>CM037643.1:39664453-39969165 GCA_015227895.2 Colaptes auratus | reverse complement strand
GATCACTAGGATCTGTCCAGACACTGTCACAAGCTTCCCCAGCACTTTTTGAAATAAATCACTATGCTGAAATGAATGATAAAACTCTTGAACAGCATTTAAAAAAGAGAGGAGGAAGGGAGGGAGGGAGGGAGGGATATTCTTATTGCCCCATGCAGAGTTCAAGACTTTTTCCCTATTGAAAAAATTTTTAACATTTTCTGAATCACAGCTATCATGAGCTTTGCATTTAAATGTGTGCAATGGCAATTAATAGCAGGCAACTGCTGAGCTCAAATTGATTACTGTGTCTCATTTTGTGATCGTCTCAAATTTATCTGTATAAGAACTAAGTTTGCAAAAAATAAACTGGCTTCTAAACAGCAAGACATGAGGAACTTAAGCAGCTGGATGCTAGAGGCACATGCCAAATTCTCAATCTTAAATGTGTTTAAGTACAGAAGCAGATCATTATTTTTTCTCTCCCTTCTCATGTACTGACGTCCAGATCAAAGGTTCTTTATAAAGATATAGAAAGAAAATCAGATCTTAGGGGAAGTGTTGTCAGGGAAAAAAAACTATCATGCCTGAACATTGGAAAAACACCTGAAAAGGGGGTTATATAGTTGATTACTAGTTTTTCATCCTATTCCATCAAAACCAATCACCCCAGCTTACACAGAGTTACATGGGTTCTTCTCTTCACTGCTGCCTCATTAGTGATGAAAGTCAGAAAGAACAGCTGAAAACTCGACTACAATAATACTTCTTCTTGCAGCTTTCACTTGAACTTTCACAACGATGGTATGTACAAAATGATCAGTACTCCAAAAAAAGACCAAAAACCAAACACACAACAAACCACACACATACAAAAGAAAACAAAAAACAAAACCACAACAAAACACCACAACTCTTTAGACAAGAAGCAGAGAAAAAGGTTCATTTAAAAAAGCTTTGCTTCTCGTTCCATAACATTTAAAGCAGAAATAGGTAGTTGGAAAATACTGGTGAAGTTTTATGTTCAAATCAATGCGTTCAATTCTGCGATGGGTTACGCCCATCCTGGAAGCGGGGTGGGGTGGGGAGGGCTTGCGAGTGCTTTGCCTCCCTGCAGGGCATTTTCCCCTGGGAAACTGAGTCTGTACACTCCCCTCCTGCCAGCGAGGGTATGAAATGGAGGACACTGCAGCCATTAGCTCTTTTTGTCTCCTTCCTTTCCTGGACAAGAGCTCCTGCAGCTGCCTTCTGCTCCTCTGCCACATGGTCAGGCCTGATCCTTCTCCCCTCTACATCTGCAAGGACTCCAAAGGACTGGTTTTGTATTTTCATATTTTTTTTTCCCCATCCATCCTTATCCCTTCCTTGTGAACCCTACCTGTCATTGTTACATACATATATATAAAAGAAAATTCTTTACCTTTCTACTTCCAAGCAAACTCCAAATCACTTCTTGGTGGATTTGCTCCTCCCTTTTTCCTCTCTATGGGAAGAAAGAGTGAGGAGTGGGGGAGGGATTCTCAGCCTTGCCCCTGTTGAGGTCTAAGTCCCAGCTAAGGCTCAAACCACCACAAATTCCCTTTTAAAAATACTTATCCAAACAGTTCACCTTCTCACAGAGTACAGGGTATTTAAAACAAGACAATCCATTGTAAAAAAAAAAGAAGGACATATATGAGGTATATAATGCTCAAGACCTGTGAGATAGCAATGTACAATAAAAATAAAATGATTTTTATGGCAATCTGTAACTATGGTCATGAAACCAAGATTTCAGAAGTTGATCAACACACATATACCTGACAAAAGGATACATTGGGGAGCACAGAATTTGTTTTTCTTCAACACTTCCACATGTATGGAAATACTGGGGGGAAAAACAAAACACCAACAGGCTCAGAAATAAAACCAAAGGCTTATTCCTCAAATAAATGCCACCTCACTGCACATGATATTCCTCTACTATCTCTAAGAAGCTGCTATCTCAGTTTTCACAGAAAAGAAGCACTGAGAAATAGGTACTGGAAGAAAAATCATAGAATCATAGAATGGACTGGTTCGGAAGGGACCTCTAAAGGACATCCAGTCCAACCCCCTCAGCAGTCTCATCCTCAGGTAGACGGTTGCTCAGAGGCCTGTTGAGCCTCACCTTGAATATCTCCAGGGATGGGTCTTCAGACACCTCCCTGGGCAGCCTGTTCCAGTGTTCCACCACCTGCATAGAAAGAACCTGTTCTAACATCCACTCTAAATCTGCTCTTCTCTAGTTTGAAGGCATGCTCCATGTCCTATCACTACAGGCCTTTGCAAACAGACTCTTTCTATCCTTCTTGTAGGTCCCCTTCAGTACTGCAAGCTACTGTTAGGTCTCCCCTCAGGCTGAACAACATGAAAATTGTAAAAACATTATTAGAATGGCTAGAAGTTGCAATTGACCAAGACATGCAATGATAATTATCAAGATCTCTCACAAGCATTTCATCTAAAACAAAGCTTGAAAGGCACATCTCTGGTGCCATTATGTGAAATCATTACATTATTACTTACTGAAAGGAAAAAGTTGTCTTTTCTTCAGGTGTGAGCAACTGTAATAGTTATAGGAGCAGGCAAAGTTCTGTTAAAATGACTGGGTGTATACATTGCTGCTTCTGTGACACAACTTCACTTGATTAAACCAAGTAACCAAGAATTACATCTATCTTTTTACTGTATTATACACAAATAGCTTTAATAATCCACTGGAAGAAAAGACTATATGCTGCCTTGTTTAGAGTTTTATTTCAGGTTTTAGTAAATTAATACTGGTGTGAGTGCAGAGAAGAGCAACAAAGCTGGGGAAGGGCCTGGAGAATAAATCTGATGAAGAGCACCTGAAGGAGCTGGGCTGTTTTGGTTGAAAAAAAAGAGGAAGCTGAAGGGAGACCTCATTGATGTCTACAACTACCTGAAAGAACACTGTGGAGAGGTCAGTGCTGGTCTCTTCTACTGATAGAAGAGGAGGGAATGGCCTCAAGCTACAACTAGATAGGCTTAGGCTGGACATTAGGAAGAATTTTTTCCAGCAAGAGTGGTCAGGTATTGGAATGTGCTGCCCAGGGAGGTGGTTGAGTCACCAACCTGAATGTGTTTAACGGTGGTTTGGATGTAATGCTTGGGGATATGGTTTAGGGGTGGAACCTTGTAGGGTAGGGTTTTGGTTGGACTTTGTGATCTCAAGGGTCTTTTCCAGCCTGAAGGTTCTGTGATTTCTTCTTTCGTTATTTTCTCACTTTGCTCAGCTATGCAGTAATTGTTCTGTCTCAAAATGGGGTAATTCACTGTTTCCCAAGCACATAGTGTATTGAAGTCATGGGCAAGGCCAGATCCTACACTTACAGAAGATGTAACATTTTATCAGTAGTTTAAAAGCCTGAGAGTTCTTTATTCTACATAATTTGTACCTCTGACCAAAGTGTTAGTTAACAGCATTCTGCTTTTATCAGGAAATTCACCCACTGGTTCCCCACACACAAGAACTACTAGCTAGTAGAAAGCTGCTGTATCACATTATTTCTTACGGATTTGCTGTCAAGCAAAACAGGAGGTATGAAGTTTCTGACTTCAGTGCAGTGATTTATCAGCTGGTATCTTTCAATTAATCAACATGACACAAAACGTTTTTCGGTTAACCTTTAAACAGCAGGTATGTATGAGAATCATAAAGCTGGTATTCACACTTGGTCATCTACACAGCAGGTAATTTTCTGTGGTCTGGACTGTAAAGACAGCTAGGGGCGTCTGGGGCACTGTTGATGCAATGTGTCAGTTACATAAAAATACTGTCGTTACTAAATGAATACAGGAGTTGCAAAAAAGCCATGTTAAAATAACACTTACCCTCCAGTATAAAAATCCCATCCCAAATCTAACAAAGTTAACTCCTACAATTTAAAAGTCCATTTGGTGAAAGAAAATTAAACACAAACTGAAATTACAAAGGACCTTGGCCATGAATTCACATTTCATAGAGATACTCAGATCCAGAGCTGGCCTTTTATAATCCTGAGCTCCATTTTTGCACAAAACCACCTCCAAAGATGCTACTCTAAGAAGGAAAAGAGTTTAAGAAAAAAAAATAAATTAGAAAAGATAGGGAATTGCTTTTTATCATAATGCTAACATATACAAAAATGAAACCATCAATAGCATCAGGACATTCTTTGTGCACAAGACACGAGCGCCTGGGAAAATAAATGTTCTTTTGTGCAACAAGGTTAGCACACATTTCCTGAAAGCAAAATGAGCAAGGATTCTTCAAAAACTAAGTTTGGAAAGAAATGACAGTATCTAAATATGATCATAGAAGCTACATAAAAAGAGCTCCTTTCCAGAAATATCATTTACTTCAAGATGACAAAAATAAATGTAAAGCATTTAGAGGCTCACAGATCTCCATTGCCATATGGTATCACAGCATTAGATGAACATAAAATAATAGCTACCTATTGTAAAGTTAATGGAGTAATTATCTCTTAAAATGAATTTTAAAATCCCATATGAAATCATGCAAAATTTCCAGGAGCTAAATACCTTAGTAAGCAGAAAGCCTCAGTTGCACTTGGCTTCACTATTCTAGTGCTTACAGACCATGTGTTTTCAAAGCACTCAAGAAAGTGCCAGTATCATAAATGCCAGACAATGGAAAAACTTTATTAATCCTATCCAACAAAAATTTAAGCTTGAACAGTCATTTCAAAAGTAATTTAATGAGACTGCTTTTCTTGAAGGGGTCGGGAATAAAGATTAATACAAAATAGGAGAGCTAGAATAGATAATGAAGCTGAACTGTGCACTCCGTAATAACTGAAGAGCAGATTCAGTGAACCTTGGACCCTCCCTGAGGCATAACACACCAGCCTGATGGAGTACTTGAGAGCAAGTGGAAAGTGATAATTAAGAGCAATGGAAGAAAGGAGAACAAAATTAACCTACATATATAGTCAGTCTGAAATGCAGATGTTTCTTCCTAGATTACATCTTTTTTTCCACAGAATCACAGGAAAAGAAAAGTGAGAAAAATGTCTGAAAGGGAAGGCTTGGCTTTCACTGGACAAGGATGCTGCTTTTCATTCTATAGAGTGGTACGGAGCCCTGTGGAACCTATGGCGCCCTCTGGAGGCCTATAGAGCTTTAATGAGCCTAGGGAACACTAGGGAGCCCCATAGGGACCTATGGAGCCTAGAGCCCTATGGAGACCCATTCAGCCCTATAGAGCCCCATGGAGTCCTAAGGGACCTGTAGAGCCCTATGGATCACTGTGGAGCCCTACAGAGCCTTATGGAAACTATAGAAGTCTATGTGGCCCTATGGAGACCTAATGCCCTATAGAGCCCACTATAGAATCCGATGGATCGTATAGAGACTATAGAGGCCTATAGAGCCCTACAGAGCCCTGTGAGTGTTTTGGTATTAAATACACCAGCTTTAGAACATCTCATGATTTAGTTCAGTTTTAGTTCTGCACTTACACTTTGCTGGGTTAACACAGTCCACTCTCCTCCAACACAGAAGTGAGGGAGAGTACATACACACACAAACACCAAAGTGGATTGAGATAAAGGGCTTTACTGGAAAATGAGACAGTACAATGCACAATTACCTCAGCCTATTTGCATGAAAAGCACAGCAAATCCAGAAGCAGCTAGCAACCTAGCCCCAACACCCAACTGCAGCCAGCCCAGCAGAAAAAGCCAGCACTCCAAACCCAGAAACCAGAGGCAGCAACCAGAACTGGAAGCCTCTCAAGTTACAATGTGCACATCAAGCCCCATAATACCACTTCAAGCCCTATAATACTTGCTCCAGCTAACACTTTCATTGTGAAGCTGGCTCGACACAGGATGGTATTGAATATCAGCAGCAGATTCAACTCAAGACAACACTTCCACTGTTAGGGTTCATGGGTACAGGTCACTTTAGTTAGTGAGTTTCTTTTCCATTCTATTTTACCTGCAGCTGCTTTAGCTGAAGACATTTGTATAAAAATCACCTGAGTGAACTTGGCCAGCAATGTGCTCTTGTGACCAAGAAGGCCAATGTCATTCTGGGGTGGATTAGAAGGGGTGTAGTTAGTAGGTCAAGAGAAGTTCTCTTCCCCTCTCCTCTGCCCTGGTGCGGCTGCACATGGACTATTGTGTCCAGTTCCGAAACCCTCAGTTCAAGAAGGGCCTCAGGTGACTGCTTGAAAGATCCAGTGCAGAGTTGCAATGATGATTAGGGGAATGGAACATCTTCCTTACGAGGAGAAACTGAGGGAACGGGCTCTATGATTCTATGTTTATAAATATGTAAAGGGTGAGTGCCAAGAGGATGGAGCCAGGCTCTGCTCAACGATGCCCAGGGACAGGACAAGGGGCAATGGGTGGAAGTTGTGGCATAGGAAGTTCCATAGAAATATGAGGAAACATTATTTTCCCTGTGAGGGCGACAGAACACTGGAACAGGTGCCTGGGGGGGTTGTGGAGTCTCCCTCTCTGGAGATATTCAAGACCTGTCTGGATGTGTTCCTGGGTGATCTGGTATAGGTGATTCTGCTTGGCAGGGGGGTGGACTGGATGATCTTTCAAGGTCCCTTCTGGCCCCTAACATTCTTTGATTTTAATGTGCTAAAAAATATATAAATTATTTTTAAAAAAAAATCTTATCAGAGGACTGCTCAGAAAGAGCATACAAACTTTTACAACATTTCTGAGCAGCTGGGATTCCTATTCCTTTTATCTGGATTTCTTATGGCTCTCTCTGGAAAAGATCTTAGCATTAAAAAAAGCTTTACTAGGACTGATGCACATATTTGATAGAGATCAGTCTTACCATATCCCTCACAGTTAGATAACTCAGATGTATTTCACAGTTCCCTGAAGCCAGACTTCCAGCAGTGAGAGATGCAACACTTGAATACATTAAGTTTTCAGGGTTGATGAAAACATAAACTTGTGTGTTATCAGAATAAGAACAGGTACATAAAAACATCATGCAAGACATTTAAGGGACAGCACAATACAAACCAGTTTTTATCACTTGGTTTATAGGGATACCACCTTCTAAATGCTTTTAACATGTACTATCTATAATGTATATAATTTCAAACTATGCTAAATCTACTACAGAATAACACACACACCCCCAACACATACCCAAAATTATGTTAATATTTCTTTTCCATTTCCTGTAACTTTTAGAATATCAGAGACAAAGGAGGGTTGTGTTTGATGTTGGTTTATTTCCTTTTCTATTTCATAGAAAAGGATTATGGGGGATACAATAAAAGACAAGAATACATCCCCAAAACATTAATATCTCCTAAAACATCAGCTGTAGAGGAAAAAAAAAAACAAACAACCCCCCCGAATTATATTATATTGCATTTTCTATCCTGTATTTATTTTCCATCCTACATTTATTTTCTATCCTATATAATATATATCCAGACTACTAATACATCTTCATATTGTGTTTTGTAGACTTGACAGGCAATAAAATGTATCCACACCACTGAAACAAAATTAACTTTGTGGATTTAAATGTTTTAAGTAAAATAAATTCTTTAGAAGTGTTGTTTTGTGGTTTTGTTTTTTTTTTTAATCTAAGCCATTTTTATTAATCAATCCCAGTCCATTTCAGGTGCCTGGAAATGGAAAGATTAGGTAAAGGACAGCATCAGTGCACTATACTGGGTATTAGTGGACATAAAAGACTACTTAATTAAGTCCTCTTTAGGAGTGCTGCATACTGTGAATAGCTCAGTGGCAGCCTACCAGCAGTTTAGATGATTACAGCTTTACAGTGGATTAAACCTGCCAACTTCAGCTTATTTGATATTTTCATACTTTAGCAAAACTTTCTACCTCTCTATGGTAGATTTTAAGAACTGGATTAATTCTCAGCTTGCTGAAAGCATTGTGAATAGAACTGCTCTTTCTAAATGGCTCCAAAATTAGACACAGAGATAAAAAGCATGCAGGTTCCATAGACACAGGTGCAATGCATTCAACAGTCACAAATCAATTCTTTCTGCAGCTTACCCCCAGTTATAAGCTAAACTGTAATTAACTAACTTGTCCTGTAAACTAGTGGATGTAAGTATGCCCATTACATATCAGAATGGATGTGGTTTGGTTTCAGAAGATAATATGATTGACAAATATTTGCAGCAGATGATGAAATTACAAGTAGTGGCAAAGAAGAACTTGCAGATTCTAAATTCCTGCCCAAAAAGAAGTTTTTAATGTGCTTCACTTCAACTAAACCTATTTATTTTGGCTTAATATTCTGTTGGGCCCGCAAAATTCATATACAAAACTCCTTGTACTAGAGTATTCATTTGAACTGGAGAAATTAGGTGAGTTTTCAGGTACAGAAGTCATCCTCAATGTGATAATCCTGGAAAAAAGTTTTCTTTAACATCACCTGAAGGACTCAAGCTCCCAACAGTATTTGCTCCCACTCCTAGATCTCATAGAATCACAGAATTGTCAGGGTTGGAAGGGACCTCAAGGATCAGCCAGTTCCAACCCCCCTGCCAGGGACAGGGACACCTCATGCTACATCACGTTGCTCAGGCACATCCAGGCTGGCCTTAAAGACGTTCAGGGATGGGGCTGCCACCACCTCCCTGGGCAAACCTGTTCCAG
The DNA here is from genome assembly GCA_015227895.2 of Colaptes auratus. NCBI lineage: Eukaryota > Metazoa > Chordata > Aves > Piciformes > Picidae > Colaptes > Colaptes auratus. The sequence continues at coordinate 39,960,517 of CM037643.1, read as the reverse complement.
TCTCTCACCAGCCTCATGGGGAAGAATTTCTTCCTAACATCTAATCTAAATCTACCATCCTCTAGCTTGGATCCATTCCCCTAGTCCTATCACTACCTGACACCCTAAAAATCCCCACCAGGTTTCTTGTAAGTCCCCTTCAGATACTGGAAGGCCATAGTAACGTCTCCTCAGACTCTTCTCTTCTCTGGACTAAATAGCCCCAACAGAAATGGTTCTCCTGCTCAGTTATAAGTGTTAGAAGCAAAGATAATTCCACACTGAGAGGATGCTGATGCTGAGGCAATCTGTAGAGACTAAACAGAGATGAAGAGACTGCAGAATGAAAGCCAGTAACACACTTTGCTAACAGAAGCAATGCTGGACCAGAAGGTGCAACTACACAAATGCAATGCTGCATTCTAAATAAATTGCAATTGTTAGGAAAAAGACCTCATGATCCCACTGTCCTAAAAACTTCATTAGTGTGCAGAGATGGTAAATCCCCTCAATATGATCAAAAAATGAAAAAGAAAGGCTGGCTTTAAGTACTTTGCAGTTTCAAGCCCTTGGCAAAATGTTCTTCTCACAGGTATGATTGTCTAGACAACTTAATAATATGTTGGACTTTCCTCAGAATAATTGTTTAGTTCAGCTGAGCTAAGATGCACAGGAATTTGGACTCCACAAATCTTTCTTATTCAATAATTTAAAAACAGGAGAGGAATTAAGTTATCTTGAAAGTCTTCTCACCATGGCAACCGCTGTTATTCCTTCTGCTGCTGACAAGACAAATACTGGTGTCTGTAGTTTTTCAGTATTGTCTTTGACTTGAAAACTCCATAGCACAGAGAAATGTTAGTGGTTCTAAAATAACTACTTTTAAACTGTCTTGTAGTTTTAATTCATATGAATCTACGTTGACTAATGATCTGAAGTCAATTTCACAGAATCAAAGAATGTTAGGGGCTGGGAGGGACCTCAAAAGTTCATGCAGTCCAACCCCCTGCCAGAGCAGAATCACCTATACCAGATCACCCAGGAACACATCCAGACAGGTCTTGAATATCTCCGGAGAGGGAGACTCCACAACCCCCCCCAGGCAGCCTGTTCCAGTGTTCTGTCACACTCACAGGGAAAAAAATGTTTCCTCATATTTCTATGGAACTTCCTATGCCACAACTTCCACCCATTGCCCCTTGTCCTGTCCCTGGGCATCGTTGAGCAGAGCCTGTCTCCATCCTCTTGGCACTCACCCTTTACATATTTATAAACATGAATGAGCTCACCCTGTAATCTCCTATTCTCCAAGCGAGAAAGCCCCAGCTCCCTCAGTCTCCTCATAAAGAGCAGGATTTCAGAGCATACTGCTAGTTCACATAGTCTACACATCAGGCAAGTTTTACATTGTATTTATAAAGAGGAACACAAGTTACTTTAATAAAACATTAAGGAAAAACCTTGAAAACTCTTGAACAACTATGGTTATTACAAAACCAGTTTGTAGAGAAGTTGAAAACACCACAATCTAGTATTTTCTGCAAATGGAGCGGCATTATCACCTAGCCAAGTTCCCTTTAAGTCAATGTAGGGAAGTGTATTTCTAGACAATTAAAAGCAGTCCCTAGATTCATCTTCTGGTTGCTAAAAACTTTTCAAAAGGCACAGGTGATAATCCTGGTCACTCTGCAAGACCACATACCTCTGCTTAGTTTCTTCTCTCTGCCTTAGAATTGCTTCATGAAAAACACATCAAATCGTGTATCAGACTACTTGTAGCCACACTTCAAAATTCCAGAAAGATTATTCTATGTCAAAATCTAAATGGATGATTTTTATAAGGAATACATAACAAAGGGATAAAGCAGAACATAAAGGTACTTAATACAGACCTAAGGAGGATGAAAATGCTAGTCATGAAACTGTGTTTAAAGGGAAACAAACTTCATTGCAGCTCTCTAACTTCAGCACCAGAATAAAAAATGCAGTCTAATAGAGTGGACTCTTTCAGCTGAGCTAATAGAATCCTAGCTCCTAGAGGTAGAAGTCAATATTCCAACCAGGGATATTTTGTTACAAATGCCAGTGTGTGAAAACTAGTAAAAAGTTATGCTGCCTACCATTATTTGTATTAAATTACTAAGACAAAGAAGAATTCATTCAACTAATGCTTACACTGTGGGATGAATATGTTTCTACACTTTGGGGTCAAAGCACGTTCATTACCTCCAAACTGATTCACATCCTGATAAGACTGGGCACAAACCATCAACTCAGTTTCACAGAAGGAAAAAACTAAGACTAAACAGGAGCAATGGTCATATTTTTAATTATATAGAATAGAATAGAATAGAATAGAATAGATAGAATAGAATAGAATAGAATAGAATAGAATAGAATAGACCTCGTTGGAAGAGAACTTTGAGACCATTGAGTCCAACCTATCATCCAACACTATCTAATTAACTAAACCATGGCATCAAGCACCCCATCCAGTCTCTTCCTAAACACCTCCAGTGATGGGGACTCCACCACCTCCTGGGCAGCACATTCCAATGGCAAATCACTCTATGTAGAACTTCTTCCTAACATCCAACCTAAACCTCCCCTGGTGCAGCTTGAGACTATGTCCTCTTGTTCTGGTGCTGGTTGCCTGGGAGAAGATACCAGCCCCCACTGGCTACAACCTCCCTTCAGGTAGTTGTAGACAGCATAAGGTCTCCCCTGAGTCTCCTCTTCTCCAGGCTTAACAACCCCAGCTCCCTCAGCCTCTCCTCACAGGGCTATGCTCCAAACCCCTCACCAGCTTTGTTTCCCTTCTCTGGCCACATTCCAGCAAGTGAATATCTTTAGAATGAGAATCTCCTCAGACATCAGCAGTATACCAAAATTTAGCCCCTGAGCATTTACCAATCAAGTAGGGCAAAGGGAAAGAAATTTTTTAAAATATTAATAAATAAACAAAAATAAATAAATGTTAACCCAAACACCCAACTTCAACTTCTTATTTTATAGCAGCTTAACCTTTGTAGGAAGCCAGCAAAACACCTTTGCCAAACAGAAGAGAAGGGAGCTTCAAGGAAACCACTTAGCTGCAGATGGATACACAAGCTAGTGGATGGTAGATTTGGATAGGATGTGAGGAAGAAGCTCTTCCCCATGAGGGTGGTAAGACACAAAAAAACATTGCCCAAGGAGGTGGTGGAAGCCTCATCCCTGGAGGTTTTTAAGGCCAGGCTGGATGTGGCTGTGAGCAAACTGCTGTAGTGTGAGGTGTCCCTGCCCATGGCAGGGGTGTTGGAACTAGATGATCCTTGAGGTCCATTCCAACCAACAATTCTGTGATTCTGTGACTCACACAACATAAGAGCATATGAATGACAAACAAGGAGAAGCAAATGCAAAAAAGCTACAGAGGGCACCAAGTCCATTCAACAAAGTGATGGTCGCAACAGATGACCTAAAAGAAACTGACATGCCAAGTTCCACGACTTTACATAATCATGTATCAACAGAAAGCATGCAATTACAAACGTCCTTTAGAGATGATGTGGGTAGAGGGTTGGTTTTGGATAGCTTTAGAAGACTATAGGGAAGATTTGCCTTGGCTCAAGTTAGAGAAAGCTATGTTTTGTCTTTGACTCTGAGAGCAATGTAAACACCTTGTAACTGAAGGAGAGAAACTGGGCAGAATTTGGTTGGATGTGTTAAAATATTGCTTGGTTATTTTGACCTATGTATGCCTTAATGACAGGTATGCCAGTAGAAAATGACCAGTTGAGATGTGACACTGTGCCATCTGATAGACTACAAAACTTTGCTGTATAATGCAAAACATCTTTGCCTGCTTACATCTGGTCCTGAAAGCATTGCTCTGGGTGCTTAAAACATCTTTACCACAACAAGATACATTCTATCTAGCATGTTTTAATATGAGGATTGCATCTCTATTTTTTTGTTTATAGTTAATTATAGAGTTCATATTTTGGAGGAACAGCCTTATCTAATGAGCTCTAAATGGGGGGGGGGGGAAGAAGAATCCAGGATCCACAGATGCTATTCATATTGCTTCTTCATTAGAAAGCAATCCCATAAATTAAATAAACCAAAGACATATTACAAATCAGTTCACACTGGTAAATAAGTGTTCATATTTCCAAGAAATCCAAAATAATGGTGCTGGAAACTAGATCTGCATCCTTTGGACAAAACTTACTATGTACATTTTTTCCTCTAATTCTTAGAGCATTTTAATTTCAAATTCATTTCATATTTACTCTATTTTCACCTGCAAGATTAACTACTAATGTCCTAGAATATTAGATCTTGTACCCTGATTAATACTTGGATTAATAGTAAACCTTGTAGTTTTTTCTAGCTTGCAGTCTTCAGTAAATCAAATAGGAATTTGGCCAAATAGGATCTTTTTCACTCCTGATGTTTTATAGGACTTGAGAGCTGTGTGTGGTTCACTATGTGTGCTAGGAGCTGGTGTGATTGATATTTTTCAGTGGAAATCTCAAGTGAAGCACAAGGGGGGAAAATATGCCTACAGCACATTCAGAAACTACATAAAGTGCCTACATCAGTACAGTACATTTACAGTATTGTTTCTTTCTCTTTTAATGTAATTCAGACACAGCGGCAGCTACCAGTGCAAATCTTTCTGGTCACACGGAGCGATTTTCAGCCATGTATTAACAGCAAGCATTACACCACTTGATTGAACAGAATACTTTGCATGTATGTGCACAAACACCCAGCTGCATGAATAGCTGACAATATGCAAAACAATTCTTTGGTCAGCCCTTGCATTAGTGGTCTATCTGAAGGCATGCTCAAAGACATGCCTGCCTTGGAAAAATTCCCTCTTCCATTGGCAATTTACATCACTGCTGTCTCTGTACATGGTGCATATTGAATACAGTATTGCAGAAATCAGCCTTTCTGTGCTCAGATACTTAAATGCCACAAGCCAACTATTATTGTTGTGGGAAAGAACTGCAAATGTATCATAGTATCAGTCAGGGTTGGAAGGGACCACAAGGATCATCTAGTTCCAACCCCCCTGCCATGGGCAGGAACCCCACACTAGATCAGGCTGGCTAGAGCCTCATCCAGCCTGGTCTTAAATGTAAATGGAAGTACTATGCACCACTATATACAACAGCACAAAAACATACAAAATACACAAATACATAGTCAACCTTGGCCCTGTTCTCCAATCTGGGCTTACCACAAAACCTCATTAGCCTAAAGCATTCCACAACCTCCCCCCAAACCAGGCCAAAACCCCAGGCCTTAGTGCCCCAAGGCCTCCCCCCCAGCGCCCAGGCCACATTGCGCAGCCAGAGATCAGCTTGCCTGCACCAGGTCTTACTCCCCTGCAAACAAGGGAGACAAGAGCCACACACACTGGGAGAAAAGAGGGAGGAAAGGGGCAGAATAAGCTGTGCTGTCCATTTATAAAGGGGAGATGCAGGAATTATGGGATGAAATAACAAAAGATTACCTTCTTCCAGTGTCTACTTCCTAGGCTCTCTAGCCCCTGGAGGACTCTTCTTCTCCATGGCTCTTAAACCCACAACAATATACATACAGCAAAACAATACAGAAGGAAGAGCTGTACATTTCTTGTAAATATATTTAGCTTGTGGACAGTGCAGTGTGGTGCCTGAGGTTTATCAGCACTATGCAGCAGAATCCCTGGCCAAAAGAACTTGCTGTATTTAAACATAAACTAAGCAAAAGTCTCACAGAAAGCCAAGATATTCCTGTGTCACGTGACTTTCAAGCTCCTGTTCTTCCAAACATGACACAACAACTAATTCCCTCATTAAAGCATTTTTCAGTGACCAATGCAAACATCAAATTTACCTGCACCAATATTCACAGACAAAACAGGTTATATAATCTAGGTATGCACACTTGGGGTCACACTGTTTCACTTGAATGCTCAGCCTTGATTGTTTTTTTTGTTTTCTCATTAATTTTATTTTCATGAAATGAAAGCTTTTGAGGTATCGAGGGAGAGGGCTCAGGCAAAAAAAAAAATACTTCTACTTGCTAAATTTAGAAGCCATAAGTTATGCAAAACCTGGTTCTACACAGCAACTACAAAACAGATTATTTTGGAACTTAAAAGTTAAAATCAACAAAGTAAAAAGCACGCAGAAAATTTTAGCTGAGTATAAACCAAATACATCAAAAATTATCTTAGATATAGCAATCAGTGCCTCTCCTACCCACTGACAGGTACTGGTACATGTAGAAGTTTCTAAAGCATTCCAGGTAATCATCACTCTTTTCTGAGTCTACAGAAGTGAGAGTTTACACAAAGGTGCTTCTTCTCATAAAAAAGTACAACAAATTGTATTAAAGTACAATTTAGATACATGCTGGTTGTTTAAATTATTGTGGTATAGACCTTATACCAACTCAGTGTTTTCTTAAATTACTATTGTATATATGTTCAGTAACAGAAAAGACTGCTCTTAGAATACAGCACTTCAGTGGGTTTTTGTTTGATCTATGACTGGTGATTGGTTAACTCATAGTTAATCAATTTTCAAATTCAAACTCATATTTCCATCTTACAACAGTTGCAAAACTTCTTCATTCAATTGCAACATAAATTTACATTAACCTGTGTTACTGTGTATTCTGTGCTTTAGAGTTTTGTCCTGCACAGTCAGAATGAGGAATTTATTAAAACTCAAACATTTTTACATCAATCAAGCCTACAACAAAAGAGGCCACACAGCTAAAGTAGAAAAACAACTTTGGAGTTGATCTGCAGCAGTGAAACGAAAGATGCTGTCCTTAAAAAACAGGTACCTGGAATAAAAGTCTTTAAAAAACTTCAGAGCAAAACTAAATCCCAAGTATTCTAAAAACTGTATGCAAGTTACAACAGTGTATTCTTAGAGTAAATTATAACAAAACAAACAAACAGCCTTGAGAAGTACAAGATTTAAGTAAATGTTTATTCACACAGCTCTGCTAATTTTCTCCTCAGCTTGACTGGATGGTAAAAGTTCTAATTTGAATAGCAGGAAAAGAACAACAGGAGATCCACACGCTCATTCCTGTCAGCCTAGTCACTCTGATACAAATGTCAGAGGCTATAATTGACATTCAAAGCTACTTCCAACAACTCAAGAGAAAACATGTTTTGAAGATATCTGAATAATAATAGTTCAACTGAGATTACTTCACTTAGAGTCCTAATGCACACATTAATTAAGATACATCATCACACAGGCAGAGGCTGAAACAACTTAGCTCCGTTTGTTATAGCACAGCCCCAGGTTAATAATGCACACGCAGTTTTTACATTCCATCTAGAAACCCTGAGAGCCATTAGGTTAGATATGCAAGTCCATGAGAAAGCATTCTTGAAATATACCATTTACTGTATAATCATTTGCCTTTCCTTTAAATTGGAGGAAAAACATCATTTGTGGGGCTAGAACTAGACGACCTTCAAAGGTCCCTTCCAGCAAAAAACATTCTATTATTCTATTTGTATTGAACATTAATAACCAATATCACTACATCTGATGATATAGCATTCTTAACAGTGTGCTCCCCCACTATGCAAATACGGCAATGAACAAAGATCAGTACCTCATGATGAAAGAGTGAAACATCGTCCTTGCAAGGGGAGACTGAAGGAGCTGGGGCTTTAGCTTGGAGAGAGAGGAGAGTAAGAGGTGACCTCATTCATGTTTATAAAGATGTAAAGGGTGAGTGCCAAGAGGATGGAGTCAGGCTCTGTTCAGTGATGCCCAATGGACAAGGGGCAATGAGTGGAAGTTGAGGCATAGGAAGTTCCATGTGAATGTGAGGAAGAATTTTTTCACTGGAGGGTGACAGAACACTGGAACAGGCTGCCCAGGGGGGTTGTGGAGCCTCCCTCTCTAGAGATATTAGAATAGAATAGAACAGAAATAACTAGGTTGGAAAAGACCTTGAGATCATCAAGTCCAAACTATCCCCCAACACCATCTCATCAACTAAACCATGGCACCAAGGGCCCCATCCAGTCTCCTCCTAAACACCTCCAGTGATGGTGACTCCACCACCTCCCCGGGCAGCACATCCAATGGCCAATCTCTCCCTCTGGGAAGAACTTCTTCCTAACATCAGCCTAAACCCTCCCTGGCACAGCTTGACAACTCTGCCCCAACAGCAAAACCTGCCTGTATGTGTTCCTGTGTGATCTGGTATAGGCGATCCTGCTCTGGCAGGGGGGGGTTGGACTGCATGATCTTTCAAGGTGCCTTCCAGCCCTTCACATTCTGTCATTGGTAACAAAAGCTACCCTATCACGGCCTATGAAAATATGTCCAGACTCTGAGACAGGCAGCTAACTTAGAAGGTGCAAGTAAAAAGTAGCTCCATCTTTCTTCATTTGACAATTGAGAAGTTCACTAGTTTTTACAAGACAGCGTGTACAACTATGTGAAGCACACTGCTGTATTAGAGACAATCTCACCTAATATAGTTATTTCAATCCATGAGAAACACAATGTAGTAAATTTATCTAGAGATGTTGCTTGCAAAAATAATCTGATATATCAGCCATATTTTTTTAAATCAGCATATTCTATTTCAGTTCTATCCATTTACTAAGTTTTACTTCATCTAGTAAGATATGTTTAAATTACAAGGTTTCTTGTGAAGAATGCAGAAAACTGCTGTAGGCAAGCCACTCACTACAGTGGGCAAGAATTAATTTTGTTTGAGCAACTCTGCTATGAAAAGATATGACTACAATTAATTATGTTTGACAGATTTTGATCATCACTCTCACATTTTACCTTTCGTTAAACTGCTCTCATTACAATCCAAGCTGTCCTACTGAATCATTTAAACAGGCAACAGAACACTTGAACTAGCATCACGGTGTTTTGTAGTCCAGAATGGGTGGGAACACATGTGAGACAAGCAAATTTAAAGACTGTTTAAGCACAAAATTATATTTGCTATCAGCTACAGATTTTATGAGACTTTTTTTTTAAATGTTTTACATGTAGTTATCATGTAGGATTGTAATCAGTGGGGAAACACAAATCAGACAGTCATACTAATGCTTTTGATTATTATTTTTTCCTCTCTTAAAGAAAGCATCAGTGTATATTTGGAAGTATAAGAACATCCTGGAAGCTGTCTGTTTGTGGTAGATGTGTTTCAATATTTGAAACCCATTTTCCTCAGTAACTCCATAGTCACATGGTAATGTTACCTATGTAACATAGTATTATAAATAAATGTTCATAGTTTCAGTTAGGGTTGGAAGGGACCACAAGGATCAGCTAGTTCCAACCCCCCTGCCATGGGCAGGGACACTCTACACTAGATCAGGCTGGCCAGAGCCTCATCCAGCCTGGTCTTAAACACCTCAAGGGACGGGGCCTCAACCACCTCCTTGACAACCATTCCAGGGCCTCACCACCCACACAGAAGAACTTCCTCCTCACATCTAGCCTGAATCTCCCCACCTCGAGCTTCAATCCTTTCCCCCTAGTCCTATCACTCCCTGATAGCCTGAAAAGTCCCTCCCCAGCCTTCTTGTAGGCCCCCTTCAGATACACAATGAGGTCACCTCGGAGCCTTCTCTTCTCCAGACTGAACAGCCCCAACTCCTTCAGTCTGTCCTCACAGGAGAGGTGCTCCAGCCCTCTGATCATCCTCGTGGCCTTCTCTGGACACATTCCAGCACCTCATTAGAAGAGAAGGCTCCGAGAAGACCTTATTGTGACATTCCAGCATCTGAAGGGGGCCTACAAGAAAGCTCTTGAGGGACTTTTTGGGTGTCAGGTAGTGATAAGACTAGGGGGAATGGAACAAAAAAAAGAAATGGATTCAGATTGGATGTTAGGAAGAAGTTCTTCACCATGAGGGTAGTGAGACACAGGAGGTGTCCAAGGAGGTGGTGGAAGCCTCATGCCTGGAGTTTTTAAGGCCAGCTGGATGTGGCTGTGAGCAACCAGCTGTAGTTTGAGGTGTCCCTGCCCATGGCAGAGGGGTTGGAACTGGATGATCCTTGAGGCCCCTTCCAACCCTGACAATTCTATGATTCTGTGTATAACAGAGTGGCTACCTTAATGTTACCTCAACAAATTTTATAGTCAGAAAACTAAAAATTACTTTATTGTGCAGAATGCTAACTGCATTACGTGCTTCTGTCTTACTCAGTATTTCTCATTTGCTTAAGAATCTTAGAGATCAATCAATCTTTTACTTGTGAAATACATTACTAAATACTCCACATTAAAATGTGAAGCATGACCAATTAATATGAATGACAAAGAATTCTTCAAGAATGCAAGACAAATACTCAGAATTCCCCCAGACAGCACTCAGAGAAGTTTTTCAAGCCACAGTTCTTCAGCTGAAGACAGCCATTTCTTGTGAAAGTACATACAGTGTTCCTTTGCCACCCTTTTCCTCACATTCAGATTGTAGGAATGCAATTGATTATAACACTGATGTAACACTCAGTAGAGTACAGGTAAGAGGGGAGTCTACAACCATTTATAGCATTTCTTAGTGAAACCAATGATCTTAATCAAGTCTTCTACCACTGTCACATATTTTAGAAACCTCCTGCCAAAGAACTTACTCTTGACTACCAATCTTGGATCTAGTAACTTAAAAACACAGCCCCTGGGCCAGGAAAGATCCTGATGAATGCCTCAGATGTGAGTATTAGGGTTATCAAGCACCAGAAGGGGCTGCCCCAGGAGGTGGTGGAGTCACCGTGTCTGGAAGTGCTTAAAAACAGACTGAATGAGGCACTTGGTGCGATGGTTTAGTTGATTAGATGGTGTTGGGTGGTAGGTTGGACTCAATGATCTCAAAGGTCTTTTCCAACCTGGTTAATTCTGTGACCATTACCAAGGTCAAGCAGTGTGTACAAAATTCCAGGAGGAAGTGGTTTTGTCAACTGCATCATATTTCTTGAATGCTTGTTACAGGAAATATGGAATACAGTTTTGCAAGAACTGGAAACAAAACAAAAAAGTATGGGGGGGGAGAAGGCAAAGACAGAATGATCACATTAAAAGTTATAAAAGTGCATATTAAAATTTGAAAATACCTCACCAGGCATTGAGATTTTAGTAAGTCCTTTTTAAGGTATGGAAGTCTTTATTGTGGCAACTAAAGTTCCAAGTATTACATCCACGGACTTAACAAGATCCCATCATTTAAATAAAGCAAACCTCTCAAGAGGTAAATTGCAAAATTCACACTGTTTTGTGAAAGTTACTTTTCCTGAATGTAAATACTGCCTACTATGAAAATCACCTTCCACACTAGGATGATGTTCACTTTAGCACATCACTTCTATTTCTTTGTACATCCCTAACATTTTGTTGTCCTATAACTTTAAAATCTTTTCTCTCTGAAGTCAGAGTTCCCAGAATGCATTACACTGACAGAACTTCTCTCTTTTTGCTTTAAGAGCTGCCAGATATCTCTTTTGGTAATGTCTTTTAAAATACTCTCTGAGCAATGCTGATTGAAGAAGTATTTTACATGTCTAATGTGTTATCACATTACTTGTCCTTAAGTATTATCAAATACACTAAAACAAAATTGAGACCCAAAAGTCACTTAGGCTGTGTGACCTACACATTGAAAGAATTTTGTTCAGGCTTCTGCTTATCTGTTGATAGCATTGACTACTTACAACTAGTTCAAATTTAAGGACTTCACAACACTATCTCATTATTTGAGCATATAGCATCAAAGAACACATTGCCTGCATCAATAAAGCCATTGGTACACACATACAATAAATTATGGCTTTTCACCCAGCCACATAGATCCAAAACTCTAATTACTTCACTGGACTTATTCTGGACCTGGATACAGGCTAATCCAGAAATTGGCTCTCTCTTACACATAATTAAATGGCCCATCTACCTGGGGTTTGGTTGCTTGGGGGTTGTTTTACCCCCCATTGACTGCTTGATACATCACAGCATAGAACCTGAAAATGTTCACTGTATTTACAAGCCCTAAGACTTTCTGGCTACTGGGTATTTTATCATATACAGCATGCACACACAACAAGGTTTTTGCAAGTCCTTATCCTCTTATGCTTATTTTATGTGTTGGACAGAGAGAAGCTCAAAGTATCTCCATTCAATGCATTCTCAAATGTTGTAAATGGGATTTTCCCAGCACTTACTCCAATTCAGTCTGTATTTCTCTTTGAACATGGCAGAATACTTCTAAATCTTTCTCCAGGTAGTACACTATTTCTCTAAACCATCTGCTTACAGATGTACTGTGAAAGTCTTATGTTATTAGAATACTGATTTGTTCTGTTTGTGTTTAAGACACATGTTACTATCATATAAGACAAAGTAGTCCAACTTCCATTAAGTAATGGAAGTTCTACTGATTCAGTAAGGATTGGGTGAAGTATTAGGATTGCCTGCATGAAGAACAAGTTCCAGTTATTAAGCCAATATATAAAAGATTCTTTTTATGACCTTAAAAATTGTTAAACTTACTCTCCTCATAATAAGCCAATTTCTCATGCTTCCACCATATTAATGCAAGTACAGCTGGTGCTACACTGAAATACTTTTAAAGCAGATCTATTCAGACAGCAAGCAACCAAGGTGAACTTAAGAGTAATATTAAAGTGGTGAAAGAAGATTTATATCACCTTCCTATGTGCCCTGCCCACAAACAACAAAAGTGATGTCTATGTTCTTTGGAGGATCACTCCAGCAGCTGGCAAGCACTAAGGCACAACATCTAAAGACAAATTAGTCAAACAACTATTTCCAAATCAGACTGAAAGTTTAGAAGTTACAAAGGGCCTATTTTAGCATTACATATCACAGTTTTCTTGGCCTCTGATACTCCACGTTTTTGAGAAACTTTGGTACAAATTAAAATATAGCTGCAGATACAAAAAAAAAAAAACAAACCCAAAATGCCTATTAAGATTTCTTCATGCAATAAATGATCTCTTCTGGAGAAATAATATAGAGTAATATTATACCATCTTACTTCTTGTCAATACTGCCTCCATCAAAGGAATTTAATCTCCCAAAAAAGCTCAACTAACTTGCATATTCTAATTAATATCACACTAAAAATAGTTATGATGCTAAATTACAGCAATCTTTTAAAAGGGTCAAATTTGGGTCTGCATTTAAGCTATAAACATCAGGCTTGAAAATAATTGGTTTTGAAATAACACTATTCTGAAAGGTCCCACTAAAGAAAATTATTTCCTTGCATAGTTCTTGTGTGTGTGCATGAGTTTAATCAAGCCATCCAGTAAAGGATCCTATCTGATAGCAAATGGCAATGTTGTATCTCTCTCCTAATGCTCAGAGCAAAATCCTCCATTTTCTCCCTTCAAGAGTTTTCCGAGAAACCTGATCAGATACAGTCTTCACAAGGATCTACACAGCTACAGAAGGGACAGCTTTAGAGCTATGTTACCACAAGCTGTTTCATCGCTGGTAGGAGATACTTTTATTATATCCAAGATGCGTTCCCACAGTACAACTTCACACTATACAGACTGGCACTAGCACTTGCCAAACACAAATTGAGCTAATTAAAGAGTTCATATGACTCACTACCAATGCATAAATAGCTGTCTTAAAAGGTCATCCCAATAACTGCTGGAATTCAAAAAGGTAATCCAATGAACAGATCAAGCAGCTATACTGAACGATCTGCAAGCCACATTATCAGTAACATTAACTTCTGCTGATGCTCCTCAGTTAACATTTATAATGTCCATCTTAAATAGGATTAAAGATATGCTGATAGCTACATTAATATTTGTACTGTACCTTTCCCATTTTATAATGACATTCCTGCAAAGAAAGCAAAGAGTTATTTGTTTTGGATAAAGTCTGGTCATAAGTCTGATGGATTAGCCACTCTGCTTGCTGACACACAGAATACATGGCAGAGACAAATAGGTCGTGGGTTTGTGCGCACCACACCACACACAAATCAAGGCTTATTTTATTTTGCACAGTGGTTTCTTTCTGTAGATCCTACAGTTAATTGCAACATTTCAAAACCACCCCACCAACCACCAAAACCACAAAGGGGGGGAGGGAAGAAAATGAGAAAACCTAACCATACCACACTGCTATACTCATGAAATCCATTTCTCATGACAGTATCTGTTCAGCACTCAAGCTTCTCTACCTGAAAGAGTATTCATTAACACACAGAAGATATTCAGAGCTAGTTTGTGATAAGCAAGTCTGGTATGTTTATATTAAGGACAAAGCAGTTTGAATCAAGACAAGTTACAGGCCAGAAGATGAATTCCAAATGAGAGTCTCTTTAGGACAGTGCAAACAAGGGAAGCTTTCACAGGGAACAACAGGGGACTGGACAGTGGAGGAGATGGCCAAACAGTCTGTACAATCATTGGCGAAGGTGGTAACCTCACCTTCAAAATATTTCAGAATGCTAGATCACAAATCTGATATGCCTGGAACCTGAACTGAAACCGATTTTCCTTGCACAGATTTAGGTAATTTTTCTTCAGGAGAGATCATTGAAACAGAAATCTCACCTCTGCTAATACACTGTGAAAAGCTGCTAAACATTTTTCGTCTTTAAAGACAAAGAGGACTGAATAAGACCATAAAATCACATAAAATTACAAAAATAGTGAGGTTGCCACTCACAGCTATGATACAAACACTTCTAGAATGCCAACACTTGAATCCTATTTATGCAATAAAAAAAATTGCATAAGCAAGAAGATATACATGAACATAGCAACAGGATAGTGCAGCACATTTGAACATGCAAGTGCTGTTATCTAGTGCATTGTATCACCCTATCAAATCTGAGTGAGAACCCCATGAAAAAAGAAATTAGAAGGCAATAGGATACTATGCATACAACATCTTTCCAGGAGGTCTTAGGACCTGTGCAATCTGGCAAATACCACGGTTCATGAGAAATAAAAAAGTCACAGTTTCACAGTACATCAGGAGTTGAAGGGGCCTCAAGAGACCATTGTGTCCAACCCCCCTTCCAGAGCAGGCTCGCTCAGGGTAGTCTGCACAGGAATGCAGCCAGGTGGGCTTGGAACGTCTCCAAGAAAGAGACTCCACAACCTCTCTGGGCAGCCTGTTCCAGGGCTCTAGCACCCTCACCGTAAAGAGTTTCTCCTCATGTTGACTGAAACCTTCGATGTTCAAGCTTTAACCTATTGTTTCTTGTCTTATTGCACACCACTGAAAGATCTTGGCTCCCTCCACTTGACACCACCCCTCAGATAATTATAGACATTGATCAGATCCCCTCTCAGTCTTCTCCAGACTAAAAGCCCCAGGGCTCTCAATCTGTCTTCACAGGGGAGATGCTCAAGTCCCTTAATCATCCTCCTGGCTCTCTGTTGGATCTCTCCAGCAGGTCTCTGTCTCTCTTGAACTGGGCAGCCCAAAACTGGACACAGTGTTCCAGGTGTGGTCTCACCAGCGCACAGTAGAGGGGAAGACGAATCTCCCAAGCCCTGCTGGACACACTTTTCTTGATGCACCCTGGGATCCCATTGGCTCTCATGTCCACAAGGGCACATTGCTGTCCAAGGAGAACTTGCTGTCCACTAGGACTCCAAGGTCTTTCTCCAGGAGCTGCTTTCCAGCAGGGCAACCCCTAGCCTGTACTGATGTCACCAGCCCACTTGCTTTCACATATCACCATCTGAAATTCCTATCATCTTCTGTTTACGAGGCAGTTGAAAGTTCTCCGTACAATGATTATAGTTTTAGAAGCTGTATTTGTTACAGTTTTTACTGTCGATACCATGTGTTTCAGGGTCTATCAAAGGTCATTACAAGCCTTTAGTTTGCCTCAAATTTCCATATCTATTTTTCAAATAGTCACTGGATACAAAGGTAAGATGTAATTTTTTTTTCTTTAAAAGTCAGTATTACTGTTGCTTACTGTACAGTGCATAATGATATTCTGGTAACAAATAATATCATAGTACCACAGTATGTTAGAGGTTGGAAGGGACCTCCAGAGATCAAGTCAACATTCCTGCCAAAGCAGGATCATTCAGGGCAGTCACACAGGAATGCATCCAGGTGGGTTTGGAACGTCTCCAGAGAAGGAGACTCCACAGCATCTTGGGCAGCCTGTTCCCAGTGCTCTGTTAACAGCCATTTAGAATCAGTGTTATGTGATGTTTTATGTTCTGAAACACTGAAAGGTAGCCCAGCAGTTGAGCATGCCATTCTGAGCCACTACTCCTTAACCCTGAACAACCATGATAAACCACAAAACGGTTCACGACATGCACGCAGTAGCAGAACACTGTCATTCTTTTTAGTGACGTTAGGACATAATACAGAGTCATGTTTTTAATCCACATTCAAAATTTCACAAGGCATATTAATTCTTACATTATGGATGTTGAAGAGCAGAATGAACTGACTCATGTAATTTGAAAAGTTGACTGCTAGAAGAAAGAAAAAAGCTATCACAGAATCGTATAAACCTTAGGCTGAAAAAGACTTCAGATCACCAAGTCCACTGAGAGCCCTGCTTTACAAGGTTCACCCCTAAACCATCCCCAAGCACCATACCCAAACCCTTTAACACATCCGGGTTGGTGAGTCGACCACCTCCCTGAGCATCACATTCCAATACCTGACCACTCTTGCTGGGAAAAAATTCTTCCTAATGTCCAGTCTAAACCTACCCAGTTTCAGCTTGAGGCTGTTCGCTCTTGTTCTATCGCTACTTACCTGTGAGAAGAGACCAGCACCAACCTCTCTACAATGTCCATTCAGGTAGTTGTAGACAGCAGTGAGGTCCCCTCAGCCTCTTCTTTTTCAAACTAAACAGCCCCAGCTCCTTCTGTTGCTCTTCATCAGAGCCCTACCCCAGCTTTGTTGCTCTCCTCTGCACTCACTCCACCATCTCCACATCTCTCCTGTATTGAGGAGCCCAAAACTGAACACAATACTTGAAGTGTGGCATCCTCAGAGCTTGAGTACAAGGGGACAATCACCTCCCTCCTCCTGCTGGACACAGCACTTCTAATCCCAGCCAAGACTGGCTTTCTTGGTCACCTGGGCACACTGCTGGGTCATATTCAGCCATTTGTCAGTTATAATCCCCAGGTTCCTTTCTGCCAGACAGCTTTCCAGCCACACTTCCCCAGGCCTGTAGTATTGCTTGTGCTGTTGTGACTCACATGCGGGACCCAGCACTTGGCCTTTTTGAAGCTCATAATGAGAGTTCATTATAAGAGAGCAGAGGATCAGAGATGCACAAAGGATGGATGTAAGAATGAAAGGTCTAATGCAAGTTGCAAAAAAAATGAGCAGAGGATAGCAACACTGAGAATCCATGACAACTAGTCATGACCAAAGACAGTACATTTTATACTCGTATAGAGGTTAAAACCCACCCCCTACAATAAGCAGCAGAGTGATGCTTAGAAAGGAAATTAATCACCTGCATTTCAGAACCTGGTAAAGAGGATGTGCAATATATAGCACAGAGTTGATGCAGAATGAGGAAGATAAAAAAAGAAATAAAGAAAACACTCAGTGAACCCTATCTATTCCATATACCCTACAGCAAGGTTCTGTGGAAAACAGTGTGTCAACATGTAATTAAAGATGGTATCAGAAACTACAGATACAACAAGGCATATTGAGGTTACCTGAGCAATCTTAAATCAAAGCCTGCTCAGCTCATTTTAATGACTTCTATAAACAACGTAAACAGATGCAAATATTCCAGATGGATGCGGAACCTGATCTTTACTGCTGGGTAATCAGAGACTGTAAATAACATAGAACATGCAAACACAGTATGCCATTAAAAAAAAAAAAAAAGAGAGAGAAGAGGAATACCATTTTGAATTTTCCTGAAGTTACAGCAACAAGTTCCTGTCACTGTCTTATCGTGCACAGCAGCAAAATACATCTCTTCCGAAGAAGCTGATAGACTACAGCAGCAAGACACTGCACTTCTCACAAGAAACTATTAATGCTGCCTTCCATGTGCCAAGCAGAATTAACTGCCATAAATCATCTCTACTGCAAGTATGGGTTTTGTTTGCTGCCCAATTCATCTGTTGTACATACAACTTCAACTGTTACAGTTCTATCATTCATGAGTGTATTACTCCTGACAAACTCACCAAACGGTACTTTTCACTCAATACATAACGTCTACCCTGTTCCAAAAACCCATCCTACAAAAGTTGTTCCTAGCTTTTAACCACAGAAGAAGAAATCATTACAATTGGAGATTTTTTAATATAAAGAGAAGAGACAATTCTTCTCACTTAAAATGTAATCATGGGAGACAAGGTCACACCTCCCAAAGGAGAATGGTCTCTTTGTTATTAAAACAAGCACAAGCTCCAAGAATACTTTTGCCTTTAAACTCTGAGTCTTCTACCACTTAAAAACAAAGCATGTATTTCACACAAATCCACGAGAGATTTCTTAGAGAAATAATGGCTCACAGAAGTTTAGTAAAAGAAATACAATTTATTCTTTTAAGATTTATTCCCTCAATGCTCAAAAAAAAAAGGACAAAAGTATTACCAGTTCTAAATCATGACGAGAGAAAACATGTACTTATCTAAATACAGCAAACAACCCCCACTGGACAACTTATTACAAAAAGCTAACAAAACAAAACAAAACAATCTTTTGATAATATTTAAAGTCCCTTTATAATAACAAAATATTTAAAGTCCCTTTATAATAACAAAGCACAAATGATGATTTGTCCAATAAAGAAGAACATCAAGAGAAGTGTGGCCAGCAGGGCAAGGGAGGTGATTCTCCCCCTCTACTCAGCTCTGGTGAGACCCCACCTGGAGTACTGCATCCAGTTCTGGAGCCCCTATTACACGAGGGATCTGGAGGTGCTGGAGCGTGTCCAGAGGAGGGCCATGAGGATGATCAGAGGGCTGGAGCACCTCTGCTATGAGGACAGACTGAAAGAGTTGGGGCTGTTCAGTCTGGAGAACAGAAGGCTCCGAGGTGACCTCATTGTGGCCTTCAGTATCTGAAGGGGGCCTACAAGAAGGCTGGGGAGGGACTTCTCAGGCTTATCAGGTAGTGATAGGACTAGGGGGAATGGAATGAAGCTGGAGGTGGGGAGATTCAGGCTGGAGGAGGAGGAGGTTCTTCCCATGAGAGTGGTGAAGCCCTGGAATGGGTTGTCGAGGGAGGTGGTTGAGGCCCCGTCCTTGAGGTGTTTAAGACCAGGCTGGATGAGGCTCTGGCCAGCTGCTCTAGTGTGGGGTGTCCCTGCCCATGGCAGGGGGCTTGGAACTAGATGATCCTTGTGGTCTTTTCCAACCCTGACTGATACTATGATACTATGATCTTAGCTATTGTTTTTTAAACACAGTGACATGATCTTGAAGTGGCAAGGGGAGCCTTTCTTTCCAGGGAAAGGTAATTTTTGTTCCATTTGGAAGAATATTTCTGGGAAATAGTGACATAATCAGGCTGTCTATCTGGAATCAGTTGGCCTCACATTTAAGAGTGCTTAGAATAAAACTCAGTGACTAAAGGAATTCTCAGGGCAAAAAATTGTAGTGGAATATGTATCATAATGCTGCTAAACATTAAAAATGTGCTTAACTACTCCAAAGTCTTAAAAGAAGGCCACCCACAGGGAATAACTGATGGGGTTGGGGTTTAAAAAGAAAAGAAAAAAAAGTTTTCAACCATGGTGGCAAAGCAGGATTTAAACTCAGTGCGTGTAAACAGCAATGCTGAAGCAACAAGGAAACAAGGCTTTTAACTTTCCTCTCCTGGTGATAAGATTATGAATGCATTTTATCTTCAGCCTTACTGCTGAAAATTCTTTAAATAAGATAAATAAAACCAAACCAATCTTAATTTGCATGGAAATATTTCAGAAAAAAGAAAAGATGGTGGAGGCAAGTGGCATGTAGAGTTCAAATGAAAGCACTGATTAGCAGTTCAGCATTGCTATACTCCATATTACTTTTAAAGAAATGGTCAGCAGTAATGCAAGTCTCTGTTTAAGGCATACTTTCATGTTCTGAAAGGTGGTGTCTAACAGCAACAAACAAATCAACCAACCAAACCCCAATAAAAATAAAATCATTGAGTATATGCTAGGTAGTCTAAAGAAAAGCCCTGATGTTAACTGATTTATAAATATCTTGCCCCCTTTCTATGAAGTAAAAATGCATGCATGTCCTGTATCAGACAACTTTGCCCGTCCTCCAGGTATGCCCAGAGGGCAATGTAGGCTATAATGACCCATCTGTTCACTACTGGCAAGTAGCAAACTTCTAATGAAGACAGATGTGGGTCACCCTGCACAGGAAGGCTGCAGGGTGCTAATGAATCCACCTAATGGTCACTACCTGCCACTGCTGACTGATTGATGAGCAAAAGGGTTAAGCTTCAAAAGCAAAAGACAAGTATTTCAGGTAACCATTAGTCTTACTAGGATCTCTCTGCCACACTCCCTAATACACACACACTTTCATGATGTCTTCTCCCATTCAAACAAACAAAAAAACAATTATTAAAAGATGCTATTTTTATTTGGGCAACCTGAAATAACCTGAAAAGACGAAACAAAAGAACAACAAATCTTATGCTAAATTAATTACCTGTATTGCACAGCGAAATAAAAGTTCCCACTATTGACAGGAATTTATAAGCTCATGACCTCCGACACTAACAGTGAAAAACAAAGCAAGGAGCTGACAGCTGCAAAACTCTACAGGTCTTCACACAGCCTATACTACAATCTGGCAGTGGTATAGAAAGGAAATTTTTTGCAGTGAACTCCATTCGTGCAGACAAGAAGATACTGGCAGTTATTTTCTCTAAAGAATGATTACCACAGAAGCTAGCGAGGATTCGACTCGTTCTGTCAATTGCTACATGAAGGTGATGGTGCCACAGAAGCCAGCTGTTTATATGAGCAAAGTTTTGATGCAAATCAAGCCATTCATCAATTCAGGTAGTGAGCAAATGTCCGAAGAAGTTGCCATGGGAAAGCTCCAGAGAAAGAGAGAAAAAGTACAGAGACAAGAAAAAGAGGAAAACAAAGAAACTCAAACATACAGACAAACCCAAACAGACAAACAAAAACCACCACCCAAAAAAAATAATTAAAGAACCCCCAGCCTATAGTGAAAAATGTTATGACTTTGAGCAAGTGTGGGGTGAAACCTTCAGAGAACATTACCATCTGCCAGGATTCACCAGGATTTCATTAGTAAACAGCTGCAACAAGGCAGAGTCACAGAGATACCCAAAAGTCTAGAGAAGAAACAAAATTATACATAAAGTTAAAGCCAAGTAAGACTCTTCACTGGATATGCCAGGTAATGGTACATCGAGACACCTGAACGTGTCCAGAGAAGGGCAACAAGGCTGGGGAGAGGCCTCGAGCACAAGCCCTATGAGCATAGGCTGAGGGAGCTGGGTTTGATTCGCCTGGAGAAGAGGAGGCTCAGGGGAGACCTCATTGCTCTCTACAACTACCTGAAAGGTGGTTCTAGCCAGGATGGGGTTGGTCTCTTCTCTCTAGCAACCAGCATCAGAAGAGGAGGACACAGTCTCAAGCTGCACCAGGGGAAGTTTAGGCTGGAGGTGAGGAGAAAGTTCTTCACAGAGAGTCATTCGCCATTGGAATGTGCTGCCCAGGGAGGTGGTGGAGTCACCATCCTGGAGGTGTTCAAGAGGGGATTGGACGTGGCACTTGGTGCCATGGTCTAGTCATGAGGTATGTGGTGACAGGTTGGACTCGATGATCTTTGAGGTCTCTTCAACCTTGGTGATACTGTGATAAAAAATACAATCCCGTAATAACATCAAACAACTGATATGTGTATCAGTAGCTGGTCTCATAAAAAAAGAGGAAGACATCATTACTAGAGGATAGCGTTTTATTTCTTGGCATGCTCTTCTGTTGAATGTGTCCTGCAACCTCATTAGGCCTGTACATTCTTAAGTATAAACTGAACATCTGGATCCCAGCACACCCAATTTGCAAAGCTCAATGCATTCCTATGGAGGAGCATGGCAGAGTGGGGAGACACTGGCATTTAGGATAAATGTATTTGAGAAGTGAAGAGCGTTGCTACATCCTTGCCCTAGTCTAAAAGTCAAAGTGACATGTGGTCTTGACAGAAGTCACATAATTTTTATCCAAGTCATAACAGAGTAAAAACTCTCCAAGTTTGATGAACAGAATGTAACACTGCACAACTTTTAATTCTCAGTATTATGAGGCTTTTAAGTCACAACATCACTTTTTAAGGGAACTGAAATAGTTGTTGTGAATTGGGTGTATTCACTGAACCTGCTCTTTCATACATGCTTTTAAAATCCATATGAATCTAATGAGTCAGTGACACTCAGAAACTTACTGTGCATATACGCTTTCTAGTAAATATAAGGAAATATATTCCTGCTGAGTGAGGGCATAAATTTCATTTTTACTTAATATATGCCAAGTAAGACTCCAGTGTAAGTTACATTTTCAAACAGATTTAAATTCACAAATGATTTACTGTTGTTCCCAGAACTGAAATGATTAAGCAGCTTCAGTTTTTTTGCCTGAGGCAATTTAAGCTCTTCAAGATCCAGTAACTCCAATCTATATGATCCTGAGAATTCTCTTTTGCAAGAAGCTACTAACATTACACACAAGATGAAAACAACTATATATATGGTTAATTGACTTGTAACAGAATATTTCACTGATTTCTCCTATGAGAACAAACTAACAGTAGTGAGGTGAGGGAGGAAAAATCACCAAAACAAAAGAAACCTCTAGGAGCAATGGGTACCAAACAGAGGTGAAGCGCAGAGAAAACCGTAATCGCGCATTCTAGAGATTATTCACAATGTTATTGGCAAAGGAAAGCTATCACAGTCTAGAAATATGCTTTACCACTTAAAAAGAAACTCAAGTTTTAACATGATGATTATTGCATTTTCTTCATTCAAGTGCAAGATGCCTCCACTCCCAGTATCACTGGGTGCCTTTCTCTCTGCCCTGTTCTCTGCATTGCTTAGCGTTACTCTCCCAACTCAAGTGGTGTTGATTAGGAAATCCCCATCCCTGGAAGTTTTTAAGGCCACACTGGATGGGGTTCTGAGCAACCTGATCTAGTGTGAGTGTCCCTGTCCATGGCAGGGGAGTTGGAACTAGATGATCCTTGAGGTCCCTTCCAGCCCTGTCAATTTTGTGATTCTATGAAATTGGTATAGTTACTGACAAGCTGTATTTCGTGTGATGAGTTCAGACAACATAAGTTTTCTTGGTACTTTAAAAGCTGATAATGTTATAAAATGCACAGATGGTTTACTTTCTGGACACTGGCTTTACATCATCACTAAATGTAACAGTTGTCTACATCCCTATGATCTGATCATCACACAGTGAACTAAGCATTGGCTGGGGACTGTTTTGTTTCTCAGTTAGCTCACTTGCTTGTCAAGGACCTGCAATTTATCAGTTAGAAAGACAATTCCAATAAAACCTGGTTGTTAGGCACACATTAACATGCATGCTATTTTCATCCACAATATCCCCTTTCATTCAACTGTGCCCTTAAAACTGAGAAAGCATAGTCTATCTTTAAAACCTTATGGTCCATACAGAGAAGACATTCCTACTTTGTTAAAATTAAAGATGATAGCACAAGGAAATCTAACAGTGCCTAACAATTAAGTCCTCCTGTCATCACACTTCTTTTAAAGGTCTTTTGGCCAGAATCTCATTTCCCTACATACACACGCCTCATCATTCTGTTTGCAAAAAAGACAGACTGTTCAGTAAAAAAAACACCACTAAAAAATCTTGTTCCATACTTCTATAGTGCAATTTAGTGGTTAAACAAGCACTGAAGGTTAGGAACGCTTAGGGGAAATTGCTGGGGGCATTCACACGCTCAGATTAACTTGCAAACTGATTCAAATGTATTATCCTGAGGTGAAACATGTAGATTTTCTAAAACAGAAGCTGGATGAAAAGGCACCAGGTATATTCTGATAGATACATTCACATATCACCTGAAAACAAGATGCAGTTAGTGATCAATAAGTCACACTTATAAGAGGGGAGCAGAAAAGTACTCTTTCCAAATCTTGCTTCATTTCCTTATGCCATGCTTTCAGCTCACACCGGCTGCGGGGGTGGGAAGGTTGTTGCACATTTCCTATTCCCCTTTCTCAGAGAA
This sequence comes from Colaptes auratus, assembly GCA_015227895.2. Lineage (NCBI taxonomy): Eukaryota > Metazoa > Chordata > Aves > Piciformes > Picidae > Colaptes > Colaptes auratus. The sequence goes on along the minus strand of CM037643.1, from coordinate 39,936,291 downwards.
GCCCATCTTCACAGACCCAAGGAACACAGCAGATCATTACCTTGCGTCACAAATAGTACCATAATACATAGAATCACGTCTGGATTGGAAGGGCCTCCAAAGCTCATCTAGCCCAACCCCTCCTGCAGTAAGCAGGGGAATCCTCAACTAGATCAGGTTGCCCAGAGCCCTGTTGAGCCTCACCTTAAATATCTCCAGGAAAGGGGCCTCAGCCACTCCCTGGGCAGCCTGTTCCCATGTTCCACCACCCTCATGATAAAGAGCTTGTTCCTAACATCCAATCCAAGTCTTCTCTAGTTTGAAGCCATTTCCCCTCATCCTATCCCCACAGCCTTTGTAAGCAGACTCTCTCCATCCTTCTTGTGGTCCCTTCAGGTACTGGCAGGTTGCTATTAGGTCTCCCGGAGACTCCTCATCTCCAGGCTGAACACCCCCATCTCCCTCAGAGGTGCTTCAACCCCCTGATCATTTTATGGCTACTACTTTTCTCCATTATTTTATTTTGAGAAAATGCATCAGGTATTTACCATACTGGCAAAAGATGTCTCTCCAACACAGAGGTAGTAGTGGTGTTTTACTTACTATGGCAAGTGAATGTATCTGTAACCTCAGGGTGTCCTGAATTTCATAGGACTGTGTATATGTTGCAAGTTCAATACAACTATATGAATAAACACCATAATTAAATTGGAACTGAAGTGACCACAAGCTTCAAGTTTCCCATCATTTTCTATTGAGGCATTAGAGCTAATCAATACCAAGTCAGAACTTGCTTTTGGTTTCGCTGTTGATAAAATATAATCCCCAAACCCAAAATGGTCTTTGTTCTCAAAAATAAAGCAACCCATTCCACTACACCCTTGCAGGAATCCGAGTCTGGGGGAGAAAAAAAAATCCTGTAAAAATCTGCATAAAGAACAGAAGCTGATGAAATTCACAAGCCTTTGATAACTCTTTTGAAAGAATCACATTTGCACAAATCTGTGCTGGGCCAAAGCTTTTCTCATCAAGGTCAACTCTTGGCTTTGAATATAGTTGTGGTCTTAAAAAAAAACCACCAAAAACACCACAACAACATTCTTTTACAAGGGTAAACTACCTGTATCTATCTTGATCCTTCTGGTCTATTTTTATTGAAGCTTAAAAAAAAACCACCAGGGGGCAAGATAACACATTTGTAACTGTTTCACCTTAAAGAAGTCAGGCAGTTACTACCAGCTGGCGAACCCGCTCAGATGCTATTCATTCTCTCACAGACCGAAATGGATGAAGCCTGTTTTCGTTCCCATACATTTCTGGGCTTCTATACTGTGTCACAACAACCTGTTTCACAGCATCGCAGAGCCAGTTGGTTTAGATTGTAATCACAATGCACAACTACAGCTCACTTTAGTCTAAGTACTAGAATTACAACTTTTCAGAAGCACAGCAGATCAATATTTTGTATGTAAGAGTTCGAGGCATTCTTACAACTGCAAAACACATTGCATTTATAATCCATTCTTTTAAGCCTTATTCACTTGGTATAAGCAGCAAATAATCTTTTTGTGTACTTAAATAAGCATATGGATGTATTAAACAACAACAAGAAGAAAATCTGTGGCCTGGTCCTTCTAAAGAACCTCATTTTATTTTCAAGATGTTATTGTGAGCACAGCGCAGCAGGCAAAGCAAGAGGGTGAGTGGGCAGATGACACTGTAAAGCTTTTCACTTTAAGTACAAGCAAAACCAAATTTACAAGTCACTCCATACTTTCAGAGAGAAGTTTTTTCCATCCTTTCAGCAAGACTGTTACAATTTCACCTGGTAAGAACTTTTTTCCTTACTCTGTATAAAACACTCAGTTCATGGTGAAATCCTATAATTACTCTTAATCACATTTTCAAGTCAGGGGACAAACCCACAGATTTCACTGGCTCCTTTTATGTCTTATTCATGAAACTATTTAAATTAACTTCTACATTTCAAAGAAAGGGGGGGGGAGGAGGTAATAACTGCTGACCATAACATAAAAGCAAACTAAGAAAAAAATATGTTAAAAAAATTTAAAGGCAGTATATGGAAATGACACATACAGCAAACATTCACAATCTACCCTCTGGAAATCCCAATTAAAATGTATCTTAAAAAAAAAAAGAAAATTAAATTTAACTTTAAAACATATTTTAAGACATGAAAACTCTAAATAAGGTCATTTAGAAAACCCTTCTCTTTCCCCAAAGGGACATTATGACAAATATTCAGTTCTAGCCTAGCATTTTATCATTTTTGAAACTCAGTTAGAATGACCTGATGATTAAAACCACTGCCATTTGCAGCCTGGTCTTTAGAAGAAACGATGGACATGATAACACTTGTAGGTATGAAAGTCAATTTATCTTTTGATGGTCATTTTTAACCCTATTAGTCACTCTTGCAGACTCATTGACATGAAATTCTCATCAGCTTTGTGAAAAAGCACTGTGGAAAGACCACTGGCTCCCAGGATGTTAGGGGTTGGAAGGGACCTCTAAAGATCATTGAGTCCAACCCCCCCTGCCAGAGCAGGGCCATAGAATCCAGCACAGCTCACACAGAAATGCATTCAGATGGGTCTTGAAAGTCTCCAAAGGAGGACACTCCACAACCTCTCTGGGCCCGTTCCAGTGCCCTGTGAGCCTCACAGTGAAGAAGTTCCTCCTCATGTTGAGGTGGAACCTCCTGTGCTGTAGTTTACATCCATTGCCCCTTGTCCTATTACAGGGTGCAACTGAGCAGAGCCTGTCCCCTCCCTCTTGACACCCAGCCCTCAGATATTTATAAACATTTATTAAATCCCTCTCAGTCTTCTCCACACTAAACAGCCCCAGGGCTCTCAGCCTCTCCTCATAAGCAGTGCTCCAGTCCCTCAATCATCCTTGTAGCTCTCCATTGGTCTCTCTTGAGCAGATCCCTGTCCCTCTTGAAATGGGGAGCCCAGAACTGAATGCAATATTCTAGGTGGGGCCTCACCAGAGGAGAGCCTCCCTCAATCTGCTGGACACATGCCTCTTAATGCACCCCAGGATCCCATTGGCCCTCTTGGCCACCAGGGCACATTGCTGTCCCATGGAGAACTTGTTATCCACCAGCACTCCCAGGTCCTTCTCCACAGGGCTGCTCTCTAGGAGATCACCTCCTAAGCTGTACTGCTGCAGTTTATTCTTCCTTCCCAGGTGCAGGACTCTGCACTTATCTTGTTGAACCTCATTAGGTTCCCCTCTGCCCAGCTCTCAGTCTGTCCAAGTCTCGTTGAAAGGCCACACAGCCTTCAGGTGTATCAACCAAGCTTCCCAGTTTGGTATTGTCAGCAAACTTGCTGAGCAGACACTGTGTCCCCTCGTCAATGTCACTGATGAAGATGTTGAACAGATATTGCTCTGATTAACAGCCTGCACTGTAAACTCAGATTTTATCAGAAATCTGTGAATCCACAGGAAAGTAAGTGTTATGAATAAATTAGCATGTCATTTTTCTTGGGCATTATCATAACCAGTCTCAAAGCTCAGGGTTAAGTTTAGTTGCAAGCTAAGGCTTCCAGTTACTGCATAGAACCCTGAAGCACAGGGCAGAGTTCAGCTCTTCCCATGACTGTTTTCCACATACTCCCTTTAACTGTGTGTAACATCCTGACTATGGACTAAGAGAAGTTTTTTCACCTCAGTAGTTGTGCTTTCCAGAACTTAAAGACATCTCAGTCTTTCAAGATAATCACAACAAAGTATTCATCAACTTCAGTTACTGGGACATACTCTCAACTTTAATTCTTACTTAGCACATCTTTTATCTGATAATTTCGTATTCATAATAATTTCTGTGCATTAGCACTTCACAGAAGCTTGAAGAGAATATTGCCATCAGACATTTCATGCAGTTTGAAAACATGAAACAACTTTCATTTACTGAAGTTTAAAGCCAGATAGAAGATGAACCAAACAAACCACACATTCTCTGCCTCTCTACCAATATGCAAAACTAGTTATCTTTTTCCTTTTTATCACTTTCTGCCTACAAACACCAACCTTCCCTTCCTACCTGAATCTATCTTGTGCTCTGCAATGCTTCTTCCTCAGTAAAAGGAGTGCTAGGTCCTCTCCAACTCTTCTTTTCTATACACCCTTCTGCATATCTCCATGTCATCACTTCTGTCGTCTTCTTTTGTCACAGGCAGCTTTACACACCCAAGGAAGACTAAATATCAGGGACTTCAGGGATGAAGCATAAAATATCCTAAAAGATACAACCTCACATTTAGATCTCTTAGCATAGCACAAGTCTGATCATATAGTAAGAGAGCAGCTGCCTCCCACTAACACAGTTCCACCCACTCATGTCATTGCTTGGTCCTCTGGCCTTTGCATGAGATAAGGTATTAACTTCCCCTTTAATTATCACTTGAGAATACTCCAAATAAAAAGCCATGGTTTGCAGCAGATATTTGCAAGACAACCTCATCATGACAAGAGATCACAACAGCCAGCTTTTGCAAGTTCACAGAATCACAGAATGTTAGGGGTTGGAAGGCACCTTGAAAGATCATCCAGTCCAACCCCCATGCCAGAGCAGGATCACCTAGACCAGATCACACAGGAATGCAACAATAGTAACACAGTTTCAGGATTCTCTGTAAAATTATCTAAGAGTCTTCACTTTAATACCCTTCACTTGAAAAGCTGTTTGCAAAAAATAATTTACTTTCTCAGCTTTGCATCTGCATACAAAGATTTTCAAAATTCAAGAGTCCCATAGCTGTACTGAAGTTTAAGTTAATTAAATTTCAAAAAACTTCTCATGTGCACCAAAGAATTAATTTCTCTCAGATCTATAAATGTTTCCTGTCCTTTGATCCAGTGATGGAGGATAGTTGTTTACTGTGCACCCAGTTAGTTACCCCTAGAGCTCACAACTTTGAAAGACGATGCTTGTTATTCTTCTGTCACTTAACACCTCAAACTGGTAGCATCTCCCCCTTTACAATACTTTACAGTGACACTGCACAAAAGTAGAAAAACTTAGAATGTACAAAGACAAAAGGGTTCACACCTCAAACTTTCTGCTGGAGACAGGGAAAACTCAGGCAGTTCCTGGGCAGCGCCAAAAGCAGCATTGCCAGCAGATCCAGAAAGGTGATTCTGCCACTTTGCTCTGGTGAGACCTCACCTGGAGTACTGTGTAGAGGTCTGGAGCCCTCAATACAGGGAGGACATGGACCTGATGGTCCAGAGGAGGGACACGAAAATGATCAGGGGGGTGGAGCAGCTCTGCTACGAGGACTCCAGGGAGACCTAGTAGTAGCCTTCCAATATCTGAAGGGGGAGAGAGACTGTTTACAAAGGCTAAGGGGCAATGGCTTCAAACTAGAGAAGAGCAGATTTAGATTGGATGTTAGGAACAGTTTTTTTTACTACGAGGGTAGTGGAACACTGGAACAGGTTGCCCAGGGAGGTGGTTGAGGCTCCTTCCCTGGAGATATTCAAGGTGAGGCTCAACAAGGCTCTGGGCAACCTGATCCAGTTGAGGTTGTCCATGCTGACTCTGTGGAGGTTGGACTAGATGACCTATGAAGGTCCCTTCCAGCCCAGACTATTCTATGGTAAAAGAAAATGTAGCTGGTTCTAGTGAAAAGAAGATTTGTTTATATTATTTATTTTTTTAAACCATGATGACTAAAAATATAAATATATAAAGCAAATATAGGGGAAAAAATAAATATAGAAGCTAAAAGAATTATCTGCAAGCTTAAGCCTTCTCTTTGCATGCATGTCTAAAGGCTCCAGAATTCTGACGCCTGAAATATCCCATCTGATCCATTTAAAACTACTTTAAATGTTTTAAAGCAAAACAATAGCATAGGTAACTTACTCAAACTATGTCGTCTTGTACATTTATTCAATCTTGATGAATTCTGAAAGAGGTTATAATTTGGAGTCATTTGATTCCAATTTTGACATCCCATGCCAAAAGTGTGTGAAAACACTCAGCTTCCCAATTTCCACAAGGAGCATAAAGCTTATGCTATTAAACCATTTTACAGGATTTACAGTGAAGCGGGGGGGGGGGGGGGGGGGCGGGGAAGGTCCTGAATTCTCAAACTAGTTTTCTTTCATTTTCAATATAAATTGCAGTGTATTGTCATCCTGCAAATAAAAGCCCTACACCTGAAATCCGGTTTAAATTAGTTTTCAGATAGGAGGAAAAAGCACTTCAGTGCTGTTACCTCCTTTTTTCACCCCCTGTAATTCTATTACTCCACAGTGCTGTAGAATGAAGAGGGCTATTTTTTTTCCCCTCTTGCCTTCTTTTCTGTTGTTGATGTTTTCAAAATGCAGCACAGTTTCCCTTTAGAAAGTGAAAGGAAACATTTATGAGTCTTCATTTTTAAATGCTTATCTAAATACACCTAGTGAAAGCCTATTTCCCCGTTACAAACAGTTGCTGTTTGCAGTAACAGAAAACCTGGATTACTTACTAATGGGAGGGGGTTCACAGTATTGTACAATTACTCTGTTTACCCATAGAAGCAGCACAAATCATGTTTCAATAATGGCAAAAACACATAGTAGTTATCACAGGATGACTCTAGCAGCCACTCAATGGGAACAGAAAAATACAAAGCATAGAGAAAAGACAACACAGAGTTTTCAGGTTAGTTGCCCTAACACATGGAAAACAAAGCTTCAAGTGAGTTACGATGCTCTAATTAGGAAACTTAACATTGAAATTAGCCAAAATAGACCCATCTGTATCATAAACTTTGAAACACTTTTGGTACCAACAACTCTTTAGAGAGCCCCCTGATGATTAATTTTAGGAAAAAACAATTAAAAAGAACACTTCAAATTAAAGTACACAAACAGGTTTTATGACCACTTCAAAGACATTGCAAAAGCTCTGGCCAAGAAACTGGGAAGGACTTAAACCATGATAGCTGCTTGCACAGCAAAGTAAGAGCAACCAGGCTACAGACAGCACATGCTGATGTTTATGTTTTTTTAATTCCCCAGGATAGGCTCTCCTCCACTTCTACTCTGCCCTAGAGAGGCCTCACCTGGAATATTTCATCCAGTTCTGGGCTCCCCATTTCAAGAGGGACAGGGATCTGCTCAAGAGAGACCAATGGAGGACTACAAGGATGATAGAGGGACTGGAGCACTGCCTTTGAGGAATGGCTGAGACCATGGGCTGTTTAGTGTGGAGAAGAGAAGACTGAGAGGGGATTTAATCAACTCCTATAAATATCTGAGGGCTGGGTGTCAAGAGGGAGGGGACAGGCTCTGCGCAATTGCACCCTGTGATAGGACAAGGGGCAATGGATATCAACTCCAGCACAGAAGGTTCCACCTCAACATGAGGAGGAACTTCTTCACTGTGAGGGTCACAGAGCACTGGAACAGGCTGCCCAGAGAGGTTGTGGAGTCTCCTCTGGAGACTTTCAAGACCCATCTGGATGCATTCCTGTGTGACCTGTGCTAGTTTCGGTGGTCTTGCTCTGGCAGGGAGGTTGGACTTGATGATCTTTGGAACACCCTTCCAACCCTAACATCCTGTGATTGTCTAAGGAAGTTATATTTACAGTATGAAAACTTATGACCTTCTCAGATGATTATTAAGTATACAGAGATAAGTAGTCTTTATATTGAACTTTATTCAAAAGCTTTACAGATCCAGACCTGTGAAGTATATGTAGAAACCCATCTCTTCAGGTGGAAATGCCAGTCCTTAAACTAATATTGCATAAAATAAAAAGACCTCCACCAGTGGTAAGGGAATCAGGCATTTAAGGTCAGAATCACATGGATGAGAACTCTGCAGTCATAGACTTAGAATTTACAGGACAGAATTACATGCTTCTATAATATAACTGACATCCTGCAGCACAGTGATCATATTGATATCCTGGGGTGCATCAAGAAAAGTGTGTCTAGGAGGTCTAGGGAGGTTCTTCTCCCCCTCTACTACGCCCTGGGGAGACCCCACCTGGAATAATGTGCCCACTTCTGGGCTCCCCAGTTCAAGAGAGACTGAGACCTGCTGGAGAGAATCCAATGGAGAGCCACGAGGATGATTAGGGGACTTGAGCATCTCCCCTGTGAGGAGAGACAGAGAGCCCTAGGGGTCATTTAGTCTTGAGAAGAGAAGGCTGAGAGGGGATCTGACCAATGTCTACAAATATCTGAGGGGTGGGTGTCAAGTGGAGAGGGCCAAGCTCTTATTACTGTGCACCACAGAAATGACATGGAACAATGGATGCAAACTTGAACATAGAAGGTTTCACCTCAACATGAACAGAAACTTCTTTGCAGTGAGGGTGACAGAGCCCTGGAGCAGGCTGCCCAGAGAGGTTGTGGAGTCTCCTTCTCTGGACACATTCAAAACCCATCTGAATGCATTCCTGTGCAGACTACCCTAAGTAATCCTGCTTTGACAGGGGGGTTGGACTCAATCTCTTGAGGTCCCTTCTAACCTCTAATGTACTGTGACACTGCTTTTTTAAGCCACAGTCACTGAAAGAGACTTCATAGTAACTTTCTGTTTCACTTAACATTTGAGAACAGGATGCACAACCTGAAATCCCAAGTCTTTTTCATGGCTGTTTGTAAAAATGAAGAGCAAATCATTGATACCCGTAAGACACACAGAGAAGGAAGCAACAGTCCTATTTCCTAGTTTCTTCATGAGCACTTGTACAGTAGTAGAAATACATGGTGTACAGGATCTTAATGAGCACATCTACAAGGAATTCCAGACACAAATGTGATGCCCTCCCCTTAACACAAGCTTGTGCACTCAAATAGGAAAAAAATCTTCTTTACATCCTTCCTGACAAAGATGCATTTGAAGTCGAGAGAAGAGGCTAAATTAAGGATTAGTTAAATAAGGATACATTTACTAATTGCCTTGCACACTTCTCTCAGGATCTTAAATTCTACCACCACTTTTGACCTTCACATCCCCAAAGAATTTGTCCTTTTCATCAGTAACAAGCCTGGCAAAGAACCTCTCCCAGCTTTGACTTGCACAGAAATCTGCTTTACTCTATCCCATAGGCATGGCTCTGAATGGCCAAGGGGCCCAGGTATGCTGAGCCAATTGATATTCAAGAACACTCTCCTCAAAGCACATTCTAATGTGCAAAAATGCTATCAAGTGTGGCAGAAGACCAGCCAGGATGAGCCAAAAGCTCCATCATGTTACTGAAAGTATATCATACTTTTTACAAGCCATCAGGTTTGAAGTAAATTGGCTTTCAGTAAAATAAACCTTTAAAAACGTGTTCACTGCTCTGAAACCATAGCAAAATTTATAACTGCAAGGATTACGTCTACAGTGGAACAAGCAGAAATGTCTGCATGTGTGAAAGTCTTTATGAAGTATAAAAGCTCAGCAAGATCAAATGAGCCCAACTGCTGCAAACAGAAAGGCTAAAAACATAAGACTGAAAAAAAATCACAGAATTGTCAGGGTGGGAAGGGACCTCAAAGATCATCCAGATCCAACCCCCCTGCCATGGGCAGGGACACCTCACACTGGACCAGTGTGATGTATTGACCAGATGCAGATAAAGCTGAAAAATATAACAAACTAGCCCTAAAGAAGAAACATTTTGGAAAAGGTGGGGGGAGGGGGTGTTAAATCTCCTAGCGCATTTTATTTACTGGGTTATGATACGCTGCTCAGGTTCTGGCCCCTCTTGAGGTGTAAATGTACAGCATTTTTACAGGTAAATTACTAAAGTTTATTCCTTTATATTTCAGGCCAAAATAAGTAACATACTAATATAATGAAAACAAAAAATATGTACCCCTGAAGTTAGAGAATTTCCCCATTTCTTGGCCACATTTTTGCCCTATCTACAAAGAACAGCTAAAATACGTAACAGCTAGCAGGCAAGAGCAAACATTACTTACATTCTTGTAGTAAATCTTACATGTAGGACTATTTTTGTTACTAGTTGTACCATATTTACAACACACACACCCCTCAGTGGTCTAATTTTGTTACATTGCAAAGGCCTCCAAGCAGGTTTTCACCTCAGTTCCTCACACACATGATCTCAGCCCGCTCAGTCTCACTGTTCTCTGCAATTAGCAGTCATGAAATGAACAACACTGTGCTGGTGTGGCAGTTTTAGGCTATGCCTTTAAAATTTCCCACAGATCTTGAACAGAAAGTGGTAGAATGTAAATAAATTACTATTGGGTGTAAAAAGAAAAACAATAATAGCTCTAAACAATCTCAATGGAGGGGTATCTACCATAAGAATTAGTCTGGTAAACTTTCTCTCTTTTGGCTTTTTCACTCTGGGAGATACTAACTTGGTGCTGTGCCACCTTCTGCTTACCTTGGCTGCGTTCTTTTGGCTAAGTCTAACACAATAACCCTCTGCTCTTTCTCTTGTCCCTTTGTGCCCAAGAGGGAAAGTAGGGAGGCAGGGTGGAGAAGATATTAGCTCCCCTGGTTTTTGGCCAGGGGAGTTCTTGTGCTGCTTATCAATTGTAAATAGCTGTAAATACTGTAAATACTGCATTTTTTGGTACATATTCATTGCAGTCCATTGTAGATTGTAGTTTTGCCTGTGAATACAGCTTCATTTGCATCCAACTAGGCCGGTCTGGCAAATTTAACGTTGGGGGACATTTTCAACCCACCACAGATGGGGAATGCTGAAAACTACCGTACAGCAGTGACTTCAGTTACCAGCCAGGACAGATTTGAAGATTTACAGCTCCGGTGCAATCCAGCAGATAGGCAGCTTGTGATTCCACACAGCACTTTTTATTTCCTACACAGAGCTGCTGTTCATGTCATCCAAAACAACAGAGCACAGATATCTCTCCCAGAGATGCAGGGAGGTTGCCATAGAAAAGAAAGTACTGGTTAACAGTTTAACTTCAAACAAACGTCTGTTCCTGAAGGACTCGACCCTGTGGAAGGGAACCACATGAAGCAGTTCATGAAGAACTGTAACCCGCAGGAAGAATTTGCACTGGAGAAGCTCATGGAAGACTATCTCTTGTGGGAGGGAGCAGGGGAAGTGTAAGGAGTCATTCTCCTGAGGAGGAAGGAGCAGCAAAACAATGCGTGATGAACTGGCAGCAACCACTGATTCCCCATCCCCCTGTGCTGCTGTGAGGGAGGAGACAGAGAAATGACGAATAAAATTAAGCCCAAGGAGAAGGGAGGGAGCATGGGGGGGGGGGGAAGATGGATTCAAAATTTGGGTTATTTCTCATTATCCTACTCTGATTTGATTGGTAATAAATTAAGCTAATTTCCACAAGTCAAGTCTGTTTTGCCTGTGACGGTAATTGCTGAGTGATCTCTTCTTGTCCTTTATCTCAACTCATGAGCCTTTCATTTTTTTTCTCTCCCCTGTCCCTCTGATGAGAGGGTATGATAGAGCAGCTTTGGGTGGGCATCTGGCATCCAGCCAGGGTCAGCCCACCATTTATGTGCTTGTGTCATGCTTCCACCCTTCTGCAAGCTGGGACCTAAACTCCTGATTTCCAACATGAGTACATCTCTATAGTAGCCAGGAGTCATAAAGGGCTGACGGAAATGTTCTAAGCTGGGTAGAATACATCTCCTTTGACTCAATTCTCCCCAGATATCTGAAATTCAGTCTAGACTATTAAAGGTTAACTGCTCTAGTTAAAATCATGCAAGAAAAAAAAATAACAGTGAACTATTGGAAGTCATAAGTTTGTAACCAGCACTTATGTGGGTTAGTACGAAAACAGGTACTTTCATCTGAAAAATTCAGTGCAAACCCTCAACTCCAAAACAAAATTCTCTCTGTAATTTAAATAACTAAAATCAAAACCAGAGACTGATTGAATGTAGAGAACAGAACACAACCAGTTCAGCATATATATAATATATCTAAAGTGTAACTCAGAAATTCTAAAACTATCAACCTAATTCACAGAATTTTTACATCATTTCCAACAAATCCAAAACTGACCACAGATAAAACATTCCAGGCCCCCCCCTCTACAGGGGCCTTCATGGCCTCGGTAGGGGCTCCAGAAGCCCCTAGGGCCTTCAAGGCCTCTACAGTAGCCTTCAAGGCCTCTGTGGGGCTCTAGAAGCCCATACAGGGGCCTTCAAAGCCTCTATGGGGCTCCAGAAACCATACAGGCCTTCAAGGCCTCTATAGGGGCTCTAGAAGCCCATACAGGGGGCTCTAGAAGCCCATACAGGGGCTCTAGAAGCCATACGGGGCCCTTCAAGGCCTCTGTAGGGGCTCTAGAAGCCCATACGGGGGCCTTCAAGGCCTCTGTAGGGGCTCTAGAAGCCCATACGGGGCCTTCAAGGCCTCTATAAGAACCTTCAAGGCCTCTGTAGGGGCTCTAGAAGCCCATACAGGGGCCTTCAAGGCCTCTATAAGAACCTCAGGCCTCTATGGGGCTCTAGAAGCCCATACAGGGGCCTCAAGGCCTCTATAGGGGCTCTAGAAACCCATACAGGGGCCTTCAAGGCCTCTATAAGAACCTTCAAGGCCTCTGTAGGGGCTCTAGAAGCCCATACAGGGCCTTCAAGGCCTCTATAAGAACCTTCAAGGCCTCTGTATGGGCTCTAGAAGCCCATATGGGGCCCTTCAAGGCCTCTGTAGTGGCCTTCAAGTCCTCTATGGGGCTCTAGAAACCCATACAGGGGCCTTCATGAGAAAATAAGAAGAAAATAAGAATAAGAAAAATCTACTTTGCTATCCTGGATGCACATTTGCAGTGCATACATGATTTTATAATGCAGTTATAGCACTGAAGTCAGTCCCATCTCAGAAAAACAACTCAGTTCTACTTTTCATTCCTTGTGCACAAGCAACTCCAGAATCCTGACAATATCAGTTAGTAACTTCCTCAGATCAGACTCCTTTTTTCCCCCATGTACATATCATCTCTATATCCAGTGTATACTGTCTTACAATAAAAATTCCCAGGCTTACAGATCCTTCTTAACATATTACCTTTTCCTGTGAGGGGGAAAAAAAAGGAAAGGGGGGGCGGGGAGGGGGAAGAACTTTTCCTTGCTTATAGGGTTCCTCCTCCTTCCCCATTTTAAGGAAATATGATGGCTAACCTGAGTTTTCAGAGTAAAAGGGGGACAGCACCATCAAGTGGCTCTGTAAGGCATGATACAAAAAACATTTTTGTTGTTGACATGTGCAGAATGGTCCTCTTAAAATTAGTTCAAATTGTGACAGATTGGATCCTGTAGAAAACTAATTCATTTTGAAGTCTATAATCTGCATTGGCATACTGAATTTTTTTATATGGTTAATTTTGTGGGACTACTTGTATTTTATTATGATACTAATAAAGGAATAGCATAGTATTATTAATGGAACAGAACATTCTCAGAGCAGGAAGAGTCTTGTACATTCTAACCACACTAGTGGGGGGGGTCTTCAAGAGTGGAACTGGCGTGATCTTCAACATTTCATCTATTAGCAGGGAGAATGTTGAACACACAGAAACCTCAATTTCTCTGGCAGCTAAAAACAAGAAGTGAACTTGAAACTGAAACCCACCCAGAGGACATCAGCTTGTGTGTCTAGCAGAATGAGATTCATTTTCTAACAACAAACTGTAAAAAGATAAAGGCTGTGTAGGAGAATAAAATGTGCAAACTGTCATCTTACTATGAGATTACTTCATCTGCACATTTTTACTTTTATTTTTCCTGGGGCAACAACCTGCAAAGTAAATGAACTTCAGGCAGAACAAGAGTAGTACATTTAGAAATGTATATTAAATATTTTTAATACCACACTATTTGGTCTTGTGATAATGTGTCCCAGGTTGAGGCAGATCCTCCCTTGCCTCAAGCATCATAAAATATAATACACCATACAATATGCCTCCCACCAGGGCAGGAAAAAAAAATGAGACTCAGACAAAGAGATTGCAGAAGCGATGGAAAGTTTAAATGGAAAAGCAGTGAGTGTTTTACAGAATCTACAAGCACAGTGATAAAAGAGATCCCAAAGCATACAGAGTCCCTTCTAGCATACACAGAAACCTCCCAGCACTCCCTTTCTCCTTACCTGAGGGTACACACAAAACCCCCAGGGCTCTTTCTTCCCCTCTTCCGCTGTTAGGCTAATCTCAGCTGGCCAGATCTGAGACTGCCCTTCCCCCTTCTCTTGGCATTAGGCCTAGCCAGGCCTAAGAGGCCTTGAGTTAATTCCCCTTCCATTACTAGATAGGTAGCATCTCCCACGGTAGCAGTGAGGGAAGAAAGAGGAAGTGTGAGACCTTGCAGATGGATTTATAGGGAGCAGGACATTATGGGAATGAAATAGGCAGTTTCCTGTGTCCACCCACTGGGCTGGACACCCGGGGCACCAGAGGTGCACCCCGTGTGGCAGCAGCAGCAGGAGGCACCCAGCCCCAACTGCCACATAATGAGAAGGATGTATTTCAACAAAGTGTTTCCAAATCCAAATCAAAAAATGAAACAACAAATCTAACACAGTCATTTTCCCATTTTATGCAGCTGCTTTTTTATAGATGTATCCTGCTTGGGAGCGGTGAGTCGTACTTGACTCAAAAAAAAAAAGTATTTCAAGTTTATGAACAACTTCAAACACCACTGAAGAATGAGGATTTTCTGATAAAAAGCTGAAGTCTTGAACTATACAGATGTGTCCTCTGCTTTTAAAACACCAGTCACACTATGCAGTTTCAAGGAAAATTATTTACCCTTGCCAATTCAAATGAGCATATGCTTCCAGATAAAAATAATATGAAAGAAAGCCTTGCTATAGAAATGCAGCATCCAGTCAGTCACATTCTAACATCTACCAAAGAATGCTCAGCACTATTAGCCTATTGTAGAACTGGAAAGTTATTCCTAAAGGCATTTATAACACAAAGATATAATAATAATTGATATACTCGAATCCATGTAGATGGATGAGTATCTCAAAATGAAGTCTGTGCTTGCTACTGTCTAGGAAGGATATGTATATATATATATATACACACACACTAGTATTCAGCATTTCAATATTCAAAAGATCCCAGGCACCTCACAATCTCTTGACTGATCAGCCCCAAAGCCTGTGTGCTATTTTATTAGGCATAGTGCAGAAACTGAGTACACAGAGTTAAGAAAGAAATGGGCTACAGTAATTGGAGTTTACGGTGTATGCACACAACAATGATTCCACTGAAGTCAATGTTTATGGCATAGTAGCTCAGTTCTTTAAGGCAAAACAACAGTAAATCTGTTCAAGGGAAGATGACAAAATCACAGAGAACATCCAGTTGGAAGAGACATCCAAGATCATCCAGTCCAACGTTCAACCCAGCACTGAAGGGTCAAAGCTAAACCATGTCCCTAAGTTCTAGCTCCACACATTGTTTAAACACCTCCAAGCATGGTGACTCCAGCACTGCCCTGGGCAGACCATTGCAGTGTTTGAGAAGCCTCTCTGGGAAGAAGTATTTCCTAGCATCCAGCCTGAACTTCCCCTGTCATGGCTTGTAACCATTTCCTCTAATCCTGTTGCTTGACACAAAGGAGAAGAGGCTGCCCCCTCCTCACTCCAGCCTCCCTTTAGGTTGTTGTAGAGAGTGATGAGGTCTTTCCTCAGCCTACTCTTCTTCACACTGAACACCCCAGCTCCCTCAGATGCTCCTCATATGCCACATGTTCCAGGCCCATCACCAGCCTCAATGCCCTTCTCTGAACACACTCCAGCACCTCACCATCCTTCATCTAGTGAGGGGCCCAGAACTGAACACAATACTGGAGGTGTGGCCTCACCAGTGCTGAGTACAGGATGATTTTTTGAAATGGCATGCAGTAAGTTACATTTTCAACACATATGCTTATATTCTTAACAAATAAAACAACACAATTTAAATGCATCAAATCAGGACATGGAACTTAATACAAATTTTATTTAATTAGTGGTATCTAGGAAGAAGTTCTTCACCATGAAGGTAATCAGACACACTGGAACAGGTGGCCCAAGGGGTGATAGAAGCCCCATCCTTAGAGTTTTTAAGGCCAGGCTGGATGTACCTATTAGCAACTTGATCTAGTGTGAGGTGTCCCTGCCCATGGCACGGGGATTGAAACGAGATGATCCCTGAGGTCCCTTACAACCCTAACAATTCCATGACTCTGTGATCTAATTCTTAGTAAACTCTCTAAGGTTCTTTTTTACCTCTGAAGACAGATATTGATCTCACATAAAAATGCTAACATACATAACTAATGTTAGTACCCAGTAAACAAGATGCATGAATGGGCAGTGTGATTATGTTTTCATCTAGACAAAGAAGATGTGCAACTTCAGCTTCCAAAAGGAGAAATGTGACAAACCCAACAAATCGAGAAGTTCAGGAACATTTGTAGCGATGAGACAGAGTTCATTACTGCACTCATTTGTGCTAAATCTTGTTTGCCTAAAATGCTCAAACTAGCCTAAAAGGCACAGGTGTTTCTTGTTCTTACTATGATGTAACTATGAAATCCTAAACATTTCCAAACGATATAATTTTATTATTCATCTCCATTTTAAATTACCAAGAAGCATTCATAAAGAATTAACATTTTTGCTCTGTTTCATTACACTACAACCCTTTTCTAACAGACTGGAAATACATTAGACCATGATAAAGCATAATTTCTGAAACAGTGAAATTCAAAGCCTAAATATTTATGAATGTGTTTATGTAAGTGACTTATGGCCAACAGAAATGTGACAGTAATAAATTGCATTTGTAGTGATTAAAACTGCTCAACTGTAAAGAGGACCCAGTTTTTAAAACTCAAAAAAAAAAAACCCCAAGTGATGTCACATATACACACATCTTTAAAATCTGCAGTAAAAGTAATATAAATGGACTGTTACTTAACTTACCAACCTGTACATTATTCAGGTAAAGTATCTTATCTGTAAAAAGGCATTAAAAAGCTTTTTATTTAAAAAACACTGAGAAAGACTGAAGAATAAATTGATGCACTCTTAATGACTCTAAATCATCTAGCTCTTTATGCCAAGAACTGTTGACAATACCAACTTCAAGGTCACTGTCAACTTGGTAAGTCATTAGCAAATAAAATATGGCTTAATTGGAGCAAACTCAGCAAGGAGCTGCATTATTTTAAGTGAGCACTGCAATATAACTTGAAGAAGAATTACTAATCGCCACTCCTGTTGACAATGAAATGGATGAAGAAGGTGCTTTGTAACTTTTTCCTATGACTTTCCCGTAATTAAATATGGAAATAGATTCTGTGAAGAATTAAAAGTCCCTGAGTGCATTAATTCAGGCACTAATGGACTGCCTTCCAGTGTTACAGCACACAGGTAGTTCCCAGCATGTTACCAACACGTGCTAATATATCAGTGTCAGACTCCAGCAGTACCCTTTAGTTGGAATACCCAGCTCTGGAAAGCAGATTCAGGCTGATTACACATCCTGCTTTAAAAGGACACATATTTCATATTCCCTAATGCTACATGAAGCTTTATGTGCATTCAATGAAACAGCTGGAGTGAGACCTGAGATCCGGTTGCCTGAAGATGTGTGCAGATTCATTACATACATACAGTGTTTTATGCAGCCTTTAAAGCCATCTCACCAACCCTCTGGTATATCAACTGTCAGTGGTTTAATAATTTTTATTTGTATCTTCCAAAAATAACCTAATTTGCATATTTTTCATCCTTCCCAGCATAGCACAAACTCCCTAACACAATTATACCACTGAAGGTTATAATCTTTATACTAAGGGAGCTCATCTCAGCACAGACCCCGTGATACTGCTGCTCCATTCAAACTGTTTTCTCACTTTATGCTACCGAATGGTTTGCTTACTACAGCTCTCCCACCAAACCATAATTTATGGGCAAGCAGCCCTAAATCTGCAGAGCTCCCTCAGTCTCAGCTGATGCAGAATCACAGAACAGTAGAGGTTGGAAGGGACCTCCAAAGATCATTGAGACCAACCAACCAACCCCCCCCCCCCCATCAAAGCAGGATCACCTTGGGTAGTCCACATAGGAATGCATCCAGGTGGGCTTGGAAAGTCTCCAGAGAAGGAGACTCCACAACCTCTCTGGGCAGCCTGTTCCAGGGCTCCAAAACCCTCACTGTAAAGAAGTTTCTCCTCATGTTGAGGTGAAACCTTCTATGTTCAAATTTGTACCCATGGTTCCTGGTCTTATTACTGTGTACCACACAAAAGAGCTTGGCCCCCTCCACTTGACACCTACCTCTCAGATATTGATAGACATTGAACAAATCCCCTCTCAGCCTTCTTTTCTCAAGACTAAACAGCCCCAGGGCTCTCAGACTCTCCCCATAGGGGAGATGCTCAAGTCCCCTAACCATCCCTGTGGCTCTCCATCAGATTCTCTCCAGCGGGTCTCTGTCTCTCTTGAACTGGGGAGCCCAAAACTGGACACAGTATTCCAGATGTGGTCTCAGCAGGGCAGCCCTTACACATTTTTAAAGCAACTGCCAATATACTGAAGCAAGGATAATATTCCCCGTAAGAGCAAGAGGAAAGGAGCAGCTGGCTTTTTTAAACTAACACTGTGGTATTTATAGAGTACATATGTTTAAATAGCTAAAATATTTGCATTATAAAATTGGAGTTTTTTTCATTGAAGGCTTTGCAGATCTCTCTATCAGAGAGCCTAGCTTACTAATACAATGTGAAATTGTTGCTCTCCCATGGCATTACATATGGGCAGCAATCCACTAGAGCACTTTAGTATGTCCATAGCTTAAAATATGTAAGCAGTCCTGCTGCAGTCAAATGCAGCAGTTAGATGTGAATGGTTACATGCACAGTTAAGTGCTTTGCTGGACCAAGGCCTACATTTGTTTATCAGTGAAAGCATGCGTCAGGGATTCATTACCCAAAATATGTACCCATAGCGAAAAAAAAACAGCAACTTGTGGAACCTCAGATGATTGGATTAGACTTTGAAGACAGAGTTGGAGAGCTCTGACCTAGAAATATGTAAAATAAAAGCAGATTCAACCCAATAGTTACCACACATACTCTGCCACTTCACTAGGGAAAAGATAAGGTAAAAAACAACTGTGGCACATGCTAAAAGAACACTCTAAATAGTTTATTACCCACATAGGAATTTATACATTGTACCTGATTTTAATGTTGTTTCTTGTTGTGCAATATTTTAACTGTGAAGACTCATTAAAACATCAGAGCTTATGTAATGCTTTTATTTAAGCAAATTTCTGTTAAACGAATAAAAATATATAGACAGGTACATTTTGCTAGTAAAAAAGCACTGTCAAAACTCCCAGAAGACAGAATAGTTTTCAGACTATATGAAAGCCTTTCTACCGCCGAAGATCATAATGCTCTTGTTTTATGTTATCAGTGTCTGTCTCTGATACACTTGGTGGCCATTACTGCTTATATATATCTGCACACAAAGTATTAACTCATCCGTAAGTAGTAGTAAGAAAAACCTGGACCTGCAGTAGGTTTTCTGCTATGAAGTACAACCTTTAGCCCTTAGAACTAGCAAAACAATTGTCCAATTCCAAAAGAAACAGGAGGATGACAAGACTCTGCCACTTCTCTACCCATAGCAGAATTGGAAACAGATCAAGATAAATAAAATATTTTATTAAAACCAACATATAGATACAGAACAAAAGATTTGGAGGCTGCTCATTCATAGGTCAATTAATCACTTAAATGCATTCCTGACTCTCAGTTTTGACCATAAAAGTACGATCCCAAACTGTGACCAGTATTTCTATGCTGTATTCAGTTCTGAAACCTGACTTAAACAAGGCAGTGAGTTTCAGATGCCAAGAAATCTATGAACAGAAACAAAGAGGAACAAGGGAGGTGATTCTCCCCCTCTACTCAGCTCTGCTGAGACCCCACCTGGAGTACTGCATCCAGTTCTGGAGCCCCTATCACAAGAGGGATATGGACGTGCTGGAGCGTGTCCAGAGAAGGGCCACAAGGATGAGCAGAGGGCTGGAGCACCTCTCCCATGAGGACAGTCTGGAGAAGAGAAGGCGCCGAGGTGACCTCATTGTGGCCTTCCAGGATCTGAAGGGGGCCTACAAGAAGGCTGGGGAGGGACTTCTCAGGATGTCAGGCAGTGATAGGACTAGGGGGGAATGGAATGAAGCTGGAGGTGGGGAGATTCAGGCTGGATGTGAGGAGTAGGTTCTTCACCATGAGAGTGGTGAAGCACTGGAATGGTTGTCCAGGGAGGTGGTTGAGGCCCTGTCCCTGGAGGTGTTTAAGACCAGGCTGGATGAGGCTCTGGCCGGCCTGATGTAGTGTGGGGTGTCCCTGCCCATGGCAGGGGGGTTGGAACTAGCTGATCCTTGTTGTCCCTTCCAACCCTGACTGATACTATGATACTAAGAAGCACAGACAAAGCAAAATCAAAGAAGAACATCCTACAACATTTCTGTAACATTTTCACCAGAAAGAATAGTGACAAGGCAATGACTGCTAAGATAACCTACAGTAATCACTGGACTTAGCGAAGTACTGAGCCACTCACTCTGCCTGGATTATGGGTCAGTTACTTAAAGAGAAATCAATAATTACACTGTTGAAAGATGCCTGCCTTTTCACATGAAGGTATTCATTATTTCCCCTAACAGACAGAATCAAAGATCCTCTTTGTCCTCAAAAGTTTCCTTTTTTTCCTCCCCAACAAATTCAAGACATAAATATTCCAGTCAAATTAAAGTCCCCAAAGCTCTTTTATGATATTTTTATACTTTTCTGTAGAACTGCCTCAGAAGTAGCCAGCCTGCTTTAAATAGGACCAGTCTTGAAAAGAAATTAAATGAAAGCTGTCACAGTGAAAAAATCAAGACATATTACAGTCTCTAGGACCCTACATCTGACAGAAGTTTCCTGTTGTTCTTGTACAGTCCCTTTAAGCACCAATTTACCGGTACTTAGTAATATTTCTTCCATAAAAACAATAATAGTTTATATTCACAAGGGAATTTGGTTGAGATATGGATAAAAAATTTTGAAATTCTTGGGTACTCATACCAGAACATGGAACAAAGTACTCCAGTTAGATGTTCAAAAGTGCTGAAATGGTCAACAGTTGTAAAAACACCCCAAAAAAAAAAAGAAGTTGGGTCTTGACACCATCTGTTAAATCTAGAATTTACAAATTGTTTCTGAATCAGTTATGCAAAAGAAATACATTTTCTAATGAAAACTGTAGATGCACATTCCAAGAGCTCTGGGCCCCTCAGTTTAGGAAGGATGTTGACTTGCTGGAACAGGTCCAGAGAAGGGCAACAAAGCTGGTGAGGGGTTTGGAGCACAAGCCCTGTGAGGAGAGACTGAGGGAGCTGGGGTTGCTTAGCCTGGAGAAGAGGAGCCTCAGGGGAGACCTTATTGCTCTCTACAACTACCTGAAGGGAGGTTGTAGTCAGGTGGGGCTGGTCTCTTCTCCCAGGCAAGCAGCACCAGAACAAGAGGACACAGTCTCAGGCTGCACCAGGGGAGGTTTAGGCTGGAGGTTAGGAAGAAATTCTACAGAGACAGAGATATTGCCCATTGGAATGGGCTGCCCAGGGAGGTGGTGGAGTCACCATCAGTGGAGGTGTTTAGGAGGAGACTGGATGGGGTGCTTGGTGCCATGGTTTAGTTGATTAGATAGTGTTGGATGATAGGTTGGACTCGATGGTCTCAAAGGTCTCTTCCAACCTGGTTTATTCTATTCTATTCTCTCTCTACCTTTTTTCCCTTCCTTCCAAAAAGTTAAAGCATATAGGTACCTAAAATACTACCTGAAATCGTCCAAACCTAGAAATCAGGAGCTTACCTCAGACTGAAATTCTCACATCCCCAAACACCTTTGCAGTTAACTGTTTAATCTCCATTTGTATAACTACAGATAACTATGCAGATTCTACACATCATTGCTTGTATGCTATCCACTGGGCTTCTAGTTTTTAGAGCACATGATGCCTTCTATGTGTGCTACAGCAATCACAGAAAGTGCTTTCTAATGAAAACTAGTGCTGGCCTGAAATACTTGGAAATTGTTGCATCCTGGATCAGCTAAATGACGCTGCTGCCCCCTAATGCATTACTTGATAAAAAATAATTACAGAGGAAAATAGCAACCAAAACCAAGTGATTTGTTATTCTCTTAAAAAAAAAAGGTTAATTATGTACCATAATTCTGTCTATGAAATTAGCATTGCTCAAGCATCCTCTCTGTCATAAATGCTATATATAGCTGATACATTGCCATCACTCTAACAAGGAACAGCAAACAGCTACTGCAGCCTTTCAGCTAGGAGACATCTTCAATGTGCAATTTATTTGAGATGATGTGACAGAATCATTAAAGAGCACAGTTTATTACAATTGTGTAAAAAAATTACATTTCCAGGCAGAACACGAGAGGCGTGATGGAATTTGAATCTGTGATGTCTGAAAATGGTTTTGAAGTAGAAACTCATCGCACAATTAAAAGAGCATCTTCTCCTTTTGATTATTTTTTTCAGTGTAGATTTGAGAGCAGATATACAGCCTTTCAGCTCTACAAGTGAGTTAATGGTCTGAAAATGTTTTACTATTAATTAATTCTTTGAGTAAGCAGCAGTTGAGCTAGAACTAAGAGAGTGCAGACAGTACAAAAAGACTTTTGGAACAAAAATAATTTACAGTCTTCTGAATTAGCATTTTTGCCACTTTTTGTCAGCTATTCCGTTAGCAGGAGTTACACAAATTCCAATTATCTTTGGGGAAAACAAACAAACAAACAACAAAACCAATCCAAAACCAACAACATTAAAAAAATTCTATCCTGACCTACAATGATATCCTTGTAATAAAAGATGAAAATGTCAAGAATTAGGAGTTACTTCCCCCCCCCATTACTCCCTTGATAAGAATTCAAGCATGCCTGTGATTTTTATTCTTGTTTTAAATCACAGGGTGGGGACCAAACAAAACCAAAAACAAAATAAATTGAAGGAATATATAATAAAAAGATTCCAAAACTGCTGACATACTCTAGTCTGTACCTTAAGAGTTTCAGTAGATAATCTTTATAAACATGAATGAGACCACCCCTCAGTCTCCTCCAAGCTAAAGAGCCCCAGCTCCCTCTGTCCCTCCTGTGAGAGACTAAAGCTTGTCTCTCCTGGTGTGACTCAACAAAGATAAAATCACTTGCTGCTTGCCCAGACAATAGCTGACGTGCGTTGGGCAGAGCCACTGGAAGGACTCTTGGAAGGTGCAAAGATAACCTTGCTCACGGGACTGCAGCTGGCCCACAACAATGGCCCAAGGGCCCAGCTATCACGCCTTCAGGACAGGACCATTTCCAGCCATCAGATACCCCAGGAAGGGAGAATGATGAGACAATGGAATCACCACCTGTTTCCTGATGTGTAATGAGTGTGTGGGTAGGTAGATGGAGAAGGAGGAGGTGGAGGCCTCCCCCCTCCATCCAGACGGCTGCCCAAACTCACCTGAGTACACAGAAAGATTTCCTGGGGAACGATACCTGGACGCTTACCTAAGGATGATTTCCCAGAACGATATCTTGGGGAATAACACCTGGACACTTGCCTAAGGACTAAAAACTGTATAAAGACTGGAGCAACTACTGGCTTAGTAGAAGAAAATTGGAGAAGAAAAATGCAGAACAAAGAAGACGGCACCACACGCTGGAAACATCACGGGGCCAACACTACAGATCTTGGACTCTGAAAACCCTCTCTCCGTGCCCTAAGCTCCGCCTGCTGCAACTCATGGAGCTGAAGAAGCTGCTCAGAGGACCACATCCCTTCTACAGCCAAGCAGTTCCTCTACAGCACCGTTCCTCTACAGACCCAACATCTCCTGCATCACCGTTCCTCTACAGACGCAAACTGTCTTGGGGGGTGAGGGGTGTGGTAATATAATTCCTTTCCTCTTCTCTATTTTCTCTCTCTCCCCTTCTGATCCATCCACTGTATTTATGTAATAAATAGTCTAGCTGTTGATATTTTGGCCTCATTTGTGCCTCTCACTTCACAACACGGGAATATTCATAAGAACTTGAGTCTCTTTCCCTCTCCGGACCAAGACACCTCCTCATAAACATATCTCACAGCAGAACACGTTATGTATGCAACATCATGGCAGATGTGATGGAAAACAGCGTAGCACACGAACAAATTAAAAGCAGTATATAACATGAGGTATCTCGGTTGAAACATGAGGATGCCAGTCAACAAAGCCAGTCGTCATCTGCCAATTGTGGCAGCACATTGTTCTCATCACTACACTCTCCTAAACCACACACAGCTTCCACAACGAACATCCAGTGACCAAACAGAAGTGCCAAAGTGTCTTTCATATTTACATCACCAATTTCAAACTGTTATGTCTGAAAACAGAGGAAGTTCTCATACACAGTATCATTACTTAATGAGTTATATAATCCTTTTCCATTTTAATTTAAGCTGGAGGAAGAAGCCAGGAAAATAAGATAAATTAGGAAAAGCAGGGAAGGCACTTTACAACACACTGTATGATTACGGTTTCATCATTCTAGTAGGAAATCTAATGAAACAAACAGCTTTATTACCTTTCCCCACTGAGGAATACACACAGCAGTCAGCCTTTCTTCAATGATTGTACAGTAAGGAAAAAAAATCCTAAAAATAAGTACACTACTTGACATACCATCATACAATACAGATTTTATCACCCTCAGTCATCCTCCATGCTTTAAACAGTCTAATTCTTTCCATACTTGCCTTGTTTTTATATTTAGTAGCTGTTGGCACTGCTATTACTTCAGTCATGCACTCTACTTCTGTTCTGTAAGGTTTACCCCACATATTAAGGCTTAAAATGCTACATTTTCATTTTTCTTCCTAACATAAGGACTTAATTACCATTTAAAGATGGGTTCCATTTCAAGTTATAAGCATCACTCTTCTCTGAGAGTAGTAAGTACTGCCTCAGGCAAACAGCATCCCTGCTCAGTTTCCCGTGGTGGAAACAGTTTCCACACATTTATCTTTCATATGAGATGTGAAAAAAAGAGAGTAAAATATTCTCCCTACAATGCCTGAAAGTATTCAAGAAAGCATTAGGAAGATGAAACAACTGCATTCCCAGAACAGGGCTGCAACTGCAGTATGTTTTGGTGCAAGGACAAAGGAGTGAGGAAAGCTTGAAGTACATCTCTTTCCACAGATTTCACAACAGCCATGTCCATTTCTTTTTTGACATCATCCCCACTTCATGCTTCCCAGCTAAAACACCAGCAGTCTATAAGGCACAAACTTAAAGCCACATCCTCCCTCCAGCTATGAGACCTCACACCACTGCAACCGGCAGGTCAGGCTGCAAAGAAATACCGCCCCATAGCAGCCTCCTCTACTGCATGCACAGCAGTTGTACAGCCAGGCATTGGAACACATGCTGTGACCTCTGCCACATTTTGTTCCCATCACATAGAAACATTACAAGATTGGATCAAATTAGAAGTCCACTTTGCCCTGTATCACCACCTTCTTTGCTGATCTGCTGTAGAACGGTAAGCAGGCAGCAATGTTTCTCTTAATACTCACTGCCAGATTCTAGCAATCTGCAGCCAAAGAACTTCCTGCTAAAGTACATTTCATGCTTCTTCAGAATTTCTGCTTCCACTGATTTATCATTACAGATCACATAATTATGTACCCTTTTTGCTCTGAACATTTCACTGGGTACTTTCACGTCATATGCCTTGGTTTTTGCATTAGGGTGGGGGGGGGTGAAAAAATCATAAGCAGTCACTCCTCATTCATCTGTTCTGTAAAATTCAAGACCACAGAGACTTCTATCCTCTTGGCTGTAATTCTTCCAGGACTAAGAACCCTAAAATATCTAAAGACTCCTTAATAAAATGTCTTATCTATGATCACCTCTCTTGTTCTTCTGTGTTTGTATTTTAATTTTATAAGAAAAGGGGTCACCAGAACTTCAGGCAACAATGAATCTATAAACAAAATACATCATTTATACCATGGCATATTAAGTTTTTATGGTTTGTTTCCTATCCCTTTTCTAATTCCTAGTAGTCTAGTTGCCTTCTTCTTGACTGCTATTGTGACTTGAACTAGTACTTGCTTAGAATGTAGTGTCACAATGTTAAGATCTCTCTTGTGCCATATGCAACACAGTATCCTTGTATTTATGTGGAACATTAATACCGGTTTTCCAAAGTCCATTTATCTGCACTGAATCTCACATGCCATTTTAGCACTCCATCATGCAATGCAAGTCTTTTTACAGTTCTAACAGGATTTAATTTTTACTACCTTGCATAAATCAGTGCCCTGAGTAAACTATCATCTTACTGATCCCTTTTCCCCGTGTTTTATCTTTGACAATTATTAAACCTTGATACATGCAAGTATCACAGTACATCAGAAGTTGGAAGTGACCTTCAGAGATCAGGCCCAACCCCCAAGCCAAAAGGAGGCTCACCCAGGGTAGTCCACACAGGAATGCATCCAGGTGGGTTTGGAAAGTCTCCAGAGAAGGAGACTCCACAACCTCTCTGGGCAGCCTGTTCCAGGGCTCCTTCACTCTCACTGTAAAAATGTTTCTCCTCATGTTCAAGCTTGAACCTGTTATTCCTTGTCTTGTTAGTGCACACTGCCAAAAAGAGCTTGGTCCCCTCCACTTGACAGCTTCTGCTCAGTTGCACCCTGTGATAGGACAAAGGGCAATGGATGGAAACTACAGCACAAAAGGTTCCACCTCAACATGAACATCTCTACTGCAAGGGTCACAGAGCACTAGAACAGGATGCCCAGAGAGATTATGGAGTCTCCTTCTCTGGAGACTTACAAGACCTGTCTGGATGTGTTCATGCATGACCTGCACTAGATGATATGGTCTTGCTCTGGCAGCAGGGGTTGGATTTGAAAATCTCCAGAGGTCCCTTCCAAACCCTAAATATCCTGTGATCCTCTGAAATAAAAGCAGTAAATATCTGCCCACCTTGGGAAGGTCTCTACATAAAATGAATTCACTTCTCTCTTTCAGAGGCAGGTATCTAATGCAATGCAAAACTAACGCACAATTCTTAATCCTTTAGAAATTGTTCTTTTGTTAGGTCATTAGGCTAAAAAGATGTGATTTTCAGCTACAGCACAAGCCATAACTTCAAATAAGTAACAAAAATACATTTAGGAAATATGACAACTCTCTAAAAAGACAAAGGTGAAAGAGAGTGTTTGGTAGATGTGACAGAATACAGGTGAACACTAAGACTTACTGCAGAGCTAAAAAACAGCAGCAACAAACCAAAGAAACTATGGGAAACAGGACACATGAGATGAAACAATTATAGCAAACCCTATCTTCCTATACTTTTTCCATTGTTGGACAACTTAATTGTAGGAAGAGGTTATTTTAATCAGGTTGTAAGAATACAGCTAATTGTTGCCATCTCAAGAAAAACATTTCCAATTTTAGATGGGAGTACGTGCACAGAG
Source organism: Colaptes auratus (assembly GCA_015227895.2). NCBI lineage: Eukaryota > Metazoa > Chordata > Aves > Piciformes > Picidae > Colaptes > Colaptes auratus. The sequence continues at coordinate 39,908,763 of CM037643.1, read as the reverse complement.
ACAGTTAATTTCCAACTCTACCCTCCCCTATTGTTTACTTCTAAAACTGCTGTGGAACTTAACAATATTTTAAACCAGAATCATTATAATGGTGTACCCTAATAAATATGTTGAGTAGAAAGTGTTGGATCAGTAAAAGCACATTGAAGGCAATTTTAAGACTGATTCTGTTTCTTTGTGAATGAAGCAATGCTTTACTGCAAAATTATTTTCAGGTAAGGTTTTGTTTTGTTAGGTTCAAATGTTACTGTCCACAGGATCACTGCAGTAGTTCTCAAACTACACATCACTTTATTTCTGAACTGCAGCAATGCCAAAATAAAGGCAAAAGAAACCCTTGAGCGTTGTGGGGAAGGGGGAGAGAAAAAAAGAGAAAAAGGCTTAAAAAAAAAAAGGTAATGCAGCCAAAGAGAGGAGAGAAAAAGCGTATGTGCTGCAAATGTCACAGAAAGGTTGTCATTTTTAGGCTTACTGAAGATGAAAAAAATGGTCAATACCATCATGTTTATATTCTAGATTATTTCATCTTTCTCCTTGTAACAAAACAAACAAACAAAAAATCTTCATTACAAAGAAATACATATACCCATTTACACCTCAGTGTACACTAACTTCTAATCGAAATTCACTTCAGCCTCAGGCTGTGCTGGAACTTCTCAAGTAATTTTTAACCTTAAAGATGTTAATTACCTCACTACTCAAAAAAGGGCACTGTAGTGGGTTGAGGCAGCCCCCCTCCCCACTACGGGCAAAAATTACAACTCAGACAAACAGATTGCAAAAGTGATGGAAAGTTTAAATGAAAAAAAAAAAAAAACAGTGAATGTTTACAGAGAAAGCCAGAAGCAGTGACAAAAGAAAAATCCCAAAGCATACCCAGAGAGATCCCATCCCCACCTGGGGGGTACATCCAAGACCCCCAGGGCTCCTTCTTCCCCCCTCCCCACTGCTAGGCTAGTCTCAGCTAGCCAGATCTGAGACTGCCCATCCCCCCGTGGCCTTGGGCCTAGCCAGGCCCATGGCCGGGAGACAACATCTCCCACAGTTACCGGGCGATGGCGAGGAAGAAAGAGGAGGTGCCAGACCTCGCACTGGATCTTATAGTGGTGGTGCAGAGAATTATGGTAGAAATACCTAGTTTCCTGTGTCCACCCACTGGGCTGGACCTCTGGACACAGGAAGCACCTCATGTAGCAGAGGGCACCCAGCCCAAACTGCAACAGGCACACATACTTCACAAGAGTTCAGTGAGGAGAAAGAAAACGCGCTTTTAAGTTTTTTATGCAGAGCACAGTGATCTCCAAGTTCAAGTAAGTACCTGAGGCAATCTCGGTGAAGATCGGTGCACAGGTGAATTGACACTGCCGAGCACCGCCCAGCTCAGTGCCAGACATCACCAACTCCCAGGCTGCGGAACATGCACATGGCAGATCACCAGCTCTACATGCCCTCCACACCGCTCCCGGCCACGCCGCACCCATAGGTGGCCAAGGAACACATTGCTGCTCCTTCGCTCAGGGCTCTGTCTCGTCCAGCCCTCTGCGCGCCTCACACATCCGAGGCAAAAGCCGCCGCCGCGCCTCAGGGTTCCCTCAGCGCTGCTTTTTGCTGCGGAGCTGCTGCGCGCGGGATCCAACGACCTCGTAAAGGGGCTCCTCCCTTCCTTTAAAGTGGTACCTGGCCTCCAGCAGAGCCTTTTTTCGCATTCATCCAGCGGCAGCCATTATTCAGCATCCTCAGAGTCACAGCAAAGCAGAAACAACTATGATTGAGGTTTTGGAGCCTCCATCTCTGGAGGCATTCCAAACCCACCCAGACATATTTGTGTGTGATTAACTCTAGGTGATCCTGCTCTAGCAGTGGGGTCAGACAAGGTGATCATAGGGTGTTAGGAGTTGGAAGGGACCTCCGAAGATCATCAAGTGATCTTCAGAGGTCCCTTACAACCCCTACCCATCTGGTGATGGTGCTTTCAACAGCTTCATTCTGATTATTTTAATAGGCCTTACCTGGTTCTATGCTCTTATTAATGATTATAGAGTAGTAGTGGTAGTGGGAATCCCTCCCCTAAAGTACCCATGTCCTGCAGAAGCTGTAGGAGGAAACAATACAGGCTTTTAGGAGAGAAGTAACACTTGTCAAAAACAGGCAGCAAAGCTTTCCTCCATATTGCTAATAATTATTATTACTACCTGTTGTGCTGTTTCTATTTCCCCAAAACTCTCAAGTGACAAATGCTGATCACACAACCTCTTGCTCACACACCACAGTGACTGAGCTGTATGTATAGTTTCCAGCTTTACACCTATATGTAGCACTGATTTCTAAACTGCTGACAGCTGGCCTCAATGTTTGCTCTTGAAATGCAGCACCCTTGTTAAACATGCCCTCCTCCTGCTGGAACCTGAGGGGCTGCTAGAAGACTTGTTACTTTGCACCAAATTTACCACTCAGTACAGATAATTTCCTGAAGACAGCTGATATCACAGCTTGGTACATCCACTTAGACCATGGTGAAATGTGAGAAGACAAACAAAGGAGCACATTTTCTCCCCTGACATATGCATTCTGGCATTGGAATGGGCTTCAGGCATTAGAATGTGCTGCCCAGGGAGGTGGTTGAGTCACCAACCCTGGATGTGTTTAAAGGTTCCTGAGATGTGGAGCTTGGGATATGGTTTAGGGGTGAACCTTGTGGAATAGGGGTTTTCATTTGAGTTGGTGATCCTGAGGGTCTTTTTCAACCTGAATGATTCTGTGATTCCGGTAGGAGATGAGATGTCCAGTATTTGCCAGAGCAGAAAACTGGCAGTCATAGGTAAAGCAGTTACCTCCAAGCAGGCAATAATCCCCACCCTATTGTTTCCATCAACCTATACCTTTTATTAGAATTGTATTTCACGAAGGCATGTTAAGATTCTAAGACCCCTGCTTAAACATACCCCAGCACTTCCAGAAACATCTTTCTTGCATTCACACAGAGCATCTGTATAAAACTAGTGCAGACTCTTTGTGTCCACAGCTGGCAGTCCAAGCAGCAAATTCAGCCCTCAATTTGAAAAACTACAGTAATAAAATTTAAACTCAGAGGGATTCACAGAATCACAGGATGTTAGGGGCTGGAAGTGACCTCAAAAAAGTCCAAGCCCCTGCCAGAGCAAGACCACCTCTATCAGATCACACAGGAACACATTCAGACAGATCTTGAATATCTCCAGAGAGGGAGACTCCACAACCCCACCAGGCAGCCTGTTCCAGTGTTCTGTCACCCTCACAGAGAAGTAATTTTTCCTCATGTTTCCATGGAACTTCCTCTGGCTCAACCTCCACCCATTGCCCCTTGTCCTGTCATTGGGCATCACTGAGCAGAGCCTGGCTCCATCCTCTTGGCACTCACCCTTTACATCTTTATAAACATTAACAAGGTCACCCCTTAGTCTCTTCCAAGCTACAGCGCCCTCAGCTCCCTCAGGCTCTCCTCATAAGGAAGATGTTCCAGTCCCTTCATCATCGTTGTGGCTCTGTGCTGGACTCTTTCAAGCAGTTTCCTGAGGTCCTTTTTGAACTGAGGGGCCCAGAATGGACACAATACCCACCTGCAGCCTCACCAGGGCAGAGTAGAGGGGAAATTCAATTCTCAACAGAATAATGCTGCCATTTTTTCTTAATATTAGGCCTCCATGTGTGGGGAAAAATTACAAAGGTTAAAAATGTGTTCATCTTTATTGTTTCTAACACACAGCATTTCTTGATGTGGTTTTCAGCAACAGCTTTGCTGAAGACACAACCCCAAGAAAATCAATACCACAGAGGTAGCTGTAGATGGCGTATTCCCCCAATTTTCCTCTGGTTATATGCAGTGTAACTGAACTCTGCCCATTTCACCATTGCAAACATGATGCAGCAGAAATCTTTCCCATTTCCAGTGTTTTAAGGAGGGGGAGAAAACCTGTATTTCTGTATAAAAATATCTTCAGGCGATGGCAGCTCTGAGATTGAACATATCCATACTGTGCTATCTGCTCACATCAAGAAATTGTGCTGCATCAATATCCAGAATTATGTGCAATAAGGATCCCTTTAAAAGCTGCTGCAAGTGGAAATCAGTAATGAAACTCCTCTATGATAATTGATAATTAAGACTATCCTCCTGTTTAGGTAAAGCGTTCATGATTTTTATCCAGGTTACATATGTGAAATGTTAATGGAGCTCTCACATAATCAAGGTCTTAAATATGTGTGACGAGGGTCAGTGTTGACCTCAATATGGGCCTCTGAACCAGGACTGCCAGTGACCCCTGTGCCAGTGAATGCATTCAGTATATAGAAGTCTCTTCTTGTCCAGTCATTTCTGGAACAGGATTCATACAGCAAAAACTAGAAGATTCTGCTGCTCTCTTTTTCTGGTATCCTCCCTAATTGAATCGGGTGTAGCCATATATTCCTATCCGAGTCTGAAAAGAAATTGCTGTATAAAATCTTGTAAGGAGAGGAAGCCAATAAAAATATGTGTTTTACATCTCCAAAGAAGATTTAGAAGACTCACACAGGCATCCTCATAAAAAAACAATCTCACAATGTGAAACCAGCAGACAAGCAGTTTGCCAAAATACCAGAATAAAAACCAGTATAAAAAAAGAGATGTGTTTTCGGTTCACATGAGAAGTCACAGGCTTAAAATGCAGTATGAGAGACAGAGGCATTATACATTAAGAAAAGCTTCCTAGGAAAGGCTGTTTCATGAAACTTGTAGAAATTAAAGAAGGGAGGGGGAAGAAAAAACAAATACTATAAATATTAAAAATACAAACCATTAAATATAATTTCTAAAGAAGTGATCAAGCAGTGTGAAAAGGTCATTTAATAATGTTGTGCTCCTATTCTGGATGCACCTGTGATCATTTAGACTCTGAAACTCATCTTCTCTGAATTACACTATACAAAGGTATTGCCTACAGACAATGTAGCAGTGCAAGGACTGCAATTTGGGAGAGGAGGAATCGGGGGGGGGTGGGTTGGAAAGAAGGGGGGGAGGGTAAAGGCATTAAACTGGACATGCTGCAAAAAGAAACAGTGAACAGGGAAGACGAAGATCATTACAATGATAAATTACACAGTGTTTCAAGATAATCCAAATGAAATAGTCCAGATTTCCAGATGTCTTTCTGTTGGGAATACTCCCAAGAGATGATTCTCCTTACCCTAGCATGTCTTTCTACATTCTGCTGCAAATTCTGCATCTGTTTCATTTTTCAAGCCTGTCATGTAAAAATATCTACCTATAGCTTTCCACCAGGGTTCTTCCTGTGGCTCAGACCTCACTCTGATCACATTATTGTCTTCCAGTCTGCTGTAAGATGTGTTAATCTGTTTTCTTTTCCCATTCCCTAATAACTATACAGGCAGCAAGTTCCAGCTGAAACTACTGCTACTAGTTGGGTTACTGCATGGACAAATTGTATGTAAACTGTTAAAAAAAAACAAATAAAATGTGTTCTACTAGGCACAAAGAGGTTGAATAAGACCCACTGAAGTAATATCATAGAGGCTACACAAATACAAAATGTAAGACTTCACCAAGAATGGATGATAGTATTGGCGGGGAGAGGGAAGTCAGTCTTGTGTCGTTTATAATGAAAGTAAATGAAAAGCAAGTGTGATGAAATAAATGTGTAATCCCAGGTTAGTTGTTATAAATGAGGCCAGGATCTAGCATGAGCAGTGGCTAAGAACTGGTAACTGAATACAAAGTTGTTCATAATCCAAATGCAGTCAGGAAAAGCAGTTAATAGAAATTAGCTTCTCCTTGACAGCTGTTCAGCAGCTTGTGGGAACTGAGGGTGCAGTGTTCTTACTCCAGCTGCCAGTGAGCAGCTGCCTGGCTTGGAAAAAAAACAGCATCCCCAAACTGACAGTGAGACAAATCAGCAGATTCAGCAGTTTCCTCCACATCCTGCATTTGCCAAAGCCATGTGGCTGCTGTTAGCATTACACCAGCCCTGAACTAACAAGTTCTCCTGAAAGTTTATTGTTAGCCTCAGCTCAGGAACATATAATGGTACAGTCATATAACTTCTGGTCATCTGTAAGAGCAAGTTGTGCTTGGCCACATCTGTCTGAAACGCCTGTTGTTGGTCTACATGGAGCATGGGCCATTCTTGCCCTCCATCAAAGCCCTTCATCACTTTTCATCATATGGAGAAGTACACAGAGCATTTTGTCTATTAAACCTTCAGCTAAATGGATATCCCCAAAGACCTGGATAACTAGATCTGTCTCCTGTTAAATCCTGAAGTTACAAAACGAGGCTTCATGGGCCTTCTCCTAGTAACTTCTTACCACTGGAGAAATTTAAACCTGAGAGCAAGACAGGAGACAGAAGGAAAAAAACTCAAGCTTCCAGTTAGGTCCTCAGTGTTCTAGGCACGCACTGGTATCGCTTGAATGCCACCCAAAATCCCACCCACATTCAGAAGTAAAATGGATTGCTGAGGCAGAGTGGATGTCAGATGAGTTTCTGCTACATTCACCAGCTGCAGGTTTGCCAGGCTCAACTTTAATCAGCCTGTCTTCAACTCATACCATCTATAGATTGCTATCAGAGCAGAATACCTGTGCTCAACATTCACATTGCTCAGCTGAATACAATAACCTAGTCTCTAAACCTTCAGAAAAACTAGTGTCACCTCTTTTCAAAGGGAGAATTGGATTTTGTCCCAGAACTGAAGCAAGCTGAATTCAATCTTGTTTAACCAGGACAAAAAATGCTCCTGCACAGACCTGTGCAAATGCAAGGAAGAGCAAGAGAGAGCTTCCCTTATTACAGTAAGATCAAAGCATCCTACAGTGTTTCTGTTTCAAGTTTTGTGACTGAGGTGTTTTCTGGCACAAGAGCTTTATCAGCTTCCATGACAGCTTGCCCATGGACAGGTCACTTTGGGAACACAATGACCTTCCATAGCACTGTGAGAAAACCAACTGGGTTGGAACAATGAATACATTTCCCTGAAGGATATAGGTTATTTGAATGTTACTCTACAGCACCATCAGAGTTCCTACTTTGCTGGGTGTGCATCCTGGACAATTAGAGCGAGATTTGTTCTTGGCCTTACATTTATTATTCTATTTTAGGAGCTAAAAGGCTTACCCCTTCCTCACCTCATCAGTGGCTTTATGCAGCCTGTGGCCAGTTTCTATGGTAACTGTAAGGACAGGTTGAAATGTACGGCTGTAACGTAGAACTGTACTTCCAGCAGCAGTCACGACGGGGTCATGGAGAAAGGACTTCATGGATATATATTTTTCAAAGCTTTTAGAAGCTAGATCAGCACTTCAGGGGTGAAGGGAAAAGGGAGGGTCAAAAGCTAAAAACAAAGAAATTGCAAGAAGAGGAGGGAGACATTCAGAAACAAGGATTGAGAATTTGGACAACAAAACTGAAAAAAAAATAATTGAAGTAGTAAGGTGGAATGATGTCAACTATCTCTAGGGAAATATTGCATTAGCAAATCCTACTATTTGTTCTTTGCTGTACAAAGATACAGACACACCGAAATAAAAGACTTGTACAACTGGGGTTTTGTTAGGTTCTTCCTCTCTACTTAGTTCTGGATGCATTTTTATTTTAAAAAAGCACTGATTATTAAACACAGAGGCTTTTACTAAAATCCCACTGCTGATACCCTTTGGGATACTTGATAGCTTGCCAGCTGTATTGTGAGCTCAGAGGCAAGCAATGTATAGCAGGTGCTATAGGTTCCAGAGCAGCATTCCTGATCTTCCCATGCACATCCCCCCACCCCACCCTCATATTCAAACATCACTTTAGAGGACACCTTTTACTGGGGGTAGCCCCCTTACACCTCATTTTTAAGTGCTGGGGTTCTCATGCCTGTTCCTGAATGTGTAACAACATTTGGTAATTCAGCCCTTTAGTAGAGGCAAAAGTTACATTAGAAATGATTTTTCAGGAAAAGCACAACTTGGCTGTTCATTGTGGACAAGGGCTTGTGAGGCCCTAAAAGCTTTTGAGCTGTTAGGTGTTACAGCTAACAGCCACATCTAACAGCAAAAAGCCTCTGTTAGAGCTGGCAGGTTGGTGGGTATAGTGTTGGGGTGATTTTTTTTCAGCAAAGAGCTGACATTTCACTTCAAGCTCCTAGGTGATGATCTGCCCACACTTACCTCTATCCCTCCTTTTCCACTAGAAAATAGCGTAATCATTCCTTTGTCTTTCAGCCTCGTTCAACTCTCTCCCAAACAAACCCCACTTTGACATTAAAAAATACAGAAATAAAACTGTGGATCTAGCAGAACACTTGCCAAGTAATATACTTTGCTATTCCACTACCACATATACAGAAAATGCGTGTAAATATGTTACAGCCTCCTTTTTGTCTCTAGAAATGCAAATTCTTCAGGGAATGGATTAGGATGACACATTTATGCAGTATCTACACCTTGAAGTTAGATAAGGTCTCTCTATATATGCTGCTAAAATACCTGCTTTGTAAACAGAGATAAAAGACACAGCAGTGACACAGAATTTAAGTTCTAACTCACGTGCCTGCAGGTTGCTGATGAAAGGAGTACTTCCTTTGCTTTAAGCACACTGTTACACACACAGCTCAAGTGTAAAAGCTGAGGGACGACTGATGACTCCAATCAGCACATTCCAGGCATAAAGACTTTTCCCAAAATGCTAAGCAACATTGTGCACTTCTGTCATTTGCTTGGGAGGGGAGAAAAAAAGGCAAAAAAGACACTATGTAAACATTTCCTCTGACACCAGAGCCAACTGTTTACAAATATTTTCTGAACTACAAATGTTTTCTATAATACTGCAAGGCACAATTGTTGTTTTGTAGGGTGGCCGACTTCGTATCATAAAAGCTTTCCTGGATTCTTCTGATTTTGATCTTAAACCATGCCTACAGCAATTGGGTTTGTTTCACCTTTTCATTTGCAGTAAAATATATGGATTTCTACATGTGGTATGTTGAGAGACCAATTCTCCCACCACAGGCAAAAGAAAGACTCAGACAAATGGATTGCAAAAATGGTGGAAAGTTTAAATGGAAAAACAATGAAAGTTTTACAGAGAACCACAAGCACTGTGACAAAAGAGAGAGATATCCTAAAACATACCCAAGAACGTCCCACCCCCACCTGGGGGTACACCCAAAATCCCCCAGGGCTCTTCCCCCCCGCCCAACCCAGCCTCGGGCCCAGCCAGGCCCAAGAGAGGCAGCTCACCCCACTATCTAGGCAATGGTGAGGGAAGAAAGAGGCAGAGAGGACCCCCCACTGATGTTTTATAGGGGAGTAGGGCATTATGGGAATGAAATACCTGGCTTCCTGTGACCACCCACTGGGCTGGACCCCTTTTGGGACATCCCAGGTGTGGCTTGTGCAGTGGCATCAGGGGCTGGCACCCAGCCTGAACCACCACACTACAGAAGTCTTCACCAATATATCCAAATTCAGTTTGCTTCATTCTGGAAAAATGAAAAAAATAAAGTGTTTTCCAATTCAAGCATAAGGAGAGAGTAATTTTAAACACTGAGTAAGAAGGAAAGGACACATGAATCCCAGAATGTCTGAGAATGAAATATACATTCATGCTCATGACTTCTTGTTTACTTTTTTGATTTCCAGTTACCTTCTGCGTCTAAGTTCCCAAAGACAATCTCAGCTGCAACTAGCCTGTCCCAAAGTGGATTTTCTTTGTATTGACAAGTTTCACTTTCTCACACACTTGTATTCATGGCACAGGATCCCAGGCAAAGACATTTGAATTTTTAGCTGTTCCTTCCATTTAGCTTTTAGGAAGGATGATTAGACCATGTGCTACCTTCAACAAAGTCCACAATTGTTTCCTAGGGTCTGCTGCAACATAGGACAGTTTCCTCCCTTACCTTGCAATTCTAGCCCATAGCTACTAAACTAGTTAGTGAAGTACATTCTGCTCTGATCACAGAATCACAGAACTATTGATGATGGAAAAGACCTCCAAGATCATCAAGTCCACACTATGAACTAACACCACCACATCAGCTAAACCATGCCACCAAATGTCACATCCAACCTTTGCTTAAACACCTCCAGGGATGCCGACTCCACCACCTCCCTGGGCAGTTTATCCCAGTGCCTAATTCCCCCTTCTGTGAGGAAGTGCTTCCTAATATCTAACCTAAACCTCCCCTGGTGCAGCTTCATACCATGCCCTCTTGTCCTGTCACAAGTTCCCTGGGAGAAGAACCTGACTCCCACTTGACTACAACTTCTTTTTAGGTAGTTGTAGAGAGTGATAAGGTCCTCTCTAAGCCTCCTCTTCTCCAGGCTAAACACCTCCAGCTCCCTCAGCCTTTCCTCATACGACTTTCCCTCCAGCCCCTCATCAGTCTTGTCGCTCTCCTCTGGACCCGCTCCAGCACCTCAATACCCTGAAGCATTTGTCCTTCTGCAAAACCTCTGCAAACTGAAAGGTTTGTGTACAAACCATGGATATTGTATCACACTTCATTAAATGTTACTTACTGCTTGCCCTAAAATCACAGAAGCCACCTAACAGGCATCCTATCGACTGTGTATGATATTTCTGTTAATCATCTCAACAAAGAAAATTGTGTGGATAGTTTTAGCTGCTGCATGATCTTAAGTGCCCAAAGGCTATTTCGGATGGACCTTATACACAATACATCAGGGAGCCCTCAGGCTGTACAACATGTTCCAGCTTCCTACCTCCTATGGCATCTTCCTTCTCCAAATCACCAGATTAGATCCAGGCTCCCAGCACCTCCTTATGCAACTTATCATCTCCTCAGAGAGGTGAAATTGGTCTTTAGCCTGCTCTCAAATAGCAACTGAACTCTGGAAAAGGTGGTTTTCTGGGTTGGCATGCATTCAGCAGAGCAATCATGGAATGGGAGCTCATAAGTTTGGCTTTGCTCAAGGTAATTCTTGCCACATGCCTAAGTGATGTGATTCTCTCTGATGCATAAAAAGGCTTTGCACGTCAGATGCAGTGCAGACACATATAGTCACTGTAACCAGGCTAATAACACAGTTAAAAAAAAGTCTGATTAATAGGGAAGTCTGATATTCATGCACCTGAATTGCCTGGCAAAAGACAAGAGGAGATCTGGCTTCAGGCTTTATTTAGTTCTTTGTCAATTTTGCAACATATATTCATAGAATGGTTTGGGTTGGAAGGGACCTTAAAGATCATCTAGTTCAAACCCTCTCTGTCAGGGGCAGGGACACCTTCTGCTAGGCCCAGTTACTCAAGGCCTCATCCAACCTGCCCTTGAACACCTCCAGGGAAGGAGCATCCATGACTTGCCTGGGCAAGTTGTTCCAGTGTCTCACCACCCATACTGTAAAGAATTTCTACCTAAAGAAGTCTAAATCTGCCCTCAAGCGTCAATCCATTCTCTCTCATCGTATCACTACAAGCCCTTGTAAAAAGTCTCATCCCATCTAGGTTATCTATGTTGCAGCCCTCAATACCTGAATTAGCCAAGTTTTTCCACTCACAAGGTTACTTTACTGCTCTCAGAACCAGAGAGCAGACTGTGAGAGATCACATTCTGGCATGCTGTTGACAGCTGAGCGTGCCATCAAAAGAAACAGTACTTAGCAAATTCACATCTTTTCATTTCTCTGTTGCCTTGCAAAAAGTGCTAGAATGGCTGATTTTTCTATTTTTAACCTACTTAGAATTAAATATTTGCAATTCAGAACCCCAAGTGCAATGAAGAATTTAGTCAACAGAACACCTTGTGTACTGTTACAACATTCTGGATTCCTTCCAGCTAGATTTCCAACTATTTTAAATTACTCTACTTGCCTAGCTATTAAAGAACATTGACTGCCAGACTCTCTCAAGCAAGGCCACATCATATCAGTATTCATTCAGACCAATCACCCTCCTTTAGTATTCTCACTAGTAGGTATTTTGTCTTCTGCTGGAGCTTTTCATCTTTAGCCTTAAATTCCAAAGAACAAGAAACTGGCATGCTACCAATCTACTCTAGATTGCCTCAAGGGCTTTTGGCTGTGTAAGGAACAAATACCATCTCATCCCTATAAGAGTTCAGATTAAATTTATTTTTTCCTTCCTTCTACTGCTCAAGTGTCTCTTGGCCAGCTGAGATGGATGGGTATTTCTAAGGTGCATATTACAGATTCATTTAAGCTTGGGGTGATGAGATTTCTTTTCCTGAAGGTAAATTGTGAAGCACCCTCAGAGGTGGGTCACTTAAGATGTCTACTGAAATCCCTCTTTTTGTTCATTACAGTAAAATAGTCATCACAAGGAGCTTTCCCTTCAAAGATAACATTGTTTAAACTGAGCCAATCCAATTTCTTGCCTCTGCTTTCTGCAGATTATAAATACAGTGTAAAACAGGAGCAGGATGAAAAATATCCTTTCTTACCTATGCCTTTTGGATGTTCAAAATGTCTTACCCAGAAAGCCAGCTCCTACTGCAGCCTGAAATCTTATTCTTTGTGAGCTAACTATTTAATTCCTTCTCTACTTAAAATATGATATCTCAGCATTTTCCAAGCTGGGCAGTAGTTTTCACATCTCCTCTATTTCCTGGAAAACTTTCTGGGTCATGACAGTCAGGTGACTGAGAACCTCATCAATTTGTCTTGTTCTTGCAGACTGAGAGCTCTGTGACTTGGCTCCTGTGTTCACTCAGACACTTTTAACTGCAAGGACAACAGAGTTTTTATTTTCTCTGTACAAAGCACTGGAGATCTCACAGAAGGAACTGGGAGATGATATCTGAATTAATTTTGCAAAATCTCTATTTCTTATGTCTCATTTCCTGGATTTCTGAAAACATCTTTCAGTTGCCTCTCAGTGCTCCCAGCATCTCTGTTTGGGTTTACACCCAAGGGAATATCACCTTACAAATTTTCTTTCTGGAAACCCTCTCTCTTTGACACCAGCACATCAAAATTTAGCCTACATTTAACAGAGAAAATTATAGGGTGTCTATGAAAGTTGAATGCCTTGGAGAGCACTTTTATTGCTTCCTGTATTACAGCCCTTAAATGGCAATGAAAAACAGAGACAGGGTTAGGAAGGTCCACTATTGTCCAAATGATACATATCTGTTTTCTGCCTGTCATTAGCACAGGACCAGAGCAGCAGGCTGGCTATGGAGCCCAAGGTTACTATGATACATCCTCTCCTTGCCAGTACCTCTCTTCTGATAGGTGAGAGATGTAGGAGCCATTCCATGAGCTCTGCATTATGCCTGTGCTGTGACGCTACTGGTAGAGCCCCTGTAGGGCTGCTTCATGCCTCCTGTCTGGCACAAAGCAGTGGCTGCCCATCAGCAGAGCAGCATTTCTCTTTTGTGTTAGATAAATCTTAAAAAAGCTGTAACCAAATTTTAAAAAACCAACCAACCACACAACCCTGAACTGAAAGCACACCCAGGGAGAAATGAAAATTACACCAGCCCATGGACTAGCTCTAGTCCAGCTGAGTCTGGATCAAGTCCAACAAAACATTATTAGATATTGGAAGAGACTAATTGAATTTTAGTTGCTCATTAGTCTTATAATACTACAAACTCCCAATCACTGAAAACTGGAGTATCTCACCTTTCTGATACCAGTAAATAGTTGCTTCTAGAATTGGCATGGATTGAATGATCTCAGTTTCTAATAAATGGATGTGTTTGCTAATTGACATCTATACACAACAGTGCAGAGAGATGTGATTTAGGTACTGGCAAATGAAGCTCTGAACTGGCTTAAAGGGCAGGGACTGATTGAGAACTGAAGCAAGCAGTAAAATTCCACCTTATGTGATGCAGTCAGTCATGCTCACAAGCACAGCCATCTCCATCTTAGAACCAGTCAGGTACATGAACTATTCATAAAACTGATTTAAAATCTTACTTTTATTTTAATTAAATGGCTGTTTTTTCTGTCCTGCCTAAATTAATTAGCAAACAGGCTATGCTCCTATGTCCCTATGCCATCTGGTTTCCTTCCTCTCACCTCAATATACTCATCAGGAACAAATATGAAGTCTTCCAGGTTGTATTTTCAGGCTACACAGGAAGTCATAATCCACGTTTAAGACAAACTCCTTCTTCCTGTAAGACAAATGTGAATTTGCCTTTCCTGAACATAGGCAATCATAATTTTATAGAGATCCTAAATAAAAATCTAACCACTAAGAGACATTGTACAGCTTGAAGCTTCACATTGGAAACAGATCAAGAGACCTATGAGATGCTGAATAGGAGGCATTACTAAGGATGTGTATATCTGACCACCTAACAGAAGCAGTCCTGGATTAATGAATATTAGAATAGAATAGAATAGAATAGAATAGAATAGAATAGAATAGAATAGAATAGAATAGACCAGACCAGACCAGGTTGGAAGAGACCTTCAAGATCATCGTGTCCAACCTTACCATCCAACACCACCTAATCAACTAAACCATGCAACCAAGCACCCCATCAAGTCTCTTTGTAAACACCTCCAATGATGGTGACTCCACCACCTCCCCGGGCAGCCCATTCCAATGGGCAGTCAATCTCTCTCTGTAGAATTTCTTCCTAACCTTCAGCCTAAACCTCCCCTGGTGCAGCTTGAGACTGTGTCCTCTTGTTCTGGTGCTGCTTGCCTGGGAGAAGAGACCAGTCCCCACCTGGCTACAACCTCCCTTCAGGTCTCCTCTGAGCCTCCTCTTCTCCAGGCTAAGCAACCCCAGCTCCCTCAGCCTCTCCTCATAGGACTTGTGTTCCAAGCCCCTCACCAACTTTGTTGCCCTTCTCTGGACACTCTCTTAAAACCCACAGTATTAAAAAAAAAATTATATTCTTGATTACAGACTAGCTTGAAAGAAGTACAAAACCCAGCCCATATTTATTCCCTTGTTTTACCAAAATATCAGGACTGAAATGACTGAGGTAGTTGTTCTTTGCCATTTTCTGTTCATTTAGCCCTTTGTTGGTAATGGATCAGGTTAATGCAAGTAGGCCTAGGAAGAAATTCATTCTGCATTTTTACAGCATTCTTTTTCCCTCTCATTTTTTTTTAATGGGTGACGTATATTTATACTTGTCTTTCATTTCACACAGATTCTGGCTGCTTTAACTAAGGACCAACTGCAGCAAAAGAGATAGAAACCTCCTGTGTGCCCTTAATCAAAATTATTATTGGCAGAAAGCTTACACTAAACTAGTAAATAACAAACTGTACTTAGTATTGACACAACTGAACCTTTATACAAGTCTTTAACTTGCAAATACTATTCCTACCCAGACAAATACTCAGTCTTAGCAACTACCTGAAAATTGTCCTTATTATCTTTAGTACCAGAGTGCTTGGTATCTTTTACATATTTTTCCTTCTCAGACCTAGCTGTAGTAGTCAAAGCATTTCCTTAATGCTGTCTGAGGGCTGTGTCGGTGTCTAAAACTTCATACCCAGTCCATTTAATTTCTCTGACAATCTCCCATGGGAGATTTCCAGGGTCTTTTACTTGAAAGACTATTGGCAAGTGTATACAAAGAAAAGGATTATTATGAATAAAAGATTAAAGGAAATCAGTGACTATTGATTATCAAATAAAAGTAACAACAGCTATGCCAGCAAAACTCCATAGTGCAGATCTGACCTAAATGACTACTTGAACCAAATGCCAGAAAGAAAAGTGGGTTTATGTACCCAACTGATACAGTTAAACAATACCTATTTTACT
The DNA here is from genome assembly GCA_015227895.2 of Colaptes auratus. NCBI lineage: Eukaryota > Metazoa > Chordata > Aves > Piciformes > Picidae > Colaptes > Colaptes auratus. The sequence continues at coordinate 39,893,018 of CM037643.1, read as the reverse complement.
GACACACTGATGTCTGCATACAGGCAATTTCTACTGATAACTATACCTGTTTGAAGTATAAAATTGTCTCTATAATAGGAATTTTATCAGTATCCCAGTTTATAATAATAATAACAACAACAACAGTATCATCTCTCTACTAGACCAAAGTAGCTACACAGAGCACCATACAATATTAGGATTTGCTCTTTAAAGGTTTGGGTAAGATAAAACTTGGACGAACAATCTACAAGGCCCAGGACAGCCCCTCCCTTTTTCCTCACCTACAGAGTATTATACTTTTTCCCAAGACTTTATTGCTCTTCTGCCTCTGCCCAGAAAAAAACACAGCATTTCTTTTAAGAGCTACATTTGTAACTCAATATATGTCATTCAAAGCACTTAAACGTTTAAGTGAGTTTTCCTGAATGAGATTAAATTCTATGTGTGTCTCAAAAGCATAGCATTTGCTTGCATTTATATATACAGCTCTGTCTCCAAATTGTACAGCCTTATCAAAAAAATCTCACAGAGGCAGGGAACATTCAGATGCCGGTGATGGGAATGGTACTAATTCATATGGGAAGACTAGTGACTCAGCTTCTGTGAAAAATTGTCTGAATGTACTTAGCCAATACCAGCTTCCTATCTGTCAGGCTTAGAGTATTTCTGGGAATCTAAAGAGCCTGACATTTCTGTCAGCTCCAACAATGTGCACCCTTAATTAAGATATGCATACATACATTGATGAAACATCATTCCTGTCAACTGAGCTGCGGGCTCATCTGCAGAGGGAAGGGTGTGAATGTAACCTGTCCACACCAGCAGCTCGCATTGAAGTGGTGTCCTGTGGTGGTTGGTTTATTCTAGTTCCCCTTTAGCCAAAGACAAATCATAGAATCATAGATGTATTAGGGCTGGAAGGGACCTCAAGGATCACCTATTTCTAACCCCCCTGCCATGGGCAGGGACACCTCACACTAGATCAGGTTGCCCAGAGCCACATCCAGCCTGGCCTTAAAAACTGCCAGGGATGGGGCTTCCACCACTTCCCTGGGCAATACAAATAGGAAAACAACTGGAATTTCGCTGGTATCTGTGAAAGTGTCAAATTTCATGTCTCCTCTGTGTCTGATTCTCAGTTTTAATTAGACACCATATGTAGTGCATCAGGAAAGAATACAGCACTTACATAAAAAGCTAAATCATATGGTAAAAATCATATGGTCCAATTAATTAAAAGACTCAATAGACTTAGAACATAAAAAGAAGTGAGGACACAAACAAATATGTTTCCTTGCAAACAGACATTATCTGAGGTATTGCCTTACAATGAAGTTTGCAGAAGTACAGAAATCAATAAATCAATTATTGAAACCAAAGTCTGCGAAGTTTCACTAGGACTATATACAAAAAGTTTGCTGAAACCATTCCTAGATATGGAGAAGAGTTTGCAAGCTATGAATAATTGAAAGGAGCTCATCCTTTAGTTTGCTGACTAGCCTCATATACAACTTTTGCAACCATTTATTTCAGATTGGTCCAAAAGACATCATTTACAAAAGAAAATATATTGTGTTTGTTTCCTATTATTCATTTAACTAATACACACACACACATATATGAGAAAAATAATTATTTGATAACCTGAACATGTAAGTCTGGATTTTCCTCTTCCAAAGAAAATTAAATGGAAATAGTGTACTAATAGTGTAACCCTCCCAGTCTGGATACTTCTACCTATGGTGCACGTTCACTCCAAAATAGAAGCAGACAGCATCAAATGCTTGGAACGCAGTCCGTCTGTTCTTTTTTCCTTTGTGATTATTTTCTCGCCCTATCTGTGATGTGATGTGAATGACAGTCTCAGTTTCAGTGTGGAATTTCAGTTTGGAAAGCCCAAGCATGTCAAGTTAATTCTATTATGCAGAACGTCTGCTGAACAGTTTGCAGAACTATGCTAAGCACTTTAAAATAACCTCTTTGACGTGTGCTTTAGCAGGCCATCAAGAAATAGTCAATCCCTTGCAAGGGGATTACATTCAAGACCACCAAGAGCAGTCAAACTGACCAGACACACAAAACAGACCTTACTTTCATGAGTTAATAGAAGTTAAAATTTAGAATGACAAACATTTACTATCCCTGTCATCTTCATATTTTCGGTCCAGACTATGTAGTGAAATAGAACAAGTTCCATGCATTTTTCAGGGGTTAAGAATCATTTCTTTTCCTCAGATGTGTTTATTCCTGGTTTGTCCATGGCATTTTTTCTATAGCTAACATGCCTTACAGAAATTTAAAACTACATGATGAAAAAGATTCATGTTTCTTATTAAAAGGTTTATACAGATGAAACCACCATAATTCAACATCTGCACTGAAAAGCAGGAATATTAATAATGATTTTCAATACAAAGATACAAGTCCAAAAGCAGAGAAATTACAAATAACAAGACAGCAATTGTGCCATAACACATACACCCAAATGCATCATTATAGGGGTCCTGTCACTTAGCAATTTTAAGTTTCAATCCTAAGTAATGAGTTTGAAGCACTGCTACATGAAACACAAGAGCAAATCCATGTGTCTACTCTTTCCTGAGCACACTGGTTAATGCACTTCGAATCACAGAGAACAGGTGCATCAGAAGATTTTAAAAAAAGACAACCAACAAATCAAAACCAAACAAACCCCCCAACCAACCCCCCAAACCCAACAAACACACACAATAAACCAAACCAAACCAAAGCCACAGCACAACACACCCCACACCCTCCCAATTATTTATTTTACATTATTTAAATTAGGAGCTGGGGGGGAGGGGTAAGAAGAGGAGCAGGAGATGATTCTGAACAACACTGAAGCTAAGTTACCATCTCTTCTTCATAACCTGAAGGTAACACACCCCACCTTCAAGGTACAACAAGTTCCTTTTAAATAGGACTAAAAAGAGATATGCAAAGCTTGGCAACTGTGAGTAGAGTAAAACATTACAAGGGAGGACTCTGTATTAAGGCAGAACAAAACAGATGACTAGAAACATAGGAGCATTGATAAGGTCAATAGGAGAAACAGTTAGTAGTGTCATGTATTTGTTATTTCAGTATAAAATGGCCAATTTCATGTATACAGTTGTAGTTTCCTCCTCTAACACTCTAGAAAAATCCATACACAACTGTAATGTCATAAAAGTCCATAGAAATATTTTAATAACACACATTATATTTGAGGTTCAGGCACACATGCTTTAGGTTAGAATCTTGCAGCCAGGTTTTCCAAAGGATAAAAATTAAAAGAATAATTTCTTCTTGTTCCAAACCCCTCATAAGATATGGTCTCTGTGTAAATGAAAACACAGCCTTGTGAAGTTTACAATATAAACCAGCATGAAAGCAAATATTTTTAAAAAAGCAAGGCACATCATATCTATCAAGGCTGAGAGCCCTGGGGCTTTTTAGTCTGGAGAGGAGAAGACTGAGAGGGGATCTAATAAATGTATACAACTATAGGAGGGCTGGGGGTCAGGAAGGAAGGGACAGTCTCTGCTTACTTGCACCCTGTGACAGGGCAAGAGGCAATGGATGTTAACTACAGCACAGGAAGCTCCCCCTCAACATGAGGAAGAACTTCCGTACTGTAAGGATCCCAGAGCACTGGAACAGGCTCCCCAGAGGTTGCGGAGACTCCTTCTCTGGAGATTTTCAAGACCTGTCTGGATGTGTTCCTGTGTGACCTGCACTAGATTCTATGTGGGGTTGGACTCAAAGATCTCCAGAGGTACCTTGCAATCCCTAACCTCCTGTGATTCTGTGAACTGGAACTGCATAATCATCACTGAAATAAGAACATTGAAGAGCATTGCTAAATACCTTTTAATTGTCTACATTTTTATAATGACGTCTTTCAAACCCAAAATCAATGTCAGCAACTTAGAAAAGATTAGAAGTGTTCATTCTCCTTTCAGACAAGAGCATCCTGAGTCAGTAGAAATGAACAGAAGTTACAACAGGTTATGAAGACTCCATGAAGGGGTTACTTGAGCTTGTTTCCAATACAGAAAACAATGCATTTTCACATCACTGGCCAATTAAATGAGTTCAAACAAATGTCTCATATCCTGGGGCAATGCAAATTTACAGGGGAAAAAAAAACAACAAACAACCAACTCAGTCTTAAAAATCCAAAGCAGAAGATCAAAGCAAAACATTATAAAAATACCACAATGCAAATTAGCTTTTGCCTGGAAAATAAAAACCTCTGCAAAATGTCCACAACAGCAGAATTTGTAGAGCTCAGAGTTTTATAAAGCCAGTTAGCAGTGCCTGGGCCATCTTCTTTGATAACAGAAACCTGACTCTTAGGAAGATAGCTGTGCTTTTGGAGAGGCAGTGTCAGCTCCTCAAAAGTTTTAAGTTTTAAACACATTTAACTCCTGCTAAATATTATATCTGATTTCTCTGTGTGTGTGCATGCATTTTGAAGTGTTTATACTCAACCTGTCTTGCACAAAACAAAATTTCCATTAAAAGAAGAAGCCAAAGTAGAATTTTGCAGTCTGATAATAGACCTGAGACCAAAAGCATACATGAAATTGGCTATTTTATACTGAAATAATGAATACATGAAGCTATCAACTGTTTCTCCTATTGACCTTATCAAGTGCAGCATCCCCCTTATTTTAAGCGCTCTCTCTGATGAGTAAATATCATCCATCCAAATAATGGTTCTAATTTGATAGAGAAAGATATTGGGGAAGTGGATCAAGTATTGCAGTGAAACTCTACGGCAGAAATGACAGTTTTTGGAGACTCCATGTTTGTTCTCTCTTGTAAAATTACCTTTGGACTTCTTATTTTCAAGCCTTCCAATTTATCAGGGTAATACACTCTCTCTCTGTCATTTGCAAGTCAGAAGCACACAGATTTGCTCATACTTCATGTGAATTACACTTCCAAGTCCACTCTTTTCACAAAATTAGCATGAATACACAGGTGTATCCACTGGCTCGGCTCCAGCTAATCTCTGAACTATTCTTGGCACACCAAGCAGCAGCAACTATAATGAATGGCAATAGCACAGAAGTGATAGCCTTATCTTTTTGGCAAGAGCTCTGAAAGCTCCAGAAGAAACTCATCATCATTAATGCAAACCCAAGAAAGGAGGGAAACATGCTTTCACCAAGTAGCATTCTCACTTGGGCCTCCATTTAGAATAACATTCACAAGAGCTTAGAAAACTTAGAATAAAATGGTCAGTAAAGATTCACATGGAACAAATGTATCAAAGCAAACAGGGAGCAAAGAGCCATGTTAATTACACTGGTTCAGGGGGTCTATTATATTTATTCTTTTTCTTGCTAATGGTTCCTTAATTCAGATTGTGAAGATAACAGAGTTTTGGGGACTGTTAGTGGAGAATACTAGGGATGCTTAACTGATTTAAAACGTTTTTAAGTTTAAAACTTGTGTAGTTACCAGTTGCATACACAAAGAACCCTAAATGCAAAACCAGAAATAAAAATTCAGCAGTACACAGCAGCAATGAGATTAGCTGAAACCTCTTTTTTTTTTTTTTCCTCTTAAACATCCCTGCAGTCTTTGCCATCAGGAAGTGCAAGAAGTACAGCTGCAGTCAGCCCTGCAGCAAGAAGTTTAAGACTTCAAAGCTAATTTTTCAAAGGCCTCTCAGTTTGTTGTTGACAAGACTGTTTTCATTTCAATTCCAGAGGTCCTTATAACTAAAAATACACAGGTGCCCTGGAATGCAGACTGACATCAAGTGAGAGTTTTTTTTTAAATATAGAATCTATCAACAGGCAAACCACAGGATCATTTGGGGTGATAAGGAGGTGGAGGCCATAATATAGAGCTAGGAAAGGCAATAATAGAGAACACTGGAGAACTGCCACTTACATCAGGAATGTCTTTATAAGGCTAAAACATAAGATGCCTCTCCTAAATTTTTCCTTTTAAAACCTCCTTCTTTATGTGCTCTCCCTCCTGTCATCTCTCCCTCAGCTTCTGCTTATGCCCTGAATGTTGATGGACTGTGTTTTCTCTTCTAGATTGCAGGTCCTACACTGCCACTGCAGCCCTCACCATGCCAAAAACCATCCAGAGTACACTAAGTCAGCACTGCAAGTTCTGACTCCTGCCTTCTCCATTCTCCCCAAGGGAAATCATTCTGAAGCCTCCATTGCCTGAAGATCAAGATATGTGGTAATTACTTTTGGTGCAATTTCCACCCCCATTTGCATTGCTATGGATAAAACTTTCAGACATGACAACTACCTACAAGGTCTTGCGGTTTGTCACAGGGGTTGACAGGCTACATTAATACCAGTGGTAGGAAAACTATGTGGCACTAAACCAGGGCAACTTCAAACCAGCTCTAAACTTCAAAATCAGAAAGCCTAAAGAGTAAACCCAGTATATTAATACCCATTATATTAATAACCATTATTAGAAAGAGTGTGGATCTAGCAGGTTTTAGAAAGAGAGCTGAGACTGTCAACACAAGTGTATCTTCTACTTACAGAATACTTAGGCTGGACCTATACTGGTAGAGTCATGCTCAGCACCCCCAGGAATGGTCCCAAACACTGGGAGCACACCTATTCAGTTGCTGGAAAATTAGGTCCAAGATTCAACACATGGACTCAGAATATGAGTCTGTCACAGATTCACATCTGTCTCACAATGTTTTTGTCAGTAAAGAAACGAACAGTGCAATCTTCCATCCTTACACATTCTTGTTACGCCAATTTTGAGGCTTCCATACCAGGAGGAGTAACCCACACTTTGGCCTAAAATGCTGATGGAAGTAATCCTTACGTTATTCATGGATATTATTTCTTTTTATTTTGTTTTTGTTGTTGTTGGCTTGTTCAGTAGATAATGAAAATATGGCAATATTAAAGAATCTTTGCATTTCTAATTGTACTGGCACTTTGTTTGATCCCCTCTGGCTGATGCTATAACCTGGATGAATTCTAGCTTGGCAGCTTTTCCTACATGTCAGAACACTACTGCTGACCACAAATCTTTCCCATCATGCAATATAAACATTAGATTCCTTTCCTCTCTCTGTTGCCTTCTTTTTTTCCTGATGCATCAAATCAGTTTTCCTTCACTACTTGGACTATAACAGAAAATAAACTTATTTCTTCACCTCAAGTGTAATTTCACAATACAAACATGAAGATTTATCATCTCCTTACCTTCTTAGTCCCCTTCCTAGTCTGACTGCTGCACCTGCTACCAAGCTGCTGTACCTGAAATCTCCTGCTGTATACCTGAAACTTTCAATCAGCAATCCAACCACTCTCACAGCCTTCTGAAGCATCATATTATGAAGTCCAGACTAAGCAACACTTCTCTGTCAAATTCATCATCTGCCTGCTGTACTGAAATCTCAATCTTTCTCAAGGAAGAGACAAGTCTTATGATCAAGCTGAGGAGCTTAGAGGCATATCAGTCTATCCTGATATCCAGGCAAGATTTTGAATTTTAAACAATATGATTTTTTGTTTCCAGTCCCAATGGGGAAAGTAAATAAATTTATTTGATCCTGGAATATAAATATATTTGGGGTTTCTACATGAACCTAACTTAACAAAGGCAAACAGTAAGAAGTAGAGAACTAGGCTTAGTGAAGTCATTTTAGTAATATTTTGTGGGAGACAGTTAAAATTGTACATTTCTCAATTTTTGAGTTCTCTTGCTACTTTATGCAGATTAATGCCATTTTTGGAGAAAAAGAGAAACTAAGATAAACAGTTTGAGATATCAAGAAACTAAGAGAAACAGTTTGAGACATCAAGCTTTCTGTGGAAGAAAATCTCAAGAAACAAACATCTAGATTTAACTTGTAAGTAGCTGCGGACAGAATGAAATGTTTCAACACCCCCAAAGTAGCTCTTGTGGCATTTAAAGCCTCAGAATTGTCTTTCTGAAATTTTCAGCCTTGGTGAACAGGCAAGCTTGCCAAGAGCTCACTACAGTATTGGGAGAACATAAAGTGCAAATTTTCCCTAATTCTTATTTTGGAAGACACTGTCTTTCTCTAGAATTGCTACAACTTCTTCAGGTCACAGAATGTTAGGGGTTTGAAGGTACCTCCCGAAACCTTCAAGTCCAACCCCCCTGCCAAAGCAGAATCACGTAGGGCAGGCTGCACAGGAATGCATCCAGGCATTTTTGGAAAGTCTCCAGAGGAGACTCCACAGCCTCCCTGGGCAGCCTGTTCCAGTGCCCTATCACACTCACCTCACTGATACCACAATGGATGTGGTTTAGAGTAGTAATATCATTGCTGATACCTAGATTTCGACATAGAAAAGATGAAAAGCATGTGAAATTCACATCTAACAAAACCAAAAGAGACATTTGTTGATCCTTTCATGAACACCAGCACGTTCACCGCCTGAAGCAGCACTTGGGGTTAAGTGCTCCATCAAGCACCTTGTACAGACAGACAATCAGACACAGACCCTGCCATTGCTATTACATATTAATAACTTTCACAGTTGTTCCACCCTGACCTCCTAAGCCACATGGTAGAAGGAAATACAAGAAGAAGGCTGAGAGTGAGACTGGTCCATCTGAAAATTCCTTTTTCTTCTCAGATTTGGCAACTGCACACAGAAATCACAGGCTATGTTTCTTGCAGTATCTCAAATATAGTATGGGTGTTGAGAGCTTGCCTGGGAAAACTGACAACTCAACAAATCACTTCAGATCACCAGGTTACATCTGGAGCTGCCTTGGTTCCAAAGTGGTCTCTACCTAGAAGACCCAGGACAACAGGGTGCAACTAATGATTTGTGTTCTGGAATGCAGTCAGAAAAATATGTGTTACAGTAGCTGAATGGATAGAAAGAAAAAAAAGAGGGGAAAAAAAGAGAAGGGGGGGGGGAAGAAAGGGAAAAAAGGGCACACAGCTGCAGCAAAATAGCACATTTAACAGGAATGTGAAGACTGTAACATATTTGGGGAAATGCCAAAATCTGAAATATTGACACAACCCAAGAATTTTGTCTATGATATTCAGAGTTATTAATTCAGACTTCCACAAAAGAGATTTTTTTCCAATTCATAACCAAATTCATATTTTTAAGATATCTGAGAAATCTCTATGTACATATACATATTTGTTTGCCTATACAGACATGTGTACATGCTAAATATATGTGAAGATATATGTGTGTATATGTAGTGAATTATATTTGCTGGAATTTCCCTCTCTGAAACACAGTGAAACCTACCACCACAAAATATACAACATCCTGCATGTATACACACTAAAGAAACTTTGCATGTAAATGTATTACATATACACATACAAAAACCCCAAAGACATTAATATATATTAATATATAGCCTGTACTAAATCCATTCCTGTACTAAAGAACAAAAATCAATTTGAATAATAATAATAATCATAAACCTCATATTTCATGTGCTTGAGCCTTTCAAAGGACCCCATTTGGGCAGATGGATATTACAGGATCACAAGATGTCAGGGGTTGGAAGGGATCTCCGAAGATCATCAAGTCCAACCCCCCTGCCAGAGCAGGACCCAGAGCTGGACCCTTCTCCAGGTATTCCCTCCTCCAGATTGATGAAACACCAGTAAGTTGTGAGCAATAAGGTGGTTAAGACACTGCCTCTGAAGACAGTCATCTGGCTAATATGTTATCTATTTGTTAACTTCAGTCAGAATTAGTTCTATCATTAAGTGTAGCACAATTGTTTCCTGTCAGGGATGAAGGAAATGGAATTAAAATAGAGTTAAAAGAATACTGGTGAAGCTCAAGCTTGCTGGATTGCAAGGTTGGAAGAGGGCAGAAAGATTTAAACACAAAAGGCTGGTGTACACATCTCTTTAATTTCTTACTTAAATTCTGTGAGCTCACTGATGTTGTTAATGCACTGCAGTGCTGAACCTGTCACAGAGGGGTATACTATGTGTTACAGCATAGTGGGATTTGTCTTGGGCTTCAGTGAGGAGGGGTGTTGATTGTATCAGAACACACACACATCAACACAGCAATTCTTATCCATCAGTTGGTGAAAGGCTATCCTCCTGGACATACAATTACAGACCAAAGTATCATCTAGACCTGTATCACCTAGAAACTATAAAAGGTTCCAAAGATTTCAAAACAGGTCTGCTTTATAACTCTGCCCTAAAATGTCACAGAATCACAGAATCAACCAGGTTGGAAAAGACTTCAGAGATCATCAAGTCCAATCTATTACCTAATACCTAACTCCTCCTGACAACTGAACCATGGCGTGAAGTGCCACATCCAATCCTTTTTTGAACACCTCCAGGGACAGTGACTCCACCACCTCCCTGGGCAGCACATTCCAATGGCCAGTTACTCTTTCTGTGAAGAACACTCTCCTCACCTCCAGCCTAAACTTCCCCTGGCACAGCTTGAGACTGTGTCCTCTTGTTCTGGTGCTGGTTGCCTGGGAGAAGAGACCAACGCCCTCCTGGCTACAACCTCCTTTCAGGTAATTGTGGGGAGCAATAAGATCTCCCCTGAGCCTCCTCCTCTTCTCCAGGCTAAACGACTACAGGTCCATCAACCTCTCTTAATAGAGCTTGTGCTCGAGACATCTCACCAGCCTTGTCACTCTTCTCTGGACATGTTCAAGTATTTTAATGTCTTTCTTAAACTGAGGAGCCCAGAACTAGACACAGCACTCAAGGTGTGGTCTAACAAGTGTTGAGTCTCCTTTTGCTTGTACTGTAGTCTTTTGGTTCACACATCACCAACAGCTGAACACAGTGGCCTTAATTAGGTAAACCTTAGCTCTCTCAAGTCTTACTGCTCAGGTAGAATTCAAATTATCTCCATTAGTATTAACAAATCAGAAGTTGTTTTCACAATTAATAACTTACAGGACTTAATATGCATTTGCACCAAAGCAGAGACATTGGTGGAAGCAGAGAAATAAACAGGCATAATTGTCCCAGTAGAGGAATAACATTATTAATGTAGCAATAAATTATAACATTTAAATATAAAATACTTCATTATACTTCCATAAAACATCTCTGCCAGATGCAAGCAATTCACTGGGTGAAGTGCAAACCCACGTGATTTACACAAATGAATATATGCAAAAGGTATACAGTTAAAAATAAAGAGCACTGTACAACTGCTTTGTCAATCTGGCTGCAGCATAGGCCCAGTCAGCATAAGCTCATGAAGGGCAAGTGCTAGAGCAAGTCAGCAGAATGGCAGTGAAGCTGATCAAGTCATGGAGAACAAGTCTTAGAAGGAGGGGCTGAGGGAACTGGGTTTGTTTAGTCTCCTCTGAAGAAGAGTTGTATCAGGGCAGGTTTTGGTCTTCTTCAAGTAGCAAGAGGCAGGAAGAGAGGAAATGGCCTTACATTGTAGCAGGGGAGGCTTAGATTGGATATTACATGAAATTTCTTCACTGAAAGTGTTCACAAACACTTGAATAGGCTCCCCAAGAGGCAGTTGAATTCCCGTCCCTGGAGATGCTCAAAAGACACACAGATGTGGTGCTAAAGGACATGGTTTAGCACCAGACTTGGCAGAGTCAGATAACAGTTGGACACGATGATCTTAAAGGTCTTTAAAAAAAACCAAACCTATAAGGACTGATCAACTCCAAAATGAGCCTTTACCCAAGAACAACACTGTGCATCAGCAGATAGTCAGAAAAAATTGTATGAATCTAGACAAGTGTTTTGTTGGGGTTTTTAAAATTTATTTCATATTCTTCTACCTTAAGCAGGAAAATGACTAACATTAGGTGATGACAGCCAGTTGATATTGGGAAGAATTTTCTTACAGAACAGCTGGAGATGTCTGCAGACAAAATCCCTTTTAGATGAGTATTTCAACCTCTGTCATTTTATAGTATTCAAATTGCCTAGGAAAGTTGAGTTCTCACTTGTCTTTAAGGAATATGTCAGAAAGCTATTTCATCCGTTACTGCTTTTGTTCTCAGCTGTCTTGAATCACTTCCTTAAACATATTGCACCTGGAGTACTACATCCAGCTCTGGAGCCCTCAATATAGGAAGGATAGACCCAGGTCCATGAAAACGATCTGGAGCATATCTATGTTCAGCCTGAAGGAAGGCAGCCTTCCAGTAGCTGAAGGGGTCTTGGAGAGGGACTGTTTACAAAGGCCTGCAGTGATAGGATGAGGGGCAATGGTTTGAAATTAGAGTAGAATTAGATAGGGTGTTAGAAGAAAGTTCTTTTCAATGAGGGTGTTTGAATGCTGGAACAGGTTGTCCAGAAAGGTGGTTGAGGTCCCATCCCTAGAGATATTGAAGGTGAGACTTAACAGGACTCTGGGAGACATATGTAGTTGAGGATGTCCCTGCTCATTGCAGGGGGGTTGAACTAGATGACATTTAGATCCCTTCCAACCCATGTGATTCTATGACATTGCCAGCAGAGGCCATTAGGCCACCTGTGTATCAAGGGCCAAAAAATTTAACCTTGGCCTTCCATAGATCAGTCTGAACCCTAATGGAATTTAGTCAAATTCAGCTGTGTACCACCACTGAGAAACAGGCACCACCAAGATCTCATACTTAAGACAGACACATGACCAGGTGCTGGTTAAGTGAGATTTACAGAGTCCAGCTGGCAAACCACCTCTTATAGTGAAGACAAAGGCAAATATAGGCAAGACCCCCACATACCACATCTGGAAGCAGTCTTTCTCAAACCCAGATTTTGTGACTAGGTCACCCAAGTAGATTTAATGCACACACAACAATCTTGGAGACCACCAGCTGCTCTCCTACCTCTTCTTAAGGGCTCTAGGAAAGCTACATTAGAAAACTCTTGCAAGCAAACAAAAAAACAATGTAATTGTCCAATTACATTTGAAGGGAAGAAGGAAGAAATTCTTTCCCAACTAAGCAGGAAAACTCCTTCATCTGCAAAAGACTAGCCTATAGCTACTGGTTTTGTGTGTTATGAATGCCATTTGAACTCTCCTCAATACGCAGGAAGAAAGCAGGCGATACTGATCACCAAAAAAAAATCCCAGATTTTCAAGACAGAGCAAGCCTTGTAACATGACACAATGCATATGCACCTGCATGTAACACATGAAGACTTTCCCTTCAACCAGATTAAAGCCTTGCTTTTTGAAAGCTTGGGATTGAGACACACAAACCCCCTTGGAGTTCCTGAGATTCCACTTTCCCATGTCAGCCATTCTGGTATTTAAATTGCAGTCACAGCTAGAAACTTGTACTTTTTGTCAAGGTTGATGTTTTCCAATTTCAACTTCCAGCACTCACCAAGAAGGCTTTATCATGCATACTTACACACCAGATATGGGAACATAAAAGTTATCACAGACCAAGGTCAGGTGTTCACTTCTGTATTAATAACTGCTCTTATCTGACGGAAAATGTGAGGCAGTTTACACTCAGGCATCCCTGGCAACACTCTTCCTGTGCACACTTTATTGTCTTCCCTTTCACATATCACAGGAAGATCTCAAGAAGTAGCTCATCCTGTTTTCCATGTGCAAGTTCACAGACAACACTGCACTAGTTCCACCTCTAGGCCTAAAAAATTTCTCAAGGTGCCAGGACTTGAGGTGTTGCCTGTGCCTCCAATAGGAAACAGAAGTAAAGCACTACTCACACTTCTGCTTTCTTTGCCCTTCCTTACTTACGGAACAAATTGTGACAGCCTATTTCCCATCAGATGATCCAAATTCCACCAAGCTGCAGTACCTTATTTCCCAATGTATTGGATCATCCCAACTTAGTCCTGCGGCTTGGGTAGGCTTTTAACATCAGTAGAGACAGTTAAAAACATATTCCTTACATGCACCTTTGTGCCACATTAAATGATACAACGTACAGGAGAAGATTTGCAAGGAGTTGCTATGTCAGGGGTGAGATGTGCTGAGAAGTTGAAACTGATGCAAGGTAACAAAAAGAAAACTCACCAACTAGTAAGCACTGGAAGGTCACTTTGACCCAGTTTTCCATTTTCTTGCAAGACATCAGAGATACTGCTTGGGAGTGAAGGGAGAGCACTTGTTAATAACTTAGTAATTTTTGTAGTCTACAACTCATCTTCACAGCTGTGTTGCAAGTGCAGAAACAAGCAGAGATCTCATAAACTGTTCTAAAGGATATTTCTTTACGAAAGACTCTTTCACTTTCTTCTCTGCTGCTGAAATTAAACATCCCTTGAAATCCACAAAATGTTCTTGCACAGGTTTCTATAGCAGACTCACTTTAGTGTTTTACTTCTAGTTCCTTTTCCATCAGAAACTTGAATTTGTTGGGTTTTTTCCCTCCTTAATAAATACATCAAGGACTTTGCAATTTCATTGTTTTTAATGAGATACTGTCACAGGCATCATGGCACCGCACTTCACAGGTGCTAAGCACTTTAAAATAACACAAATCAGTGCACTGATTTTTGCATATTATCTTCCATAGATAAGGGAGGTAAAGTCTGATGAGATAAAACTCTTCAGTAGAGTCCCTTGGAAATGGAAATTCCTCTCAGGAAGACTCCTCTCTGTTTCTTTTGCACTATGCCATGAGTAGCCATACATACAGGATCTTGTATGCAGCCTCATGAACAGGAGAGTTTTATTTGAATTTATTTATTTATTTTTACGACACCCCTTTTGTTCTGTAGTAAACTTGTAAATAATCCAGACTGACAAAAATCAAGCTCTCAGCTCCTCTGGAGTTTTATTTCTCTCTCAGAATATGTATCCCATCAGAAGACCAAAAATCCTCTCTAGTTTTGCAAGGTTCTTTCAGATCCACTAAACCAAATTATAATCCAAGATGTTCTGCACTGCCACTTATGCTTTTGGTAAAAGCAGAACTCTTTGGAAGTCACTGTCCTCAAAATTCTTTCCTAACAGTAACAGTCTTACCTCCCTGGGTCTTGCAAAGAGATGTGTGGGTATTTCAATTAGGATATGCAAGCAAACTTGGGAAACCTAGTCATTTTACAGGGACTTATCCAAATGGGAAATATTATGGATTAGTATGTGGAGTATCTACTCCATGATCCCTCAGAAATGGATCAGAAAGAATTTTCCTGCCTTTTTCCCAGGACAAGTAGAGGAAACATTTAGGTCACAGTTACACAGCCAAAGCAAAACTGATCAAAAGAAATAATCACAGGGACCTTCAAAGATCATCGAATCCAACCCCCCTGCCAAAGCAGGACCACCCAGGGGAGTCCACACAGGGATGCATCCAGGTGGGTTTTGAAAGTCTCCAGAGAAGGAACTCTACAACTTCTTTGGGCAGCCTGTACCAGTGCTCTGTCACCCTCGCTGTGAAGTTTCTCCTCATGTTGAGGTGAAACCTTCTATGTTTAAGTTTTGTATCATTTCTTGGCTTATTACTATGCATCACTGAAGAGATTGTCCCCCCCACACATGACACCCACCCCTCAGATATTTATACACATTGATCAGATCCCCTCTCAGTCTTCTCCGGCAAAAACAGAGGACAAATTTCAGGCAAGATTTGAGAGCTGGTGGAAGCAGAAAAACCCACAACCTTCCATTACATAGACTCATTTAAGAATCCCTATATTTTATTGGATACTGAATTAGACCAACCCTGCAGTTAAAAACCCAGCATGCTCAGGTTTGAATTGTTTGCAGCCACAGTGCAAAGGAAAGAATAGCAAAAGCAGTTGGGTCGTCTAGCCACAGCAGAAATACACCAATTTTCAGTAGCAGCTGACGATGAAATTACCTATCTTCAGTATCAGGTTCTGCATACCGGGACAGTGGTTAATCCTGCTAAAGTTAACTGCAAAATTCTGATGTACTAAGGACAGTGCTGATGAATCATAGGGCTACACCAAAGTAAATGGACCAATTCCATCTTCAGTCTGTACTCCACAGGACTGATTATGATTTGCCTGTCATATCACACTGCCCTTTCATAGGCACGCAAGCTCCCAGGATCTCTTACAGAGAGGAAACCCCCGGCAGCTGCTGACTGCTGTTGAATCAGACTCCTGCTGCCATATCCTCAACTTCTTTTTGCATCCCTCATCTGAATTGTCCCTGGCCTGTCCATTTCTGTAAGAACAAGCAGGACCATCTATCACATTCTTCAGTCTTACTCGATTTATCCACACTTTTAAGATTTACTCAGGTAAACCTGTGAGTACATAAATATGCAAAGGTCTAGAAAAGGTGAAAGTGTTATGAGAGCTACTCGGTTACCATCAACCACCACCCAAAAATGGTTCCAAATGAAAGCACTGTAATTCAAGGGCTGTAACAGTGAACAGCTCCACATTGTTCCCTGCATTATAGAGATGAGTATCCCAGGGTGGAAAGAAAGGAACACTGAAAACAGTGACCCATTTTCTTGTTTAAAATGCCTTCCACACAACTACCTTGCCAGTTTTGCAGGTAAATTTATACTGCTGGTTCAGCAAAATGGACAGCAATTGGAGTTCACCTGGCAGTCCCTCCCCTGCTTTTTTCCCTCCCTCACACAGCCCACCTAAAATCCCCTTTTCCATTCACCTTAATTCCTCCTTTCAGTAAGATTTCCACAAGCTGATCCTGTACTCTTAAACATAAACGTGACCACTCCTTCTGGCAGGTTCAGCTTGTGTCCCGACCCCGCGGTGGAGGGCTGCTGGAGCCCTGCGGCCAGGGAGCCTCGGCAGGGCCTGCGCCTTGCCGTAACATCCAAGAGACGGCTGCCTTCCCACCCAGAGAGCACCGACCCTTGCCCCACTGCCTAGCCCACTCTCAGCTCCGCTCTCCCTCACCATCTAGCAGCCCCGAACACAAGCCGCAGCCGAGACGGCTTGCATTCCTCGGAACACCCAGGGATGACTAGGGTGGCAGAAACGTCCCCTACGCCGCCTCGCAAGCAACAGCTCAGCTCTTTCTGCCTAGAGGACAGGTGCAGGGCGGCGGGAAAATAACGGAACGCCCTCAGGCGCCAGCAGAGGAGAGGGGTGGGGCAGTCACCACGCGGTGCGCTCGCGGCCGTTCCTAAGGGTCGGCCCAGCACCCCTCACTCCCTCACCGCCATAGCATCCCTGCGGCCCCTCTAACAAAGAAGGCCTGGGGCGGCGCAGAGGGGCGGGAGCTGCCGTTCCCCGCGGGAACCCGCCCCTCAGCTCCCTCCTTCCCGGTCGAGGGCGCTGCCGCCGGCTCACGCACCGCCTCCTCCCACCGTGGCTGCCCGCCCTTCCCCGGCGGCGGCAGCGGCAGCAGGGTGCCGCCGGGCGGGCGGGGTGTCTCCCAGGCGGCCTTGCCCGGATGTGCTACCCTGACTCATAGCCGCGCCGCACGCAGGCTCCGCGCTGCTGCCGCGCCCGCCCGCTCCGCGCACACGCCTCCCGCGGCTCCCTCCGCGCTGGCGGAGAGGTGGCCGAAGCAGTAACAGGAGGAGGAGAAGGAGAAGGCCTCGGCGGCACCATGGGTAAGTCCCCCCAGCCTCGCATCGTGCAGCCTCCTGCCGCCGCCCCTCTGCCCCCGGAGGCCGCCGCCCGCTTGTCTGTGGCAGGCGGGAGGGGCGACTGGTGCAACTTCCTTATCGGCCACCTTCGTTCACCTCATGTCTTAGTTCTGGAGGAGGGTCGGAACGGCAGAGGGTCTCTGCCGAGCCCTTCCAGCGCTGCCGTGGCCACTGCCTGGCCCCTGCGGCGCGAAGTTTTCGTGGCTCCGGCGCTAGTGCCGGCCGGCCAGCTCTGCCCCAGCCCGGCGCCCGGCTTGTCAGCCTCGGGGTACTCGCCACACGGCACTGCTGGTCTGGAGGATGAATTCAAGTGGGGTGGAGGAAAAAGAATTTCCCCGAGTGCGAAGCGGGGTTCAGAGCAAGGAGTTATGTAAGGCACCCCCAGGACGCTTTCCCAGGTACTGTTTGCATAATGGAGACAGTTAAGGTAATAGGTTTAGGAGATTATTTTACAATCTTCATTCATTGTTTCTGCAAGACACAAGGATCTTTGTATTTCTCTGGCTTTTGAAAAGAGCATTAGTCATACGTACAAATGCAGCCATATTACTTCTGCCTTTTTTATCTTAAGATTGTAAATTAAGTAGTTTCACACTGATCTCCACTTGTATGGAGCTTCCAACACATGCCATGTGAATCTGCAAAGTACGATATTTGGATTTTCTTTGCAGAGTGTTAAATGATTTATCTCTTGCCTTCTCCACCCCTTCTTCTTGCACGCCCTACAGCTCTCCTAGTGTTAAGCAGCTGCTGTAAAACAGATTTTGCGTAAATCTTACTATAACATAGATCCCAGAGATGGGTAAGGAGTGTCTCCCTTTTTACTGCCAAAGATTCAGCCAGCCTGCCAGGTGCAATGGTAGGACCTAAGCTGCAGATCTGGAGGGCCAAGGAGCTGTTGTTTGCAACCAGGGTAAGGAGGTGCAAGTTCCTGGATTCTGCTTGGGTTTGACATCAGCACTTCCTGTGGCCTTAGGTAAATCAGTAGTTTCTTTGCAGATCACACATCTTTCACTTTTAACTGGAAGTTTCCATGGCAAGAAGCGGTGACAGTGTCTCACATAAATACTTGGTTAACTCCTTTAAAATAATGAAGAAGCTTTGGTGAAAATTTTAAAATTAGAAGCTGCCAGGGTCAGGCATAAGGAATAAGCTATCAGATTGTATTGGAATTAGGTAAAACTGTTAACAGCATAGTGAAGATTTTTCTTTTCACGTAGGTGGGAAAAAACACCAGAATTTAGTTTGTGTTACGTTTCTTGCCTCCATTCACAAAGTAGAATTACTAATCTCATCATACTGGTCAAAGTCTAGTTGTATCTAACTCTGTTTTGGCTTCAAAAATAAAAACTTCAGGGCAGCATCTGAAAGCTGTTCCGAAAAGCTTGCGCAGAATGAGCACAGCAGTCCTTTTTGGGTGAGGCTGTGCGTTGGTTGCAGGTAAATTTGTGAAACTCTGTGAGATTCTGCTATGGCTTCCTGCATAAGTAAGAGTAGTTACAGTTCTTTTCAGGAAGACTGAAGTGATTTTCCTGTAAAATCTATCAGCACTTGCCCATAATTGGCCGGAGAGATTACTTGTGAAAATAGAGGAATTTCCACACACACACACACACCCCCATTACATGTATCAGGGCCTGATTCCACTGTTTTTTAAATCGAGGCAGCAGATATTGTTACTCCAAGTGTCAAAGACTGAAATTAGTTTCATGTTGGCTAGCAACTAATAATGACTTCCCATGTTTAAGATACCTATTTAAGTCCATTCAGCCTATAGTATTTTTTTTGGTAACATACTGCACAAAAGCTGAAAATGTTTAAGATTAAATCAAGGGTTAACTTGCTCTTTCTGTATCTTGTATATCATTCTGTAGGTTGTGCTCAACAAACAAGTGTTTGTGACAGACTGTAGTTATGTCTTGCAGTTAAACATATGATGTATTCTTTATTGATGAAAGTTGTCGTGGTATTAGCTGGTTTGTATACTAATGATACAAAGTGGAACTCCAGTGTAACCTAACTCCAATCAAAAGATTTCTGTTGGTAAAAAGACATTATGTATACAGGGATCTGCATTACTTTACTGTATAGAAATATCTCTGCAGCCACTCTGGTTTCAAGGGTGTAGTCCTCTGAAGACATTCTCATGGCTGCTGTTTCCTCCTAGAGGAGAGTGTTTTCCTGTCATTAGTATCAGTTCTTTCCAAAATTATCATTTTTGTTGCTTGCATTTATAGTTTTTAAAGTTATGACTGAGTACAGTTTAAACAATATTCAACTTTTGGCTTGAAGAGGCAGGTTGCCTTAAATACTCCTGGCAGTAGAGCACTTTAAATCCTTGAGATGACATGTGCACCCACCAGTACTTCTTTTGCAAGAACAATTACAGTTTTTTCCTTCTCAGTTACTAGTGTAATACTTCAGTTTTACAGTGAATTGCCCTTTTCCCCAGTCAATTCTTCTTTCAACCTCAAAAAACCTGTGGTGGGTTGAAATTTTGCTACAACTGGTATACTCGTGCAAACACTATATTCAAGAAAATCTTTCTGGTTTAGAGCGGTGTCTTGTGGAACTGACAGACTGTAAGCAGGCTGCAGTTATTCCACCAGTAACCCACGGGCTGCAAAAGGTGGAGTAATACCTCATATAGGAGTTTTTATACAGAAGACAAATACAGATCACAACTCTTTTTATGCCATATACCAGTTTGTGTGAAGTTTTGATCTTATGGTCTGTGATAGTGTAAATTAATATCCTTCCATTTTGATAGCCCTGGTTTTGTTATCAGGAAACAGAAAGCACCCTCTACTCTCAAGCTTAATACACAGTTAGGTGCTTAGTTGGACAGCAAACTGGAAGCAACCTGCTAGACCCAGTGACAAGCTGTGTAAGGTACACCAGCTATAACACAGATGGATTTATTTGTCAAGGCTCAGTTCTGCCTGAGCACCAGCAGTTATTTAAGGAATGTTTGCATGATACTTTTGTGTGAGCTTGATTTTTTTTTAAAGCATAATAACTGTTGAACCAAGTCTAACTGCAGCCATTCTCAAATAGCACTGAGAAAGAGAAGAACTATTTCTAGTTCCCTCCTGCACCTGTGGTGTCCGGAAGCTCTGCTCTGCCTTGAGAGAAGATGTTTGGCCTGGGAACAGGGACCTGGCTCCTCTCAGAATGGAGAGGAATCTGGTGCAAGGGGCTGGATTTCCAGGTTCCATTTTGCTTTGGTTGAGGTAAAAGTTGGTTTATTGCATCAGGATTTGTCTAAAGGAGTCACTGAGTGACCTGTTCTAGGTGGTCCTGCTCTAGCAGGGGCATTGGACTAGATGATCAAGGTTTGGGGTCAGCCTGGTGGTGACCAAACACCAAATCCAAACAGAACCACGGGTCAGGCTCTAACAAGACACTGCCTGTCTTCTGTACATCAGTTCACAACTAAAGGAGGCAGGAGAGCATGAACCTTCAGGCATGGCTGTGTGCAAAATTCCTTCTGGGAAGATAGGAATAAACCTGCTCCCTTTTCCCTTTTGTTAAAAACCAGTGCCCTTAGATGTGAGAGGAATAAAAGCTAATGAAAAAAAAAACTTCTACCTTGAGAGTTCTTCTGCTAGTTTTGTAATAAGAAATGCAAGTCAACCTAATAAGCTGCTTGGAAAAGACATACAGCAATTGCACAATTTTTTTTTTTTAATTCTTTTCAAGTTTTTGGTGAAACAGTGAGATTTCCAGCAGCACCAGCATATTAGTTCCAGTGAGCCAGTTTCATCCAGTGTAAAATGTTGCATTAGCATTTCCTAAAAATGAGAATGGTTTTGGGAAAAGTCTTGTCTGTAAAAGACAGGAAACTCTGTTTAGACTGCAACATTTTGCTACTTCAGGATCCTCAAAGAATCAGAGAATTAATAAGGTTGGAAAAGACCTCAGAGATCATCCAGTCCAACCTATCATCCAATAACTCATGACTGACTAAACCATGGCTTCAAGTGCCACGTCCAATCCTCTCTTGAACACCTCCAGGGATGGTGACTCCACCACCTCCCTGGGCAGCACATTCCAATGGCCAATCTCTCTTTCTGGGAAGAATTTTCTCCTCACCTCCAGCCTAAACCTCCCCTGGTGCAGCTTGAGACTGTGTCCTCTTGTTCTGGTGCTGGTTGCCTGGGAGAAGAGACCAACCCCCACCTGGCTACAACCTCCTTTCAGGTATTTGTAGAGAGCAATAACGTCTCCCCTGAGCCTCCTCTTCTGTAGGCTAAACAACCCCAGCTCCCTCAGCCCCTCCTCACAGGGTTTGTGCTCAAGGCCTCTCCCCAGCGTCGTTGCCCTTCTCTGGACATGTTCAAGTGTCTCAATATCCTTCTTAAATTGTGGGGCCCAGAACTGGACACAGTACTCAAAGTGTGGCCTAACCAGTGCTGAGTAGGGGGACATAATGATTTCCCTGCTCCTGCTGGCAATACTATTCTTGATGCAGGCCAGGATGCCATTGGCCTTCTTGGCCACCTAGGCACACTGCTTGCTCATGTTCAGCTGCTGTCAACCAGTACCCCCAGGTCCCTTTCTGCCTGGCCGCTCTCCAGCCACTCCGACCCCAGCCTGTGGCACTGCATGGGGTTGTTGTGGCCAAAGTGCAGCACCCGGCACTTGGACTTGTTAAATGCCATCATGTTGGACTCTGTCCATCTGTCCAGCCTGTCAAAGTCCCTCTGCAGAGCTCTCCTACCCTCTAACAAATCAACACCTGCCCCCAACTTGGTGTCATCTGCAAACTTTCTAATGGTGGACTCAATCCCCTCATCTAGATCATCAGTAAAGATACTGAATAGGATTGAGCCCAGCACTTACCCTGGGGGACACCACTAGTGACTGGCTGCCAGCTGGATGTGGCACCATTCACCACCACCCTCTGGGCTCAGCCCTCCAGCCAGTTCCTAACCCAGCACGGAGTGTTGCTGTCCAAGCCACGAGCTCACAGCTTGGCCAGGAGTTTGCTGTGGGGGGTGGTGTCAAAGGCCTTGCTGAAGTCCAGATAGCCTACATCCACAGCCTGCCTCACATCCACCAGGTGGTCACCTGATCATAGAAGGAGATCAGGTTGCTCAGGCAGGACCTGCCCTTCCTAGGCCTGTTCCTTTGGCCGTCCTGCAGGCGCACTGTGATTGCCCCTAGTGTGCTGCTGAAGCAGCCGGAGAGGTTAAATGAATAATGTTCCAGTATTCAGGCCAGTATTTGTGATCTTTTGTTACATGAGACTGAAAGCAATCAATTTTGTCATCATCTTTAGTTTCATCACAAGTTTGTTTCCTGAGAACAGGTTTTTCAGAGGTAGTTTCGGAAGTCTGTGAGTAACATCTGGCTTTCTGTTAGCATCAAAATAACAGTGGAAAGGGAAAGGGTAAAAGAATATCTGAAACCTGAAGGAATCAAACTGGTAACAGTGGAAATGAGAAAGCTACCAAGACAGGAATAGAAGGGAACAAAAATCCTTTTAGGGGAACTTGTGGAGTGATAGAAATACTAGAAACAGAGGAAAGGCAAGGATAATAGGTGGATGAGTGGAACAACATAGGAAACAGGAGAAAGAAATGAAGAATTCTAGTCTGTGCCCTCAACCCTCACACATGGAAAAGAAAAATAGTTCAGAAACAGTTGTGGTATAAAGGCAAATAGATAATTTTTACTGTCTTCTTTTGTAGTACCATCTGACAGTCCTTGAGAAGATTCATAATTTTCCATCGTCCTCAAGTAAAGCTGATTTATTTCTGGAAGTTCTAAGAACTTAATTATTTATAAATATCTTAAGAGGAAAAAAAAGGGAAAAAGAAACAAAGAGAAAGATTGTACCAAAAAATAGCATTTCTTAAATAAAGGGGAGAGTGGTGTCGTCACCATTTGAGAGGAGAAAAAGCTATGGAGATTCATCTATGCCATCTGTCAAGCAGGTTGGTTGTTATCCCTTCTTAACTCTGTTGCAGGATGTAATTCATGTTTTAGGATAACACAGGGACATTAGATAGTGACCCAGTTACTTACATAAGAGAAAACCCACTTTCCACTGTGGACTAGTCCACCTGGATCTGTTCACATGCTGTGTGTTCAAGAAGATGAGCATCCCTGCTGTCTTGATACTGGTGGAGATGGTGCATTTCAGATTCTGACTTGTTTCTAGATAAAATAGATAAGGAACACCTAAACTTCTGGAAATAAGGAGTCTTAAAATGTTCATGTGTCTTCTCCAGCTAATGTAGAAATTTTTTCCAATGAGCTTTCAGGGAGCTTTTCCTAGTAAGGGATTTCATGAGCAGCATCTTTCCTAGTAAGGGGTTTTACAAGTAGTAGCTTTCACTGGAGGAACAATCTTTCAGGTCCTCTCTTTGTTAAATGTGGCCTAGAAAATTGTTTCTGTCTGCAAATTTTACTATAATGGCAGACAAACAAAATGTGTTTTAGTATAATATGACCATAATGATAGCGAAAAGCCACAGATTTATCAATGTTGATCTTCCTTTTAGCTGGAAAAATAGCTGTTGTGTACTAAAATTTACATGTGCTCCAGATATGCCTAGTAGAATTTGTAAACTCTGGAACAAATGGCTGTGGCTCAAGGAGCCTTTAAAGCTGTGCTTGCAGCTTGGTGGTGTTTGTTCAGACTGGGAGTTATGTGGTTGTAGTTTAGGGGTCTTTGAAGCCCTGGTAATCTCATACCATTCTTAAGATGTAGTTCAAGTAGATTACAAAGTCAGCAGATATCCAGGAGAATTTGTCAAATCTGTAAACCGGGTAACTGCTGTTCATTTAGAATAGAATAGAATAAACCAGGTTGGAAGAGACCTTCAAGATCATCGCATCCAACCTACCAACCAATCCAACCCACCTAAACAACTAGACCACGGCACCAAGCACCCCATCAAGTCTCCTCCTGAACACCTCCAGTGACAGCGACTCCACCACCTCCCTGGGCAGCCCATTCCAATAGGCAATCACTCTCTCTGTAGAGAATTTCTTCCTATCATCCAGCCTAAACCTCCCCTGGCACAGCCTGAGACTGTGTCCTCTTATTCTGGTGCTGGCTGCCTGGGAGAAGAGACCAACATCTGCCTGGCTACAACCTCCCTTCAGGTAGTTGTAGATAGCAATGAGGTCACCCCTGAGTCTCCTCTTCTCCTGGCTAAGCAACCCCAGCTCCCTCAGCCTCTCCTCACAGGGCTGTGCTCCAAACCCCTCACCAACTTCTCTGGACATGTTCCAGCAAGTCAACATCCTTCCTAAACTGAGGGGCCCAGATAGAGGACAGAGCTTAGTGTGGGATGCTTTGGGATCTACAAATAAATACAGCATACCTTAACTGTACAAGCAGAAGCGTGTGCTGTCAAGGCAGGTGTTGTAGAATTGTCTCTGACTTGAAACACTTTCAGATGCATCTTCTTCACAAATTCTGATAAGAAATGTCAAGGAATAAACATGTGTGTGTAAAGTAGTTGCAATGAAAAATACACATATATTGAGACAGTATAGATGCCTCTACAATGTTGTGCTAAAACCTGTGGTTTAAAATCAATAAAGCACTTTCACTTCATGCTTTCCATTTCTAGATTATATGTGAACCTCATAAGAATCACATTTAAATACCAGAGAAAAAAAATTTACAATCCCACTTTTGCAAAGGAGATACTTTAACTGATCCTTTTCAATATTAGGTTCCATTTTCCTCACGTTTCACAGCTCTTAAACTTACTGCTTCCTAGTCATATGTTATAGGAACATGTGAGGCACAACTTAATTCTGAGCTTTTTTTGAAACACTGAGCTATTAATTGTGTTGGTGATAGCTCAGGGAGATTTATGAAAGTTAATCAGTGTTGTTTAAATCCATCAGTTGGTTTTATCCACTGATACTTACTAGCCTGATGGACATGATTTTGAAGATATATGCAAAGTGTGTGTATCACTGTTTTGTGGACCCTTCCTATCACCATTGACTCACATTTGACAAGTTATTTCAATATTTGATTAAATCTAGTTAGCCAGGTTTTTAAATCCATGGAGAGAATAGCATCCTTTCTTTCAGGCTTATTACCTGTGCTCTGCAAATGTACTTGGAGAGAATAATATGAAAATTATGACAGAGATGGAGACTGAGTGAGAAGGCTGAGACTCAAGGAGGAGAGCAGCTCAGCATTATGGAATGGGTGATGTGATGAGAATTGAACAGAACCTTGGAGAAATATGTCAAGGCTGCCAGGGAGCCTGTGGGGAACAAGCTTATGTCTGGGAGACCTGTTGAGATGACAGCTCAGCATATCCTGGTAGTCCTGAGTTTGCATATCCACTGTCAACTGTCTGTACATTTTTATGACCTGTGGGAGCATCAGGGCACAAAACCTACAGTTGAAACCCTATCCTTTCTCCACCTTTCAGTAAATGTCTTCACAACACACTAGTCTGGAAAAACTCCCTGGGTATAACAGCATACTCATCCTCCTCTCATCCTCCTCTCATCCTATCTTCCATACACTAGAGGTCTGCAGTTTGGAAGACACTGTTACATCCAGCACTTTACAAACTCCATTCTCCCTCTTTTGCTTTTAATTATGCCCAGTCCAGAAACTAAAATTGCATTGTACCATATGGATTAAGTCTGTGACAATGTTTTGTGGGTGGAAGCTGAAAATTCTATTATCCTAGCTATTAAATATAAAATCATAAAATACAGTCTCCGGAGTGAGTGGAGTGTTTGGCTGGGGGGGTCTGCATGTTGCGGGGGGCATCCTGCTCTCTGGCAGCTAGGAACTCCTCTTGGGAGTGTATCAGAAATGCTTCCTGTCTTTGATGCTGGGACTTGACAATCCAGTGACTTAAATTAATGGTACTATTTTAACATTTCTAGCCTTTAATGCAACCTCACAAGTACCTAGCACTATTTACAAGGCCAGTAGCACGCCTCATTCCCTTCTCTAGCCTTGCTAAGCTGATTCCTGTATCCCTTTTCTAGGGAGAGATTCCCATTGTGATCGCAGTCAACAGCACCCAGTATCCCGCAGGCATAACTTGAGTTCACTGCTGCCAAATAGCTACTTGTGCTACATGAAGGCTTTGGAACGGTTCCCTTAAATCAAAATGCTGTTTTATCTTGACAGCAGGTACAAAGCATGGGAAGAGAAAAGGGATTTAAAACCAAAGCAGGATTGTACACATCTTTCTTCTCTAAATCTTCCCTGTCCACAGAATGTTTAACTTGCCCCTCCTGGGCCTCTAGAGGAAACTGACTGAAGTCAATTTTCTGAGTCTGATGTATTTGGTAGTAGTATCTTCATATCTCTGACCACTTCCTTCAGCAATGTTTTGATGCGCACACTGGAAGTCAGTGGATTGCTGGTCATGGTAGGACTCCTGTACTCTCCTATGGAGACAGACTGAGAGAGTTGGGGCTGTTCAGTTTGGAGAAGAGAAGGCTCCAAGGAGACCTTATTGTGGCCTTTCAGTATCTGAAGGGGGCCTACAAGAAAGCTGTTGAGGGACCTTCTTAGGGTGTCAGGTAGTGATAGGACTGGGGGGAATGGAGCAAAAAACCAGAAATGGGTAGATTCAGCTTGGATGTTAGGAAGAAGTTCTTCACCATGAGGGTGGTGAGACACTGGAACAGACTGCCCATGGAGGTGGTAGAAGCCCTAGAAGTTTTTAAGGCCAGGCTGGATGGGGCTCTGGGCAACCTGATCTAGTGTGAGATGTCCCTGCCCATGGCAGTGGAGCTGGAACTAGCTAATCCTTGAGGTCCCTTCCATCCCTGTCAATTCTGTGATTCTATGAAATACCTCATACACCCCTCCTGAACTTCAGTGGGCAGTTTGCAAGGAAATGCAGTGGGAGAACGTGACCATCAAGAGGAGTGGCTGCAGCAAGGAGCTGTTACAACGTGTTTCCACACGTGCATTTCTCTCTTTCTCTTTTCCCAGTCCTGATTTTAGGAACAGGATGTTCTATGAGGAGGGTGGGGGGAAAGGCCAACCATGAAATAACACTGGTTTGTGAACACATTTGTTGTAAAAATGTCTGGTATGATTAAATACATTTAGAAATCTATTAAAATGCTTTATATGAATAGATTTGCTCTCATCCTGCAAAACCTGTTGGGCATTCTCTTTTCTTACTTGATTCTCCACAAAGCTTAAGGAGCATATACAGACATGCTGGCTCCTGGCATGTGAAATTAGGGGAAAAGCATAGAAACATTGGTGACTGAGGGAAAGAGATGGTGGAACATGTATTGCTGACAGAAACCAAGCAGATTCAGGGTTTTTGTGGTGCTTTTGTTTGTTTTCAAGCCTCCACAATAAAAATTAAATCACCCATTTACAGCTAGATAGTGCATCAGTCCAATCTTTGATTGGACTGAATCAAAGCCATAGAGTGAAAGCTTTTCCACAGAACGTTTTGCACGATGGGTTATTGTTGTGCAAATCCTTGTCTGGCACAAGACCTATGTTACATGTTGAAGCCCAATATTGTCTCCCTAACTGGAAACAAAGCTCTTTTCAGAACTTCTCGTAGGTCAGTGAAGAATGCTTTGTAGACACGGAGGTAAATGTTTCCTGAGAATAAAAGGGGAATTCCCCCCAAAAAAACTCTCCATCTGGTAAAAGAGTTTAGCTCAGCAAGTTAATGTGGGGATTTACTGGTTGGGGGTGGCAGTTGTTGCCAGGGGTTTGGGTTTTGTGGGGGTTTTTTTTGTTGCTGTTGTTTGTGGGTGTTTTTTGGTTGGTTGGTTGGCTTTTTTTGTTTAGTTCTGTGAGAGGTTTTACCTCTCATTTACCAATATATTTACGTGCAGCAGTGCCCAAAATACAAGTATGCACTTTCCAGGCAAAACCCACACTTCTCTATCTGTTGTTACAATGTGCTTATTTTCTTCAAGTATTTTCTGTTTTTTCTGAAGGTCCTTTTGTACTGTCTTCCACAGCCATTTATGATTCTATTTCTTCAGCTTTCTTTATTTCATTGCCCAGTTTTCTATAATGTCTTCCTCCTCTCTACCTCCTCCAGTTATCTGTTCTTTTCCTTCTTTCCTCCTATCTCCCACTCTTTCTCCTCCTCTTGTTCTGTCTTTATTAATTAAATATGTGACAGCATCTTCCATCATCTGCCCTTTCCACTATCTTTGTTGAGGAAAGAATTGAAAAACTGGTGCTCCGCTTTCTAATTTAGAGAGCTGAAGTGATTTCTTTTTTCCACTTCAGTTAAATATCAGAGTCATGCTTCAGTTTTGCCTGATGTACAATAAATGTGAATATATGGAAGAATGTATCTCTTAGGAAAGAAATTGTACAGAAATGGGCCCTCTTCATGTAAATGCTATTTATACAGCATTCTTGTACCCACACAAAGCCCACACTGATACCACTGAAGTCACTGGGATCTTGCTTTTCTGGCTCAGCTGTAGTGGAGCTTAAACTGTCCTGTTTTGGTGTGAAATAGCCTTCCAAGACGTGATATTTGCTGTCATGTTTGTACAGTTGGAGGGAGAATGGCAAACACTGGACTGATTATTGACCGTGAAAATGTCTTTTATTCGTAGGTATGATGCTATGCTAACCTGTAGCACCAAATGAAGAAAGAGCCACATCCTATGATAAAGAAAATGATTTGGTGGACTTCATTTTTCCTAAAATTGTATAGTGTATATAATTTGTTATATCAAAGAAGAAACAAATACAGCATGGAGACCATCATATTAGAGCCTCCTCCTGCTGTAAAAGGAATAGTAAGCACGGTGTCATGTGTTGTTAATATACATACAGTTGCCTTTGTTTTATCTTCTAGCAGCATGGGGAAAAGGAAAAATCATGTTTTCAAATTCTGTTCCAGAACCTCACTTTGTAGCCATTAGATGGTAGCTTTTGATGCTTTCTGATATTCCCAGAAAATGTTAGAAATCCCTCTTTGCAAGACTGCTGCACATTATGCTTCTAAAGACATATATCAGAGTGCAGACACTTAATGCTCCAAAGGCAAGAATGGTGGAAAGGAACAAAAATCAATTCCATACGCTTCTTCAGAATGCATTTTGATCCCAGAAATTATCTGAAGGGCTTGTTTATCTTTATGAAGACCATAACTTCTCCCTTTATGAGCAAAGGCAGCCCAGTTCTTTTTTTGTCGGTTGAGAACAAGACAGAATTTAAGACTTCTTATGCAGTCTCTGGAAGAGACTGGAAGAGCTCTCTTGTGAACATAAAATTTGAGTTTAGTGCATGTACCTAGCTCAAAACAGATGGCTGGAGAGAGAAATGCCCTAGATAATGCAGCATTTTCTGTTAGCAAGGGGTGGCCTGTTTTAGTTCTCCTCTTTTTCTTTAAATTGGTATTAAATAGTCTTTCTGATTAAAAAGCTACAGCTGAGGGCTACTGGATTGTTTTTAGCCTACTTAGCTCTTCCAATGTTGAACGGGTTCCCGTGTTTCACTGATCACAACAGCACGGTGCCGCCTGGAAGCCAGCATACTCAGCAACTATTTAAACCAAACTGCTTTCTTTTCTAAAATCAGAAAGGGTCATCAACGAAACAGCATTTTTGGCTGTACATAAAGAACTTCCTGGATTTTTTTGAAAGCTGGTTAATAAGCACAATTTACAAAATGGCTTAATCTTTGGCAGGTTTTTCAAAACACAAAAACTTTTCTGTTTGACCCCTTTTATGTTAAAAAAAAAAAAGAATAGATGAGCCTTGTCTATTCTTTATTTTATTTTATTTTCCCATTACCAGAAATTAATTTCTTAAAATCAGAACTATGGTGCAGAGCCTGCCTGTGGATTAAGATAAGTCTCTCTTTGGGCAGATAGAGATCATAGAGTGGAATCATAGAATGGTCTGGGTTGGAAGGGACCTCTGAAGGTCATCTAGTCCAATCCCCTCTGCAGTCAGCAGGGACATCCTCAGCTAGATCAGGCTGCCTAGAGCCCTCTTGAGTCTAATCTTGGTATCACCAGGGATGGGGCATCAACTACCTCCCTGGGCAGCCTGTTCCAATGTTCCACCACCCTCACAGTAAAGAACTTGTTCCTAACATCCAATCTAAATCTGCCCTTCTCCAGTTTGAAGCCACTGCCCCTCATCCTGTCACTGCAGGCCTTTGCAAACAGCCTCTGTCCATCCTTCTTGTGGCCCCCCTTCAGGTACTGGAATGTTGCTATCAGGTCTCCCCAGAGCCTTCTCCTTTATGATGCATAAAGTGAATGCAAATTTGATTTAAGATGGTAACTGGGCTCAGAGTGTAGCTTTTATATTCTGCCTGGGCATAAATGCCCACAGGGTAATGGGTAATAAGGTGATGGGTAATAAAATGATATATACGATGCCTTCATATTTGAGATGACTGGGATTCTTATTTTTAAATACTCATCAGAGTTTAGTGGAATTAATGGCTTTTAAATCTGCATACAGTTTTGAAGCTGCTGTGACTCACAGCTGTGGATGCCAGAAGAAGCTGCAGGTGTTTGGTACTCTGAAGAATTTGCAGCAGAAGAGAGTTAGGAGTTATATTCTCAAAAGACTAGTCACTTCAGTGTATCATGATGTCGGACAAAGATGAGGTAATCTGACTTCTCAAGCATTGTAAAGAAAAGGTAGATCATAGAATCACAGAATGGCTCAAGGTGGAAGGGACCTTAAAGATCATCTAACTTCACGCCTCCTTGCCTTGGGCAGGGACACCTCCTACTAGTCCTGGTTGTTCAAAGCCTTATCCAGCCAAGTCTTAAACACTTTCAGGGATGAAATGTCCACAACTTCTCTGGGCAAGCCATTCCAGTGTCTTATCACCCTCATGGTAAAGGACTTCTTCCTAATGTCTAAATCTGCTCTAGTTTAAAACCGTTGCCCCTTGTCCTATCACATGTTGTAGTCATGGATAACAGTTACTGAAAAGAGCACTTAACTCAAGCCTTATTAAAGAACAAAAAACCCTCCTCAGTGAGATATGTAAGCATTCATCTAAATAGCTGCCTTAAGTGCCGGGGCAGAAGGTAATAGTATGTTCAACTACATGAAAATTGAAACAGGGAAATAAACCCAAACTTAAAGTTAGTCCCCCCCACCCCATCTGTTTCTTTTAAAAAGTGAAAACAAGACCAAGACAATAGATTGTAAAAAAATGGTCTTCCTCTTTATGCTAATTCTCATGCAGGATTTAACGTTCATCTATTGCAGATGGCTGCTATTGACTCAGGGAAATGGGAAATAGTTAAAACTATGTTTTTCCCTTGAACTCTGAAACATGAAAGTTTCAGAGACATGAAATGCCTAACAGTTGAAAGGCATGCTGTGCAAAAGAGATACTGGTTC
Source organism: Colaptes auratus (assembly GCA_015227895.2). Taxonomy (NCBI): domain Eukaryota; kingdom Metazoa; phylum Chordata; class Aves; order Piciformes; family Picidae; genus Colaptes; species Colaptes auratus. The sequence continues at coordinate 39,861,194 of CM037643.1, read as the reverse complement.
GTGATATGTGAAAACATTTGCTCCTAAGTGGTGGTTATCTAGTGTGACACTGCATCAAGGAGATACCAAGGTGCAAATGGTGTCATAATGACAGCTAGAATTCAAACAGTTATTTTCAAAGGCCTGTGTTCAGACCACAGCTCCTATTCACCTGAGTATTTTGATAATTATTTCCTTATATACATATCTCCTTATAATTAATAGTTCCAAGTACCTGTTTTAGTAGGCATGTGGAGAGTTAATGTATTTTTGTAGCTCCACTAGTAAACAGTTCATAAAATCTCCTCTGTGGCACTTCTGTTCCATTTATGTCACGCACGCTGTCATATCACGAATTCTGAGATTCTTCTTTAAACCATAATTGACAATTTTAATCCTTTTTCTCAGAGATAAAAATAATTAATAATCTTTTCTTAGTATTAAAATATTGCTACAGAAAGCAAGCCTCATTCAAGCTCTTTATATTTGCCCTTACAACCAAAGACCACAGCGTAAAGGAGACCATCCTCTCTGCTCTTTAAAACTGTGCTCAGATCCTTCTGAAATAATTTGAAGGATTTACCAATCAGGATGCTTTTGCATCATACTCAACATGTTGCTTTTTCCCAATAGTAAGACCTAACCTCTGTGACATTTCATAGTCACAGTCTGTCTTCTCATCTGTGGGAATTCAAGCAGTACCAAAAACGCATATGCTGTTGAGTAAATGCAAGATAAGAATCTTACAATAAAAATTAGCAGCATGGTAGCAAGAGAAAAGAAATAATTTTATACATACAAAGGAGTGCTCTGTTACCTGTGTTTTGAGGATTTTTCTTCTGGAGCTCCAAACTGCTACATTTTGTTGAACAAAAGGGTACTTGGATCTTTGGGAAGAAGAGGAAAAGATCTGTTACGCAAGAATTAGATAGCAGGAATAGTCAGATCAGTCAGATCCAACCTGTGCTCTGCTAATTTTTGGTGTGACCAAGCAGTTACATTTCTGCCTCACAGAAAGACTTAGATGTAATGTAATAAGCACGTCCTCCTCACAGGCACTGTAGTTAGTCCTGTGGTAGAAACAGTGAAGATGTTTTGAGCTGAAATTTGGACAGATGCATGGAATCATAGAAGAGATACAGAATGGTCATTTGGAAAGGTTTTGAAGCAGGACTATTGCCAATGCTAAAACCAGGTCAGCTGTGACTTTAGCTACTGCTTGAAGACTACAGAGGCTGTGTTCCTTCAGGTAGCCTTCTCTGTCAGACTAAAGATGCCACCAACTGCCCCTTACATGTCATGTGTTATGAACACATACCTGTATCTCGTAGCCCTGTCATAGGCTCTCCCCAGTTGTACAGTATCCTTCTTGATCTGGGACACCCAGAACAAGACAGTGAATTTTGGGACACAAATCCTTGCCAGGCATCCAGCAGAGCCTTTGATCTGCTGGCCACACTCCTAATACAAGCAATATACAGCTTGCTTTATTTACCTTGAGAGCACGCTGCTGCCTCATGTTTTACTTGGCATCCACTGCAACCCCCGGGTCTTTGCAACAGTTTGTTCCCAGCCTGCATCAATGCCTCAGGTTATGCTGCCGTAGCTGCACAACTTGGCACTTATCCTTGTTGGACTTGATAAGACTTCCGTTGATCCAGCCCTCGAGTTTCTGAGAGGTGCTTTTGGGTTGCTGTTTGGTATTTCAGCCATGCCCTGAAATTTAGGAAATGTCTGCAAAAGATGACAAATGCCTATCTGCCTTCAGGCTATACTGCTTTCAAACACAAACTGCATACTCAAACCCTGCAGCTTAACCAGTTCATACAGGGCTGTGTAGACTCACATATATATGACTTCTTGCTACTAAGTAAAGCAACAATAAACACTTTGTGACTCTAGGAAAACTGAAGAAGTCTGTACACTTGCAAAAATGCCTCAGAGCGTTTGTTAGACTACCATTTGCAGTTGCAAGTCAACTTGAGCTACTGGCAATCATTTAATGCAAGTGAATAGAGGATGGCAAACCTTAATTTGTACAAACCCAACAACCTTTGTTCTGCCGAATCACACTGATAATGAAATCACTGATAATGATTCTCAGGTGTAGCCAAAGGGGGATCACAGAATCACAGAACATTAGAGGTTGGAAGGGACCTTCAGAGATCAAGCCCAACTCCCCTGCCAGAGCAGGATCACTTACAGTAGTCAACATAGGAATGCACCCAGGTGGGTTTTGAATATGTCCAGAGAAGGAGACTCTGCAATCTCCCTGGGCAGCATGTTCCAGTGCTCCATCACCCTCACTGTAAAGAAGTTTCTCCTCATGTTGAGCTGGAACCTTCTTTGTTCAACTTTGTACCTATTGTTCCTTGTCTTGATTACTGCACCCCACTCAAAAGAGCTTGGCCCCCTCCACTTGACACCCACCCCTCAGATATTTATGGCCATTGTTCAGATTTCCTCTCAGTCTTCTCAAGACTAAACAGCCTCAGGTCTCTCTCTTCATAGGAGAGATGCTCAAGTCCCATATAATCATCCTCTTGGCTGTCCATTGGACACTCTCCAGCAGATCCCTGTCTCTCTTGGGAAGCCCAAAACTGAACACAGTATTCCCAGTCTGGTCTCACTAGGGCAGAGTAGAGGGGAAGAAGGATTTCAGCTTTGTTCTGTACTACATTACATAGCTGATGAGAATTTGACTTGCAGGAGCCATCGAGGGGAAACCACTGGGTCCAGATCTCCCAGTCATTTGTGAGAGCGTTACTAGGCATGCTATAGCTTACACTTTGTTTACTCATCCAGTTTCCTGGCCACCTCAGCAGGGGACATTGCATACCTTGAGCTTCCTTTGACATGGAATATGATGATCCAGAACACAGAAGCCTTCCCAAGTCCCTACATTGAGTCATAGCTCGTATCTGACTTAACTGTAGAGGTAAATGCTCTAACTTAAATTAGAATAATTTACCTCAGCACATTGTGCTTTTACCTGTGTATTCTTATTTATTTAACCCTCCCCCCCTCACCCCCCAGCTTCAATATTAAATCTTTATCAACTTAGAGCAAAAATAAACTTTGTCAAGACAGATGAGTCTACACTATCGGAGTTATTTGATAGCATCTGCCATTATTTTTATCCTTCTAGAGCATGATGTAGACCTGAAATAGGACAATAAAATCTCTTGTGCAGCCACATAAGACAATAATTTCTTTTGACAGAGGCATTTAGTGCTTCTCTAGTGGGACAGAACAGTGCTGTTTTTCAAGGGATTATCACAGTGGATCCTACTCACAAGAAAAACAGACTTCAGTATGGAAGGGTGGAAATGCACAGACATATTTCCTGGGATATTTTAGATTCTTCTGTACTAGTAGAGTTTGTTAGTTCTCTCCCTCTGGGCATTCCTGTAGCCTTTTCCTTAAAGGGATCCAGCTCTTACTACACATGAAAAGTGCTGACACAGAATAGGAGAGTGCTTAGTCTGAGAAGGCCTCCTGTGTAGATGAGACATGGAAGGAGGTATGCACGTCCTGTCATCTACTGGATTTATAGGAGATTAGAAATGGCCAAGAGTTACCAAACTACTACTCATTGTGCCTAGCTGCCTATTTCAACAGGACACAATGAAGGAGAGACTTACCTTGTGTTTATAGCTGAAACATTAGCAATTTTCCATATAAATATTGCTTTAAGGATCAATTGCTGGCTCCATATTACCTCAGTAACATCCCATATGAGGCTTTTCTATGTGTTAATAAAATGGAGAGGAAGGATATTAAACATGATAACGCTTCTAAATATGGTAATTCTTATACTGCTTCTAGAATATATTGCTTCTAGAATATCAGCAGCAACAAAGCTGCACTGATCTATACCTTGCTGAAGCATCCTGGTCTTTTCCTCATTTCATTATAATCTCAGCATATCAACAGTAGTTAAAACTGACAGCAGCTTTAGGCTTGTGCATTATCCACACATTTACTCCATGAAATGTATCTCTAAGCTTTCCTCCTGTAATGTGTGACAGCTTCTGAACTATTAATTTCTCTACTTTCCCTTCCTTCCACATTCAAAGGACCAATTATAACTGAGAAAATAGAGTTTCTGGGATAAAAACCCAAACAACACCATAATTGGAAAACTTACCAGGAGAGATTCTTTCCTCAACTGTGGTCCATTTGTGGCTAGCATCTGTGGGAGCTGTATGTGCTGACCAAGAGGAATTTCCTTGGCACAAACACTAGAAACATATGATACAGAGAGGACTGTGCTGTTCCCTATAATGCTGGCGCAAGATGGGCTACAGCACATTGTTAGGAGTTTTTCAGGCTATTGACAAGACTGTTGCAAAGATTCTCTGTGTCTCTTGGCTGTCAAGCAGTCCATAAATAACTCTTCAGTGTACTCAGTTATACTAAAGCAGCATCCATGTTACATGCAGGCAGGAGCTGTTCAGGAAATCACCTCAGAAGGCTGTGCTAGGTTTTGACTTCTGTTCTCTGCATCTCTGTCTTCTGAAGTATGATTGCATCTTTCAGCTCTAGTGGCAAAAGGACTGGTAGTTGATCAGTAGCTCAATCCTAAAAGTCTGTCAGTATTGGGTAGTTCAGTGACATTAGACAAGTGTAACAGCAGAACTGCAGTTAACAGTGATACAGTTCTTTGGGACAAGGATTAAAAGTGGCATAAATTAAATAAGATGAATATCCTGAACTGCAGTGGAAGTTTCTCTGTAGAAGTGTGATTAAGGACAGACTTCCTTACAAATATGCCCTGGATTTTAGGTCCTGGTTCCCAGTATGGCATTCACAAACCCAAGCCAGGAGTTTTGGCTCTCTAGATTAACAGTGCCTGGAGAATTCAGTGTAGGTTCAACTACTGAGCTCAGCAAGAAACCACATGTAATTACTATGCAAACCATTTTCTGATCTGCACAGTTTTGGCCTTAAGCCCAGGGCCTTGAATTATAAGAGATGGATGCCTGCACCTTTTCTATGAAAGTTTGAACCTTTATTCCTCCTATTCAAATGTCAATGGAGGAAGGACCTACCTGGGTTACCATCTTCATCCTTGTTGGGATAGACACACTTGTACACAGGAAAGAGAGGTAGTCCAGGCTTTTTCTCTGCCCAAAAATTGAAGCTGTGCCCTGAAACAGACCAGAAAACAGCCTAATAGTAGTATGTGTTCGTAGCCTATTAGTCAAGGCATGTTTCTTAAAAGGTGGAGGTGTTGAGTTCCAGCACTTTTCCCTGTGACTCATTTGTTTTATGCAATGGCTGCTTAATATAAACTACATCTCGGCAAGAAGATGTAGAAGGTGTTTCAGTCCTAACATGAAAAAGAAAGAAATCTGATTTGAGTGTGTTTCTGGGAATTAGCATTGAAGTCCCTTCAGGCAGAGAATATAATTTGGTTTATTTTCATGCTTAAGCTAATGTGCAGAAGGCACTTTCATGTTTTTGCCACCCACTTTTTGTGGGACACCAGGAATTGCTGTGTTGCCTGTGTGTATGTGGCACATTTTAAGAAGAGCCTCTCCTTCAGAGATCCCAAGAAGGCTAATACATGGATTTAGTCATTAAGCTGCCTGGGAGGAGTAGGAGAGTTCTGGATTTGGGCTTAAGCTGAATGCATGTGGGACTTCAAAAGAAAAAAGGTTACATTTATCCAGAATTTGGTGACAGGTGAATGGGACCATGGGAGGTAGGTTTTCTAGAGCCACCTCTATATATAAACCAGATTTTGAATCTTTTTTTTCCCCCCCTCTGTGACTTAAAAGCTCAGCCAAGATCTGCTTGGTCATCAGAGGGATAAATATATCTTTGAAAATACAGCAGACGTTCTTGATTTGAGTGCCACAGTATTTACAACTGTGCCCAGTTGTCACAGAACCTTGCCTCCCATGGAAACTCCCAAGGACTTGTATGACCTCCTTTCATTCTTGAGACCTGCAGATTTGATGCAGAGCCTGACTCCTTTCAGTTTCTGTCAGCATGACTCTCAGACTGAGAGATGGTTATGAAGCAGTGAAAGCAAAGCACTCCTCCACTTTGAAATGCACTCAGATCTTGCTTATGAAGGAAACACATGAGTTGCAGTTTAATGTAACAAGGGGCATTTGGCAGAAATCATAGAATGGTCTGGGTTGGAAGGGACCTCTGAAGGTCATCTAGTCCAAACCCTTCTGCAGTCAGCAGGGGCATCCTCAACTAGATCAGGTTGCCCAGAGCCCTGTCAAGTCTCACTTTGAATGTGTCCAGGGGTGGGGCCCCAAGCACCTCGCTGGGCAGCCTGTTCCAGTGCTCCACCACCCTCATAGTAAAGAACCTGTTCCTAACATCCAATCTAAATCTGCTCTTCTCTAGTTTGAAGCCATTGCCCCTCATGCTATCACCACAGGCCTTTGCAAACAGTCTCTCTCCAGTTTTTTTGTACGCCCCTTTCAGGTACTGGCAGGCTGCTATTAGGGCTCTCCGGAGCCTCCTCTTCTCCAGGCTGAACAACCCCAGCTCCTTCAGCCTGTCCTTCTAGCAGAGGTGCTCCAACCCCCAATCACTTTCATGTCCCTCCTCAGGACCTACTCCATCAAGTCCATGACCTTCCTGCATTGAGGGCTCCAGACCTGGATGCTAGCACTCCAGGTGAGGTCTCACCAGAGCAAAGTGGCAGAATTACCTCTCTGGATCTGCTGGCAACACATCTTTTGATGCAGCCCAGGATGTGATTTGCCTTCTGGGCTGCAAACTCACACTGCCTGCTCATGTCCAGCTTCTCATCCATCAGCAGCCCCAAGTCCTTTTCCACAGGGCTGCTTTCTAACACCTCATCCCCCAGTCTATATTGATAGTGAGGATTGTTCCAGACTCACATCTCCTCACTCATTCAAATGTTCATCACAGTGGCTTGAAGTAATAGTTGAGGCCTATAACATTTGATTTGTGATTTACCCAGCTGTGCATGCATACTGTAATGTGCTGCCTCACAACATCAGTACCGTGTTTACTGCACTGTCACTGTTGTATAATTTTTTACTAAATAAAGCTCTTAAATACTGGGCAGAGGTTAATGATCACTTAAAACTGCAGCAGTCATGGAGAATACTAGTAGGCTTTGTGTAAATCTTTCTTTCAAATGGAGTTGTATTAAACATTTTGTGCACTGCTTTAATTTTGCCATCTGAGTATGCTGGTTTATGTTGGGCTTACATGAAAACTCAGTTTTCAGAGAGCATCTGAGCTGATCTTATCATTGCAGTGTGTTTGCTGATGCTCTTCGTCCTATGCATTTATAAGTAAAACAAATAACTGCATTAATAGGTAAATATTTATCACTAAAGGGATTAACCACAGATGTCTCATAATCTTAGTAACACCAGGTTTAAGGCAGTACATGATACCTTTAAAAAACAAACTCTAGAGTACATATTGACCCTATAAGGGGCCAAATGAACAATACTGACGACTCAGTCTTCAGTTTACAATATGTGGGCACCACAATCTGCCTACAAAGTGCATGTTGTTGATTTGAGGCCATTTTAGTAATTTGTGCTAAACTGCTAAATTGAAGGACTAGTGGCATCAGGCTCATCAGGCAGGAAGCAGTGCTGTCCAGGACTGACTTAATTTCCTTTGTGTCTGTCATCAACATTAGAAACTGTTAAAAGCCTTTTTCTCCAAGGCATGAGGAGACTGTCACACTTCTATCAGCCCTTTTGTGGTTAAGGAAGATTATTGAATTACAGGTTCTAAAAACTGTGTTATGAGGAGGAAAGGCACATTCTTATGTGCTAGTCGTTCCCTCCCTTCCTTCCTAGGGACAAAAATGTTTTGGCAGGAGTAACTTCAGTGGGAGCACTTACCACCATGTGAATTTTTAATTGTAAGGCAATTGTAATTAAAGAAGTTTGGAGTCAGGTATTAAATATGCAGCTGATCTCCTTCTAACAAACTTTCACTCAAAACCAAACAATATCACAAATGGCAGGTTGCTTCCATTATAAACTTCATGTTCAAACAGTGTTTTATGAGGGCTGAAAGCTTTCATGCATAGTTTGTAATTATCATGTAGCTTGTAATTAAAAGTAGTGGGGGTTTAAAATTGTTATTATTTGGGGGAAAATTAATAAAAAGCAAAAGCAGATTTTGAAAGTTCCCTGGAGAACAACATAAACCACTGTTAAGACTTCAAATATAAGTAATATGTGCTCTTTGGGACATCATTGTGAAGTCCTCCAGTCTGACAAAATGCAGAGGCTGCAATTCTGAACCTTCTGCTGGGATAGGAAATTGGGGGAAAACTGCATGCTTCCATAAACAGGTAACTATGAGGGCAAGCATAGTAGAACATCTGGTTTAGGGTATGTATCTGTCTTTTAACATGTTTTTAAGCTTTATTTTATCAGTGGTAGTTGGTTTTATCTCTATATAATGTAAATGAAAGAATTAAAAGTGACCTTTATGATTATGATGACCCTTATGATTATGTGGCCTTCCAGTATCTGAAGTGGGCCTACAAGAAGGCTGGGGAGGGACTTCTCAGGCTATCAGCTAGTGATAGGACTAGGAGAATGAAGCTGGAGGTGGGGAGATTCAGGCTGGACATGAGGAGGAAGTTCTTCACTATGAGAGTGGTGAAGCCCTGGAATGGGTTGTGCAGGGAGGTGGTTGAGGCCCCGTCCCTGGAGGTGTTTAAGACCAGGCTGGATGAGGCTCTGGCCAGCCTGATCTAGTGTGGGGTGTCCTTGCCCATGGCAGGGGGGTTGGAATTGGATGATCCTTGTGGTCCCTTCCAACCCTGACTGATACTATGATACTATTCTATCAGAGTAAATATTTATGCTCCCTGTTGAGGCTTTGTAGAAGCACCTTGTCTGAGCTCTCAGACTTTCAATGTCTGGTGTTACAGTCCTGTGTCAGGTATCAGAGGTTTCTCACAGAGCTACCATGCTATGAAAACTATATTAGCATGGGACACATGGAGAAACTCAAGTCAGTAGCTGAACCAGGAGAAAATAGTTTGCTGAGAGTTCTATGATCAACCTTGGAAGTTAAAACTAGGAGCTTGAAGATCCAGCAAACTCCCAATTTCTTACCTTGGAAGAGAACTGGAAATCTCAAGACTGTGTAATATTAGTAAGAGTTTTTAAAGGGCTTACCATTTAGAAAGATACTTGAGGCACAGGCTTTCTTCTAGTATGGTATGCATCTGCAGGCAGGTACAACAATGTGTATTCCATATGCACATGCAAAAAACCAAGTATGAAAACAACAGTTATTAACTGATAAGAATTTAAGGTTTCAGAGCAGAAGTACTTTTCACTGACAACTTCATTTAATCCACCAGGATGCCTTTAAAAATGTAACACTGAGTAATTATAGAACATGAAGAAACATCATGATGTGCTGTTATTAGGTCTTTTATAGCCTTTCCTGAAAACTTCTCAGATTTTTCTGGGTTAGTTACTATTTTCCCTCTGCTCAGGCCTATTTTATTTCCTGTAGAAGATTCCTCTTTGGGTCCTAATCATATGTATGTTAGGGCTTTGAAGATTGGAATAGCTAGTTTTAATTAAATCCACAGCCCAGTGCTGAAAGAGATTGTCAGAGCAAAGATCTTTCTATTCAGATCCTATCCAAAACTCCATTTTGTTGAGCTGCCCACAAATTAATTAAAGCAACAGCAAAAATAGTCTGTATTTTTACAGTTTTATTCCCTTTTGTATCTCATTACATGTTAGGACCTCCCAAGTGTTGCTGCACACATAGATGTCTTACAGAAATACTCCAGTAAGAATGAAAAAGTTAGCCAAAGGTAACTAGTGACAGAATAAGGCCCTTACCTGTCTCCTGAGCTCTTATCCTACAGAGATAAATCAATCCCATAAATTTACAGATTTTATACTTGATTCTATGTTGAGGGATAGGAATAAGGAATGTTGCTAAACCACTTCTTGTAACTGAAATGGCTTTTTTGTCTCTGGCATTGTTTTATTTGTCACTTGACGTAATGCAGGTGTGGATCACCTCCCTCAGTTTTGCAACACCAAATCCTCCCTGATGTTAGTAGCTGTTTTGCACAGACCAGGCCCAGCAATTCAGTGCTATGTGTTTATGATGTGTACAAACTTATCAGATAATTTTTCATGTGATGGTACAGGTCTAAGCCACCACAGACACCAGAGGTTGCCTAATACAGCCTCCTGTGCCAAGCTGGGCTGACATTGGCAGTAGATCAGGTTGCCTAGAACTTTGGGTTTTTAGCTGGAGGTGGGTTCATGTGATGCTGAAGACAGGCTGAGAGAGTTGGAGTTGTTCATTTTGGAGAAGAGAAAGCTCTGAGGAGACCTTACTTTGGCCTTCCAGTATCTTAAGGGAGCCTACAGGGAAGCTGGTGAGGGACTTTTTAGGATGTTAGGGTCTAGGGGAAGGCTAGGGGAAAATGGATCCAAGCTAGAGGAGAATAGATTTAGATTAGACATTAGGAAGAAGTGCTTCACCATGAGGGTGGGGGGACACTGGAGCAGGTTGCCCAGGGAGGTGGTAGAAGCCTCATCCCAGGAGGTTTTTAAGGCCAGGCTAGATGTGGCTCTGGGCAACTCGATCTAGTATGAGGTGTCCCTGCCCATGGCAGGGGCATTGGAACTAGCTGATACTTGAGGTCCCTTCCAACCCTGACAATTCTATGATTCTATGGGTCTCAGTCATCTCAGACACCAGAGGTGGCCTAATACAGCCTCCTGTGCCAAGCTGGGCTAACACTGAAGGTAGATCAGGTTGCCTAGACCAGTTTTTTTTAGTTGGAGGTTTTGGTGTTTTTTTCTTTTCCCAGGCAAATGTGAATATAAATTACTGTGAAATTCATTTTCTCTATTAAACAGGTATTTTAGCACAACGACTAGAGAATACATTATTAACTGATTTTGGCACTAAAAGATGTATAATCAATATATACTGAGTGTCATACCCATCTGTTGCTGACATCTCATTGCTCAGAGTGGTTTCTGAGATCTGTTTCCCATGTTTCCTTACTTAACAGTTAATTTGCTCTCTGCTGTAACTTTAACTCCCTGTTACCTAGTCCCATTCTGTTGGCCCTGAGCAGGTTCTTACTATGCTTGCAGTTTTAGAGCAGCTGTGCACCAGGCTTTCACTTTCACTTTGTGTTTGCCTAATAAGAAACTTGAAGCAGCAGTAGACTGAACAATCCTAAATGTTAGGAAAAAAAAAATAGAAACCCAAGCAGCAACCCAAAGCAAAACCTCAGCAGTTTACTTTCAAGGTTAGTTTCAAGTTTACATGCAAGTAAACTTGTTAGAACCTAGCCATCTGTACACTATTAGGTGCATACTTGACCAAAAAAAAAAGGTAAACAAAGAAAGCTGTCAAACTGCTCTTGAACATTCAGACAGCTCAAAGGCTCTTTGTGTGGTAATGTTGGCATAGCTCCTAAGTGACCAGATGGAAATTTATTAACACTCAACAGGACAGGGGCTGAGATTTTGTTTCTTAACATACTATTTTTGAAACACTTGTAAAGAATGTGTCAGAAAGCTTGATATTTTTTCCTACTACAGAAAGTTACACACATACCTTTCCTGAATGCAAAGATGTTGACTCTTTCAGAAGTTGTCATGTCTGTGATGTGGGTAAGAAAAAGATATGTGATGTATATTAATTCAAGTAGAGCAGGTTTTTAGTGAATTCTGAAAAGGTGTTTTTATATAGAATAGAATAGAATAGAATAGAATAGAATAGAATAGAATAGAATAGAATAGAATAGAATAGAATAGAACGGGACAGAATAGAACGGGACAGAATAGAATGGGACAGAATAGAATAGACCAGACCAGACCAGGTTGGAAGAGACCTCCAAGATCATTGAGTCCAACCTATAATCCAACACTATCTAATCAACTAAACAATGGCACCAAGCACCCCATCCAGTCTGTTCCTAAATACCTCCAGTGATGGTGACTCTACCACCTCCCTGGGCAGCCCATTCCTGTGGCCAGTCTCTCTTTCTGGGAAGCCTTTAAGTTCTTTCTCTTTTCTCTTGCAATATTTAGTTTATGTTTTCAAGTTGTTGATTTTTTCCATATGTAAGGGCTAAAAAAATGTACACTGAGAAATGAAACCTCATACTCTCAGGTACCTTGAGACTCAGAGAGAGTCATGCCTTTGGGGCAATACCAGCTAACACAGTAATATTGTGACAGTTTGCTACCTGGGAATTGTACAATTCTAACTGTACTTGGGAGATAGTGTGAGAGGCCACCAAACCAAACAATTTCTATAATTCGGGCTAAAAACAATCAGAATCTGGTTGACAAGGAAAGATCCTGTTGTCTTTCATGAACTGACTGCTGTGCCCACACATAGTGGCCAGCTGGATAGGTCTTTCATAAAGCCAGTTCATTGCAGCCTGTAGGAGCTTAAATCATAGAATCATTAATGGTAGAAAAGACCTCTAAGGTTATCATGTCCAACCTTTAACCCAAATCTCGGAAGAAACCTGCTTACTTCTTGGTGGCCATTCCCATGCATCTTGGCAGGGATTAACAGGAAGACTGGCAGTGCTGAGCGACAGGGTAGCTGCAGCCTGAGCTTCACCTCCCAAACATTCTTCATGAGCACTCATCTATGTGCAGCCACAGATAAGACCTGTGGGGGGCAGGAGGAAGAAGCTGCACGACAGCCATCACACCTAGCAAGCAGAGGTGTGCAATGGTGCACCTACACAACATGATTTCAAGTAACTGCATGCTTTCCATCCCCTTTCTGAACAAGCTAAGGGCATTTGTCTAGCGGCCGCAGTGCCCCTGGCCTTAGTGCTTCTATGTAGCATGGGAATTAGCACAGGTTTTGACAAAATCTTGTCAAATTGAGAACATTTTCCCTTTTGGATAACGTTGCAGATTTTACCCAGTTACCCAGAGTAAGAAAAATCCATATACATCATAACACACAAGATATTTGTCTCCTGCATTAGTTATAATCTCAGGATCTAAAAAAACCTGAGCCTTCACAGGACTTGCTATTTGAAGGTTTAGGTTGTGATACATAGTTTATGATTTACCTTTGGTTTTGACATACATCTGTGCTGTGGGATCTCATCACCCAGAAGATGAGTTGGCACTTCTTCCATGTAAATACAGGTTAGGAAGATTACTACTTCTGATCTCCGTTACAGGTACAGATTTCCTTGGAAGAGGTTCAGAGACTCCGCTCCTAGGGGACAGATAGAAACTACACAGACTCCCAAGATGCTAAAATTTTTTTTTTACTATCTTGCCAGCTTTGCATTACTGTTTTATTGCTGGCAGTACCTGAAGCATCAAAGGGCATTTCTGTTTTGTAAGGGACACAGGGCAGGTCTCCTGCCCTACCTTAGCCTTTTTTTCCATGAACGTAGATTTTCCTCTGTGTTCAAGTTCTGATGCTGCTTTCCAGAAACATGGGTACCCTGTGTAGTAATCTAGAGAGGAAAATCACCAAAAACCTTTCTAAGTAAGAAAAAAGGGTAGGTTCTATTCAGTAGGGTGATTCTGAAGAAATTAACTGTGATATACGTTCCTGTGTGAAATGAGTATGTTTACAAAAACAGTCATACGAACATGTAAGAATTAAACCATAGGACACAGAGGAAAATTCTGTATTACTTACTGTAAAACATTTTGCTTCCATTCAGCACCTAAACAATTTTTCTCTGAAATTTGGCTATCTTGATACAACACAGCACCTAGGGAAAAACAAACAAGCAAGCAAGCGTCTTACCTTCCTAATTATCAGTTTTATAACACAGCATTGACTAAAACCAGTAATGTGGATTCAATTCTGATTGCAGATGATGTTGTGTTTCTTACTCACTGAGGACCCAGCAAGAATTTAGAAGGCAGTTGTCTATCAGAAGTCCCCATTATTGTTTTCTGTTATGCTCTGCATCTCTCCTGGGTTTTTTGCAGTGTGGCTCAGTGAAGATCAGGCACCTGGAGAAGCTAAAAGGTGCAGTTATTTGTCAATTAAATGTAATTCCTTACAAATTGATAGCCATCTTGTATATGATTTTGTCTTCTATTCCTAGTAACAGAATACCAGGAAAGACCTTTCCATAAATTGGGAACCTTATGTCTTCTTCAGCTGAAATAATTACTTTTCTATCTATCATAGCTGATTCTAAAGTGAAATTTATCCAGTACAGATTATGACACAATGTCTTTCTTTTTTATATATGAAAAACCCCTATCTCATCCTTCTTTTAGGGCCTGTTTTAAGCAAGACCTTTTAAATCTCTTTAGAAATCAGTAAAAGTTGTTACACTGATTTTACTGTTTAATTATGAAATAGAAAGGTAACTGAATCTGTACCACAATTTCTTAGGGAAGGGACAAAAGTCTTCCAACATCCTGCAAAATCTTCTGAAATGTCATTCTTATAGTCTAGCCTTTGCACCTCAGGATTTAAGTAATAGAGAAAGGATCATTACTCTGCAGAAACCAATTACAGCAGCTACAGATCAATATACCTTGCAATATTGTAAATATGCTTGTATTAATATCTATTGTTTATCTGTGACTACAGAGCTCCAGTTTCCTCCAAGGTGAAAAAACAAACTAAACCAAAAACAACCCAGAAAACAAGGGGAAAAAATAATTGTAGTTAATCTCCATTTCTGCTTATCTTTAGATCTGAGCCTTTTAATTCTGCTTACAGACATATTATTGAGGCAGTTCCAAGGTAGTAAAAACCTCTCAACACCACCACACCACTCTTTCTGCTTAAAATTAGCCAGAATGCTACAGCAAAAGGAAAATCTGCATTGTTGAGAGGTTCCAAGTGAACTGAATGCTGGGTGATGCTACGTTGTTTAGGTTTCTTTCCTGATCTTAAATATAGACAAAGGAGTTGTGAGCATGTATAGACTGACCTGATAATTACAAAAAGATAATTGGGTAGCTTACTGCTCAGGTGGCAATGAGTCACAGTGTGTCAGTATTTTTAGGTAATAAAAAAGAAGCTTCATGAGAAATCAAGATGTCAGAAGAACAGATGCTGAAGCAAAGGGATAAATGAGAGAGTAACAAGTCTCTAAGAGCAGATGGTATATATCTAAGATTCAGAAAGTGTTTTAAGAATGAAGCAGCTGAACTGCTGACAGAAATAGGCACTCTTATTAAAATTAGTTACTATACCAAAAAAGTAGAGCAAATTACCTAAGTTAAAAACAGGTTGCAGCAGGAGCCCTGCAGTTAATGATCTATCAGTATTTCCCTAGAACTAGTAATATCAGATGGGGAAAAAAAGGAAAGTACACACATCTCAATGAATGTGGTAGGACTGAAAAAAACAAGCAAGATTTCTGTTTAAATAAGTTAACAAACAAAGTAAAGTTCCTCCCTGATTAAGATGTCAGGATGTTCATGGATTTAAATGTTAATCTGGTTAAGGGCCAGGATCAGCCTCAGGACCTGTTCAGCACCAAAGATGTAGACTATGACATAGGAATTGCCTTGCTGGCTGTGGAGAAGCTACAAAGGCTGAAATGTTTTCAAGCTTGCTAGATCCAAACAGATGGCCCAGGAAAGTCTAAACACATCTGCTGAGGAGATTTGTTTGGCTCTCTTCTTTGTGAACCAGAGCACTGAGGTGCAATGTGACAATGTCAATGCCATACCTGTAGCCAAAAGCCAGTGCACCCTATTGTCCTGTTTCTTACAGTGAATAATCAGTAGCTTATGTCTAGGAAAAGACTGGGCAGGAGCAGGGCATAGGGAAGTAGAGGGTGATGTTCTCCCAACTTCCAGTAATCCAATGTTTAGGAATTTCCTAATCCAGGAATTTTATGCATTTCATAATGTAAGTAAGTATGCATGGACTTTAGAATCATAGAATTGTCAGGGTTGGAAGGGACCTCAAGGATCATCTAGTTCCAGCCCCACTGCCATGAGCAGGGACACCTCATACTACATCAGGTTGCTCACAGCCACATCCAGCCTGGCCTTAAAAACATCCAGGGATGAGGCTTCCCCCACCCTGGGCAACCTGTTCCAGTGTCTCACCACCCTCATGGGGAAGAACTTCTTCCTAACATCCAATCTGAATCTACCCACTTGTAGCTTTGCTCCATTCCTGTCACTACCTGACACCCTAAAAAGTCCCTCCCCAGCTTTCTTGTAGGCCCCATTCAGATACTGGAAGGCCACAACAAGGTCTCCTCAGAGCCTTGTCCTCTCCAGACTGAATAGCCCCAACTCTCTCAGTCTGTGTCCATGGGAGAGTTGCTCCAGCCCTCATATTTTTTTCTAATTGAATAAATTAAATCAATCTCTGTATTGTCCCAGCCTCTTAATAGTTTCACATCTTAATACAATACAATACAATACAACAGGTTGGAAGAGACCTTCAAGATCATCACGTCCAACCCATCAACCAATCCAACCCACCTAAATACAATACAGTACCATACAGTACAATACAGTACAAAACAGTACATTATAAGCCCCATGAAAATATGCTTTACTTTTATTGTTGTTCAGTAATTTCATTTTAGTATTCTGGTTGCTGTGTTAGGAACAGCAATAAATAATAGCTTTCTTTTCATTACCTTAGTCTTTTTCATGATTTCATATGTCTAGGTCATTTTTTACCCTCAGTCATCTTTTTTTCCAAAGAAAGGATCCTTGTATACTTAACTTCCTGAGGAGTAGTTGTTCCTTATGTTTGCTCAGCCGTATCTGTGCCTTTTCTAGTGCGTCAGCAAGTCATTTGCAGCATGAGGTGTCCAGGGTTGTATGCAATATTAGAAAAAATGGGTGTATAGTAAAAATTTTGCAGTGGCCAAGTTGTTTTCTGTTTCCTGTTGCCCAAGCAAGCTGTTGATCATTGAACTGTTGTAGACCATTTGGTCTGGACTGCCCTTACCAGGTCTCCTGGTTGCACAACCTGAGGCAGTTTACATGACCGGCTGCTAGGGATGACCCCAGTCTGCTAGCACACAACTTGTATGGCAGCAGAGAAGAACCAGCACCCTGTGGTTCATGCTACACCCATTGTGCACTGGAGAGATGCTGTGTTTCTCCAGAGACTCAAGGGAACAGGAGTGCTTCAGACTGCCCATTCCATCAGTGACAGAACTCGGAGAAGGAACATCTCTAAGGACCAAAGAGGAATCCTGTGCCAGGTTGTGACTTGGAAAGTCCATATAGAAGAGCACCAGCACAGCCAAAATCATCTTGTTCAAACAATGCTGAGTGAAAAGAACCACCTGCAGGTATAACCAGCTTGACTACAGCACCAATGCCTTTATCAGTTTTCAGAGATGTGTTTGTGCTTCATCCTTCTCTGACATTGCTGACTGAACTACATCTGCAGAACAGAGCCTGTAATTCTTAAGTGGCCTAAATTTCCACAGCAACTAGGTGCAGGAGGGCCTGGTAGGGAAGAAGGGCAATTGCTTACTCTGATGGCCAGCACCTCCATCTCCCAGCTCTGACCTGCAATGCCATTGTGAAGTGGAGGAGGATGGAGTACAGGCTCACGTAGCATGTGCAGATCCATCTCCAGGCTGTGAGTATGTCAGATATGTCAGATGTGGTTCACCTGGAGGTTATCCCAGCTGCATTCTGGTAGCATGTAAAATGGCATATCTGCAAGGACCTGCTGTCAGCCATTTGTCATTCCTGAGAAGAGGAAAACGTGGGAATCCATTGAGCCGCACTAGACTTTCTCTGCCATTAGAGGCTCACTGTTACAAGACTTCTGTTCCTTTAGGAGACAATAGCCAGCTATGTTTCTCCTGGCATTACCTGTCAAAAATTAATTCTTTATCTCTGGCAGCATGTATCTGCCTCCTGATCAGATACCAAATTACAGTATTTCCTGCTAGGCTAAGAACAGAGAATCATTTCTAGTGAGCAATTAATTGGGGTGGTTTGACAGAAAACACTGCACACTTGGCAAGACTTGAGGGCAGCTGCTGCAAAGGAGGGAGTATTTCCTGGCAGTGGCCTAAACGTAAGGACATTCTTTGGTCTTCAAGAAACTGTCTGTATTTGGGGTATTTTGCATGGCTATATTTTTCATGTCTTGGTAGTTAAACTCTTGTATCAGACTAGATATCTTCTGGCAAGGCATACCAGGGAAAGCATCTCAGCTTTTCCCTATGTGGATTCATGGAGGACCCATCCTGTGGATTCCTGCCAGCTTATTCAATGTCCTGTGAACTAGTGGGCACAACTTCTTTGGGGAAGGGGCATCTGATATCTTGAAAGACCAAGGCATGCTTCAGATCTCACCACTTTCTGAGCTTCCTACTGCAAAAAGTAATTCAGGCCAGATATGCATACTCTTCAAGCAGCCAGCTTCAGGATCAACAAACCACTCCCACACCCATCCCCACATATACCCACACACTGAATGCTCACCTATTATGTGTCTGGGATGTGTATCAGTTCTTATGTTCTCAATTCATACAACTGCAAAATACACTTAATTCAAAAACAAACAACTGTGGAGTATCAGAGGTGGATTTTTCCATACAGGTTTGGACTGAAATTAGAGGAAGTTGAAGGCCATACAAGAAATGTAAATAATTTCTGAAGTCTAGTCTATGTAGATGCTTACATTGTAAAGACATCTATGCTGTTGTAACAGAAGGAGGTCCATAAAATGGCATATTTCCTTCTGCTCATTTTGGTGGCTCGCTGTCTCCTGAGAAGCAGTGAAACAGACACAAAAGGCTCTGGGGCTAATACATCCCTGTAATAGCAGAACTGTTCGAACTTCTTATCTGCTCAGCCTGTTTCAGTACATCCCATTTCAATATCTCTTAATTCTGTTTTTTTTTCAATCTGTTCAGCTGCATGTATAATATAATAGTCCCTGTAATAACAACAATATACGAGGTGTCAATCAAAAGGTACAGGGAGTGCGAGTGACGTATTCAAGCAAAGTCTTATTTATAGAGAAAATATCTATACTGGAAAAAGAACAAAAAATATATTAAAAAGCTATCCTGACAAAAAACATCCATCTAAATACTTAGCCAAAACATTCTAAGTAGAATAGAATAAACCAGGTTGGAAGAGACCTTCAAGATCATTGCATCCAACCTATCATCCAGCACCACCTAATCAACTAAATCATGCAGCCAAGCACCCTATCAAGTCTCCTCCTGAACACCTCCAATGATGGGACTCCACCACCTCCCCGGGCAGCCCATTCCAATGGGCAATCACTCTCTCTCTGTAGAATTTCTTCCTAACATCCAGTCTGAACCTCCCCTGGCACAGTTTGAGACTGTGTCCTCTTGTTCTGGTGCTGCGTGCATGGGAGAAGAGACCAGCCCCTGCCAGTCTACAACCTCCCTTCAGGTAGTTGTAGAGAGCAATAAGGTCCCCCCTGACCCTCCACTTCTCCAGGCTAAGCAACCCCAGCTCCCTCAGCCTCTCCTCATAGGGCTTGTGCTCCAAACCCCTCCCCAGCTTTGTTGCCCTTCTCTGGACACCTTCCAGCAAGTCAACATCCTTCCTAAACTGAGGGGCCCAGAACTGGACACAGGACTCAAGGTGTGGCCTAACCAGTGCAGTGTACAGGGGCAGAATGACCTCCCTGCTCCTGCTGGCCACACTGTTCCTGATGCAGGCCAGGATGCCATTGGCCCTCTTGGCTGCCTGGGCACACTGCAGGCTCATGTTCAGCCTACCATCAACCAGTACCCCTAGGTCCTTCTCTGCCTGGCCACTCTCCAGCCACTCTGACCCCAACCTGTAGCATATTTTTTTTAACATCAGTCCTAGAAGATGGCTTTTTTTTTTTGGTGTACCTGGACTTAGTGGTTTGAAGATGCTGTGCACTTAAGGCCAAATTAGCAAGCTGATTCTTGTCCACAGAAGCTGCATCCCCAGATACATGACTGAGTACCTTGCAAAACTATCTGCAGCCTGGACAGCATTCCTGTGGCCCTGACCCTTAGCAACTACCACATTTTTACAAGATGAAAGAACAGTTCTTCTGTATAAAACACACTAGTGACTGAAAATAGAGATGAGTCACAGAAAAGCACTCAGAAAAAAAAGGCACAATGACATGAAATGGAATTTTAAAGCATTTACTTCTGTTAGTTTCTTCCTCTTTTTCTCTGTAAAAATGCCAGGGTAAGAAATACAGCAACAGTTTGTGAGAGATAGTAGTGATGCTATGCCACCAAAAGCAACATGAGCTACTGTAGAATTCAAACCACCTCATTTTTATGAGTGTTTGTGCAGGAGTAGTTATCAGGGGAAAGCAAAATGCAACAGTAGGTGGGATGTGCCAGACAGCCCTGACAGCTCTGACAGCTCTTGCCAGACTCCACTTCCTGATTTATCAGTTTTATCATTAGGATATAGGGGATTAAGGTCTATGGGATTCAGGGCTTTCTGTCTAGATAAAAGAACCAAATCTTCTGAAAGCAAACCACTAATCCAGGTGTAACTGAGCAACTCCCTGTGCTTGGGTTCATAATGAAATTCGATACTTACATTGAATTTCTAACTTGGTGCCTCACAAACTCATGACCTGATACCAGACTGCTGATCAGCTGTGCCACAGGGAACGTTACTAGCCTCATTTTTACCATTACCATCCTGATCTTGCTTCATTAGCTCTTCCCAACCAATGTGAGCTTTCACATGACCTTAGACATTAAGACAATCTACTTACATTTCCATGACACCCAGCCAGAAAGATCACTTACTTTGGTTTTACCCACTGGATTTTTATCTCTGTGAATCTGATCAGCCTGTGCAGTAACAAGCCTACTGGTAACAGCTTCTGTAGAAAGGGAGGAAGAGAACAGGAGATAATCACAAGAAAGCAGTGGGGGGGTTGTATATGGAGACAAGCAACTGCATCTTCTTCACTAAATGACAGGTTCAGAGCAACTGTGAAACTGCAGAAGTAAGGAAGCCTCATGCGTTTCGATGGTGAGAGCCTGCTAGAACCCTACAGTGTTTGCTTTCTGAATATGCCTGGCAGTGTCATCTCAAACTGTAAGATTTTGTTCTTTTCAGAACAGCAAAAGGAAAAAAACAAAAAAAAAAAAAAAACAAGCAAGAAAAAAAAAAACAAACCACCACAAAGCCAAAACCCAAACCAACAACAACAAGAACACACAGAAGAAAAACACATACACACACACACAAAAACCTCCAACCAAACAAAACTGGAATCTGTTTAAGATGTATTTGCTTATGTCCAAGATTCTCAGGTTTCAGAAGTAAATGTGTCTTTCAAGGTATTGACCCTGTTTAGAAAGACTTGGGTTTGCACAAAGAGACAAAGCTGGCAAGTCTTTCCTGTGTTTTTTAACCCTCTGTGCCCATGGCCTTCTATCATCGAGCCAAGAGATTTGTTGTTGCTACAGTATTCCTACTTACCATTTCTTCCTTTGTACAGAACATGGAGTAAGTCTCAAGCTGCAGTAAGTTTGGAGTTAAAAAATCTGTTAGAAAATCAAGGGTTATTGTAATTGATTTTAGAAGCATTCTGTGCATATGGTTTCTAATTTCATTTCTATTACTATTTTTAAAGCACTTAGAGTATCCAGTTATCTGGTTAAATGGCAGTTTGGCACATACTGCTGCATAGTTTCATGAGACACCTGAAAAGTAACATGGCATTCCATTGCCACACCTGTCCATTGATTCTTGAAGGGTATCTAAGTGAAATGTCCACATATATCAGTAGGATATGCACATACTCAGTACCATGAAAAACTGAGCTGCTTGTCCTAGGGAATGAATGAATCATTCTGCATATCATATGCAACCATATCATACTAACATAGTTTTCCCCAGAAAAACTGAACCATGGCACTGAGTGAAAATGGGAGGTAGGAAAAAAGACTGAAGACAGTGTGGTAGCTTAATAGAAGTAGCACATTCTAATGTGGGGTGGACTGGAAGAAATTCCAGGTATTTAAGGTAAAGCACTCAACTCTCTGCACAGCAAAATTAAATAAGTGGGAACTTGTAGCCAGGAGGGAGTTGGTCTCTTCTCTCAAGCAACCAGCACCAGAACAAGAGGACACAGTCTCAAGCTGTGCCAGGGGAAGTTTAGGCTGGAGCTGAGGAGAAAGTTCTTCAATGAGAGAGTTGTTCGCCATTGGAATGTGCTGCCCAGGGAGGTGGTGGAGTCACCGTCCCTGGAGGTGTTCAAGAGGGGATTGGATGTGGCACTTGGTGCCATGGTTTAGTCATGGGGTCTGTAGTGACAGGATGGACTTGATGATCTTTGAGGTCTCTTCCAACCTTGGTGACTCTGTGATTCTGTGATTTGTTTGGCACATATGATGTAGAAGAGTCTGTAAGAGAGAAATAAAGTCTGGGTGTGCTCTGCAATAACAACAGCCTCTCTCCATAGCCTGCAAAAACCCGTATGAAGGTGAATTTTTTACCTATGCTGAAAAATCCCCCCTCATTTTTATGTACATGTAGTAGATTCAGCTCTCTCACTTTTAATGGTTGCTACAGTTTCAGAGCTAAGTGTGTGAGTGTAAAGGGAGATGAGGTGCCTGCAGGGTGGAAGAGAATTAGTGCTATATTAGCCAAAAAATGAAGAGAGGAGTATGAGACGGGAGATGGAAAGTACAAGATGAGGGGGAGTGCATAATGTTAACTTGTAGTCCTGAGTACCCTGCACCTCTGTCTTCTGACTAATTCCAGTGCTATTTCTTGAATAATTGATTTAAGCAATGAGACTTAGCAGTACGTGTTCAGCTCTGCTGTTGGTTGCATCATCCAATAAATGTGCTGCAGTAAGCCTGCTAGACAGGAACATAAGTCAGTACCAGGGAAAATGAGGTCTTTTTTTTCTTGGTACCTTGTTCCAGGAGGTGTCTGTTTGATGTGGTGAGAGGTGATAGGGAGACAGGTATCTCAAGAAGCACCACTAAGTGCAGCTGCTCCAATAGCTGTTACAGTGTTGTCTGCACACTTCTGGCTCTCTGCCTTTAGGACTAATGACATTCCGGGCTATAGTGTAGCTTACAAACTTGTTCATTGCTAAATAGACACTAACTGCCTGATAAACAGTTTCTTGATGAATTTTACACCTGAATACTGAGCAGTTCAAAAACGAAGCATCTTACCTTTATCTGTATGGGATATCAGGCCACAAAAGCAGACATAAAATATAGAGGTGGGACAAAGCTACAGCATTGTTTAAGAAGCAAAGCAGCTCCAAGAGGAGTGGAAATTCCATACTTTGTGGGATGCCTGCTATGTCTCTGCTGGGCCACCAGTGCCTCAAAAACAAATAAAGGAAGTTCTTGCCATGCCTCCTTTCCTTTGCACCATCCCCTATGTGGGCAAATGAAGAGGAGGCAAAGCCCAGCAGCTGCCAGCTCATCTATGAAAGGAGCTTCCTACATTGGTGTGAAGCTCTAAGGCAGCACTGCTGCCTTTCAGGTGCAGAAGATACTAGTGATGTGCTGCAAAGAAACTGTACCTATGACTCTGCAGGGCTTGGGTCAAGGCTTTCTGATTAGTCACTGGAGAACAAGAGAGGGGTAGACACAATTTAACATTATTTGTTTTGAGTAACACATTCTGCTTACTGACAGAGTTGGCATAGAAACTGAAGCAGCTCATTTTTAAAAGGACAGTCCATTCAGAGAGAGCTTAGTCATCATCAGGCAAACCAAAGAAACTCAGGCTGCAGCTGCTAACACCTAGACCTTACTCATGAAGAGACAGAACATTTGAAATGGTAGCAATCATATAACCCCAACTCATGTGGGGAAAAAATACTCATCTATTGAGACTTGTATTATGTGGTTTGAATGTTGTTTCGTTGTTTTGTTTTTGAAAGAGGGGAGAGTTACCTAATCATCTGACATCCACAACAGAACTTTCTTATTTCTAGAAGATGCCTCATGTTTTTATGGATCAGTTGAATTTAAAGAGTCAACACAGTTCATATGAACAGCGGTGACTCTAATATTGTGTTGGAAAATGGCATCATACTTGAAAAGCTGTAAGCTTAGCACTTGAGATCTGGGATGTATAGCCAAGATAGAAACATAAGACAGCATGCAGAAAATGGCATTTTCAGTTACTTGCCCTTTATTGATGAAGAAATTCAAGAGGCACTTACTTCCATCATTTTTTTCTTATACACAGAAGCTGTTTCTGGTTTTCTGCACCATATAGGCTGAGAAAATATTGATAGCTAAATGGCTGTTCCATGGCATTTCATAAAGTGCCTGCTGGCATCCTGTTCTCAGATGGAGAGTGATAAATGTATATTTAAATATGAGAAGTTTCATTTAATCTACAACCTTTGACTCCTGGCTTTCTGTATTCTCAGAATACAGACCGTACTTGCCGCCTTCATTGATCCTGGGTCTTGCTTGCTTCACAGTAACTATTTACATTCAAGGCTGTAGTGCTGTTACCAAATTGATGAGGACACTGATTTTTCTGTTTTTTTTTTTTCTCTCTGTTCATCAAGCAGATAATCTAAGTGACGCCCTGAAAAAGCTGAAGATAACAACCACTGACAGCACAACAGATAGCTTGGAGGGATGCTTGGACTGTTTGCTTCAGGCCCTGGCACAAAACAGTAAGTTGCATAGACCTTCCAGATTTTATGTATGATGAGATATATAAGAGTACAATGAGATCAGTGAATTAAAGTGGGGCACGAAGACTAACTGAAGCAGTAGGCTGGGTTGGTTTTAACCCATATATATCTGGAACATGCGGATAGCACTGAAGACAGCGTTAGTGTGTACCTGGATATTTGGAACAGCTGTAGTCCAGTCTTTTTTCCAGTATAATGAAACAGCACAATTAGTTTTCCAGTTGATCACTCGAGAAACAAAAAACAGAGATGGGCAAGTAAGCCTGATAGTATAAGGAGACAGATATGGGAGCTGCTTGCTAATTCATAGAATCATAGAATGTTACAGGTTGGAAGGGACCTCCAGAGATCATCCAGTCCAGTACCCCTGCCAAAGCAGGATCACCCAGGGGAGTCCACACAGGGATGCATCCAGATGGATTTTGAAAGTCTCCAAAGAAGGTCACTCCACAATCACCCTGGGCAGCCTGTTCCAGGGCTCTGTCACCCTCACTGTAAAGAAGTTTCTCCTCATGTTGAGGTGGAACCTTCTATGTTCAAGTTTGTCTCCACTGTTCCTTGTCTTATTGCTGTGCACCACAGAAAAGATCCTGGCCCCCTCCACTTGACACCCACCCCTCAGATATTGATAGACATTGGTCAGATCCTCTCTCAGCCTTCTTTTCTCCAGACTGAACTGACCCAGGTCTCTCAGTCTCTCTTCATAGGGTTCATAATTCTGGTTCAAAGAGTGTAGCTTTGTATTTGTAATGTATTTTTCCTCATACTTCTGATTACATAGTTCTTATTTCCAGTAGTTTCAATTAGTAGAAATAGGCTGGATAGCCAGACAGTCCAAATTTGACACGTGGTATGATAACAGAAATAACTTAAGAATGGAACAAGATGTCTTTTTCACCAAAAGCTGTAGAATGTGTATCCCCACTCACAGTAGGCAGAAAGGTATGGTAAATGAAGATGACAGCTTAGAAGACTTTACAGAGTTTAGCTTACTTAGCACTTCAGATGGTGACAGAAGAAAAATCTTTGGAAGATGGTAGGTCAAGATACCATGATTAGAAATTCTTCATGACAAGAAACCCAAACATGTTGGTCCTTTGTAAATATCAGTACACTGAAAAGTACATACTATTAATAAGTCATATTTCTTCTCTGTGGTAGCATCCTGTAAATCACAGCTATTTGGTTTATCAGGTGTAAAAGACTTCATGAGGTTTTTTTACAGCGAATATAAGCACCAACCTTATCAAATCAAATATGGATTTTTTTACAGCCTGCTGTTAGTGGTAGTGGATTTTTAATTCTGAATAGTTTGCAAGGAGATGTCAGCCAGGAAAGAATAAAATATTTGTAGTTTAGATCAACCCATTTTTTGAAGATGCTGACTCATTTTTCTTACAGGCTTATTTGTAAGGTATCTCCAACTTCCAGTTGGATTTCGTATTTCTAGTACTTTTAAGTATCAAATGATTAGTATTAAAACATGGTATGGAAAATGACAAAGTGCTTAGTATAAATAACAGAGTCTATCATTTTGTCTGTGAAGGTCACAAAGCTATGTCACAGAACTAGTTTGACAGATGCAAAATAATTTTGACTAACGTACAGCAAATTACCAATGCTTCCTTGCAACCAGCTGATGCTCTTCCAATTCCGTCTAGGGATTTGCTTACTTATAAAATCTTTTCTAGAATCACAGCTGCCAGATCAGATAAGCAGATTATTAGGATTTTGACCTCCCTCTTTTGGGCAGTTATACAAAACTTAGCTATAATACCTCCACTGTTTACCATGGGTTTTGCATGTAAGTCAGTAATGTCAATACAATACACCAGGTTGAAAGAGACCTTCAAGATCATCGTGTCCAACCCATCAACCAATCCAACCCACCTAAACAACTAAACCATGGCCTGTCAAATCATAGAATCATAGAATTGTTAGGGTTGGAAGGGACCTCAAGGATTATCTAGTTTCAACCCCCTGTCATGGGCAGGGACACCTTACACAAGATCAGGTTGCTCAGAGCCACATCCAGCCTGGCCTTAAAAACCTCCAGGGAGGGGGCTTCTACCACTTCCCTGGGCAACCTGTTCCAGTGCCTCACCACCCTCATGGGGAAACACTTCTTCCTAACATCCAAGCTGAATCTACCCATTTCTATCTCCACATAGTTTCAGTTGCCCAAAATTGAGGGCAGCTAAAACGACTCACTGAAAATTAGATAGGCCAGATGAGACAGTTCTTTCAACAGCTTGCTGATGATTTAAGAGCCTGTATATCAATTCCCTTTCAAGTGAATTAGGTGCTTCGATACCCAAGTTCTCAGTCTCTTTGGACAACAGGCTTTAATTGTCAAGATAGTTTGATGATTTGGGAAAAAAAGCAGCATAATCTTCATAGAAGGCTGGCTTCTGCTTTGGAATAAATTTGTGAGAACAGCAGTACATTCGAAAAACTTCAGAGGTTATGAGGTAAATTATCTAGGTTTGCCCACAGAGGTTGCCTAGAGGTGCCTCATCCCTGGAAACATTCAATGTCAGGTTGTACAGGGATCTGAGCAACCTGATCTAGTTAGAGATTTCCCTGCTCACTGCAGGGAGGTTGGACTAGA
The DNA here is from genome assembly GCA_015227895.2 of Colaptes auratus. NCBI lineage: Eukaryota > Metazoa > Chordata > Aves > Piciformes > Picidae > Colaptes > Colaptes auratus. The sequence goes on along the minus strand of CM037643.1, from coordinate 39,833,977 downwards.
TGACCTTTAAAGGTCTCTTACAACCCAAAACATTCTGTAATTCTATGAAATTGCATGTAATAGATGGATTCAACAAATAGATAGAGAATTGGTTTTCTAAATGCTGCAAGTCTCAGAGTTATTATTCAGCTGCCAGCGTATTATGACTGTCCTTCCTTTGACCAAAGAACCAATGAATGTCCTTTCTTGTATTTCTCATCCATCCAGTTAAGGTCGTAATACAGACTTTATTCATCGATTGATTTTTAGTTGCAGCGTGTATACAATACCTAATGTCACATGGATGTGGTGATACACACAGGGCTGTACCTCTGTGTTTGTGTATGAACTACTAACAATTATAAATCAGATTATTTATATAAACCCACATGTTAATTGTAACAGAAATCATTTAAATAGGATTTCTCCTATTTTCTCATTCCTCTTTCCTGTGGTGTGCTCCTCTGCGCATGATGACATTAATGAGGTATGCATGCTAATTATAGTAAATCATAGTATTAGAGTAGCATTAGCAAATAAGGCATGCAAGGAATAGTTTATTTAAGGTAATTTTATAGGATTGGGAGCTCATGGTGGTATCATAAATCACAGAACTTGCATGTATTCACTTCATTAAGACTTGGGGACCAAAAACTTGCCTTGTAAAAAAGTAGTATGTTATTCATACACTAAGGCAACTCACTCCTATCTACTGCTAACCAAAACCAGCAGTTAAACCCAGTGTTAATACAACATTAGGATTTTTAACAAAGGGAATAATAATTTCCACAACTTTGGTCTGGGCATATTAAATGTACATATGAATGTTTCAGAGGCCGTTACACTGCTCTGAACTGCTAACCGTGCATGCAGCATAGGGTCATGGGTGGTGCAGAAACAAAGATGTCCCTAAGGTGTCCCTGCCCATGGCAGGGGGGTTGGAACTAGAGGTCCCTTCCAACCCTAACAATTCCATGATTCTATGATTTTAAAGGTTAAATTTCTTGCTCTCTAACAATACAGTGACAATTACTTTGCATACAACCTTTCAACCTTTCATCATACAAACCATTTTCTTCCCATATTACAGAAATCACAGAATCACAGAATATTAGAGGTTGGAAGGGACCTCCAGAGATCATCAAGTCCAACCCCCCTGCCAAAAGCAGGATCACCAAGGGTAGTCCAAACAGGAATGCATCCATTATTGTCTACCATGTAAAAACGGATGGCAAACTTATAATAAATATTGTAGCTTTTAAGTTCTTTTTATGCAATATGACTCTTTTTCTTTTGGTTTTCATACTCTTCCCAATCTTTTGATAATCCCCGGCAGTAACCTGGAACATGATACCTCCTGTCTGGCATTACAAGCTATTCTGAAATTTGTCACAGCAATCAAATTAAGTTGCATACTCACACACATGCTATAGCACACAAGGGTAAATTAAATACTTTGCTGAATGTGGTAACTCCTGGTAAATATTTGGCAAGCCAAATTCAAGTTGGTTTAGCTACTATTTGTCTAGAGAGAGAGAGTTGTGTAGCCCTTTGCATCTGAGACACAGGTCTGAAAATCCTGCAGAGGTGGTTTCTTGATGAGACATGTTTGGAGAGATGTATAGTCCTACTTGTGCAGATACTTGTGCAGATATTTTAGTTCTTATCTGACACCAACACTCCTGACTGAGGCCAGTGTAGCTTGAAACACCAGATAAAACCAAGGAATTTAAGCTAAAAGAGACAACAACAGAGGAATAGAGATAAATGTGCATTAGAAATGCTTTGGAATAAGAACATACCTCATTTTGTGTGGCCTTCCTTCAGCATTGCCAGTGAAGTCTGCTGGGGACAGCTCCAGACTTTGCACCCATAAAGAAAGCCTGCAGTAGCAAAGACTTACAGTAATATTGGTTTAGAGTCTAAGATAATGGAAGTTGCCACAGCTCCTTTCACCTCTGTGGTTCTCTCTCATTCACATAAGCTGAAACTCTGTCCACCTTACTTCTTAAAGGAAAGCACAAATGCTTGATCTCTCTCCACCTGCCAGTGTTCACCATCTCTAGACTGCTAAACTTGTGATAATTTATATTTTTAAAGGGAGGTTATTGTGCATGATCCATGAGTAAAGAAATAGCCATGCACTGCAGAAAATAGTGAATCAGGAGGTGAAATTCATCTATTACATGGGTTTGCTTTTAAAAACTATCTATTAAATTATTTCATTGGCTGCTCCATAGAGTTTGGAGGCTTTCTATATAGACATGATTTGATGTGTGCTGTCAAAAGAATTTTCCTCTCTGGAAATAGACTCTTCAGAGTAATATGGCAGATAGAATGATCATGACAATCACAAAAGCCACAAAACAGGAATTACTTTGTCAGAGAATATGATTCTGAGGTTCTGCAGCTGTTTGGTTGGGTTCTTTTTTTTTGATTCAGCTTAAAAAAAACCCTCTGAGATTAACTGTGTCTTGTAAAATGAATTAAAATTTTCTGTTTCATATGTTGAAATTCCTTACACTATAGTTTGAGACTTTGTACAAGCAGCCATCATTTTCTTCGCTCCCCTTGCCCTTCAGATGGACTAGATTAAGAAACAGCTTCTCGTGCAGCTGTTTTATAGTAGTGTGTGTGAAGAGGGCAAGAATTCAAGTCTGCAGAAAAGCCAGAGTACGAAACAGGGGGAAGGAGCACTATGGCAAGTGAATCTGGATGCATTTTTCCTCAGAGAAATAGAGTTGTGGCACTTCCCTGTGCTCACTGCAGTACAGTGAGTTGCCTCCCTCTGGCCTCCGGGCTGCCCTCAGACCAACACATAAGTTTTGTGTAGTTGTGTGCAGCCCACAGCCATCTACACTGAGGTCTTAAGCCATAGTTACGAAAGCTGTATATATGCTCTGATATTTTTGCTAAGCTTCTATCATATTTAGCAACTTCAAGGAATTAAAGGTTTGGTTTCTTTAAGTGACAGCTTACAGAGGCACATTCTCTGAAATCGTATTCTTCCCTTAAGTACAAGTGGTGCTGCAAGATGCAATGAAGCCATATTCTCTTTTCTGACCACCAGAAATTCTCAGTGCAAATACTGTAGGAAAATAACAGTATTAAACAGTAGCTTCAGTGGCATAATTTGACTGGAATATTACTGAATTTTGTCCTTTTTTTTTAACAATAAAAGCAGCTGAATGTTACAAGCTCAAGTTTGGAACCGAAACATGTAGTGTGAAGAACAAAACTACTGTTTTCAGGGGTTCTGTTCTAAAAGCGCGATGGTTTATGTTTTACGAATGACTGTCGGTAAGGAGAGTTTACTGGTCTTAATTTCTAGAGCAGATTTTATAAATTAAACAAAACCAAACCAGAATGTCACTAATAATCTAAGAATTATACCCATTTCCCAAGGTCAAAGATCATATTTGTATGTTTGGACTCGGCTGCAGTGTGCAAGTGAAATACAAGATGCTTCCTTTTTGAAACTCAGTTGTTAAACATTTATGGAAAGCTTGTTTCAGGGATTGTTTCTGGCTTTATTATGAGAAATGAGTAAGATGTAACTGGCTACTATTAGTATTTATTATTACTAAACCATTCTTTTCTACACTACTTGTGTGTGGTGGTGTTTTTCTGGTGGCAGCAGTAGCTCCTTCTAGCCTTATCTTGCACAATTGTCATGACAATTTAGGATTCTTCTATCACTGGATCGCTAGTGTCTCCAGGTTTGATTATTTTGATTGATTGTGGTTAGAAAGTTGCTTGTCTAACTAAGATAATTAGTAGTCTTGACTTAAACTGCTTCAGGAATGTAGAAGTTATCCTTATGAGGAGAGACTGAGGGAGCTCGGGTTCTTTAGTTTGGAGAGGAGAAGACTGTGAGGTGACCTCATTCATGTTTATAAAGATGTAAAGGGTGAGTGCCAAGAGGATGGAGCCAGGCTCTACTCAGTGATGCCCAATAACAGGACAAAGGGCAATGGGTGGAAGTTGAGGCATAGGAAGTTCCATGGAAACACGAGGAAAAATGTTTTCCCTGTGAAGATGACAGAACACTGGAACAGGCTGCCCAGGGGGTTGTGGAGTCTCCTTCTCTGGAGATATTCAAGACCTGCCTGGATGCGTTCCTGTGTGATCTGGTCTAGGTGATCCTGCTCTGGCAGGGGGTTTGGACTGGATGATCTTTCAAGGTCCCTTCCAGTCCCTAACATTCTGTGATCTTTAAGACAAATCATGGAAATGCTTAGATGTGGAGCAGCAATGGGATCCTCTTTTCAACTCTTTTCCTGAATTTTAACAGACACATTTTAGTTGATGTACTTAAAAGTCAGCTTTCTTAATCGGGTAACTCTGCATCTGTTTGGTACAGAATTAACTCTTAATGGCTGATACATGTTCATAGAATTCCTTGTTTATGAACCAATGTATTGATCAATATAGATCAGGGCAACCTGGTCTAGTGGAGAGTGTCCCTGTCCATATTAGGGGAGTTGCAACTAGATGACCCTTGAGGTCCCTCTTCCAACCCTGACAATTTGGTGATTCTGTGAACTGAAAGAACATAGTAGTTAGAACTAAACTTGTAATATGGAGGGAAAGGCCTGTGAGACAGTGGATACAATTACATCCATTTATGATTTTACTGGCTCAGATATTTTTAATTTAAGCTTTAAATCAATGGCAGACTAAACTACCAGAGAAAAATATGGTAGCTTAACATATGCTTTGCAGCATGGAATCTGTTTAAAAGAAAAGCCAACACCACAAAAGCTTGTCAAAAGGATGAGTAAAGCACTTATGCACTGGAGAAAAGTGTTTTAACAGATCATACAGTTAGATTTCTGGAAAGAGGCAGTAAATGCTTTATTTTTTTATCTCACACCCAAAGGAAAATGCAGGTAGGTATTACTGGATTTTGGGAACAAAAGGTTAACTCTGTTCTGTAGGGAAATAAACCAGAAAACAGTATTTGCCATAATTTTATGTCAACATATAAGGATTTCTACCTGTTAAGAGCAATCTCATAAATACTGTGCCTATCAAGAAAGTGAGGCTAACCCACGGTCCTCATATGGAGGTCCACAAGCAAGGACTGCCTGAGGAAAAGGAAACAAGAAGGAAGTAACAGTTTGCTTTTAAACTGTAGGCCTTCTGGGATAGAATTATTGCAGTAACAACAAAAAAATAAATGGTACTGCTAGTCCAGACTTAGTGTATTTCAGATAACAAGAGGCCATAGCAGACATAAATAACCCAATTTTGACAGATGAGAAATCTGACAAATCTGCTCAGAACATTTTTTTTGGCTCTGATACAGTGAGTGTAAGGAGGCTGGAAATGCCCACTAATCCCAGCCTTCAGCACCTGGCTCTGAAAAATATCTGGCATGGTATCGAAGGGCAAAGGCAAACACACGTATTTGAAATGCCAGGGTTTATTTACATGTATATTATGGGAGGCTGAGACTATGAGTTTACATCTTGTGTGTCAAAATGCTTGAGCAAAAGCACGGAAATAATCTTAAGTAAGAAGTCAGAGCCCCAATTTTGGAAGGGATTTTATAAATTTTGGGAAGGTCTTGCAATGCAAAGAAGGAGGTTTAAAATAACAGACTTTACCCTAAAGATACGGTCGGCTAAGATGCCCCATGCTATGCTGATACCTGGTAACTCAAGGAACCATCAAATGACACAACGAAATTGTAACTTGGTATTTGTTTGAAACTGGGCATTTAAACATTATTATAAGGTGTCTTTGGCATGTCATTTTTCTTCCCATAATGGATGCAGTTTCTTTATGCTGTTTACTTTCACCCTAAAACATACTTTGGCTGTGTAGCCATGTTTTGTTTTGCTTTGAATATGCTTACACTGTTGTATCAGAGAAAATACCATGTTACAAACTCCCAGGGTAACTGCTAGCGTTCTTTGCAGTCAATTCTGCTGTTTGAGCTTTCTACTGTTGAGATCATGAGCTCAGCCCTCCTACCTAAAGCTTCTGTTCAAGTTTTCTCTTGAAAGTCACCAGTGGGTTTTCTGAAATGTGTTGGTTCCTATTTGATGGCATCTCAGAGGAGGATGTGTTAGCATCTGGAGTGCTTAAGAAAATGTTAGATTTCTGCAGAGACTGCAGATTTCTCATATTCCTTTATCAGTGCTGAAACTTTCTACCAATGGCCTGAATCTTCTGTAGGCATTTGCTTTCAAAGGCATCTAGTTTCTTGTCTTTGATGTTTTGGTGGATTTCCAGTTCCCACCACCATATGTTAATGCAGAGGTTATACTTGAGTTGGAAATCCTTCATTTTATTCTGTTCTTTATAGCTGTGGTTTCCCTATGTTGCTGAATTTTGTTTGTGCTCATGCTGGTTTTGTATTTGATGTTCCTTTTTTTTGACCTTCACTAGCCACAGAAGATAGAACAATTCCTCTACTGGAGCAGGAAAATCAAGGAGAATTTAGAGAAGTTTTGTAATTGTTAAATTCAGGGCTCAACTGGGGGAAAAAAATACCTGCTTCTCTGTAATTTTTAAATGTATTACTGTCACTAGTAATGTTTGTGATTGATGAAGAGAAAAAGTGTTCCCTGTCATTATTGCCTTTTTGAACATTTTTGACAGTTCAATGTATATATCCTTATTTATTCATTGCAGAGCCAGGCACATGGCTCAGCTTAATGCCATCAGCATGAATGCCATCTGATTTCGGTGAAGTCTTGTTTTGCAGTAGTCATTTTGCAGTAGTCATTTAATCTTTTGTTTATGTGACCCTGACACAAATCAATATAAAAGACTTGCTACCTTCACACCCTAAACATAGGGAAAAGTTAAATTGTAGAACCTGTTGGCCTAGCAGATATTCTGAGATGCAAAAATTAGCTGAAATTGCTTTCATTTTTCCCCATTTGCTAGATGCTTTAAACCCACTCCTTTGCCTTTCTGAAGCATGGAGAAAAAAACCCACATTTCACAGCTTTCCCAAGAAAACCTGATTTTTAAACAACACCCAACTAAACTTTCACTGTTATGAAGAGTCTCACTGAGCAGAACTAGAATAAAATGAGTTGTAAGCATAAAACGAGGTGGCAATAATTTCATGTGGATTGTGACCAAGTAACAATGACTCTGAATGATGACACAGCTTTATAGCTTCAAACAAAATTGTCTGTAGGTCCTATTTGTAGGGCCTTACTTGTAGGATTAACTTTTGTCTACTCTTGTCTCATATAAAAAGAAAAAGAGTAGTCAGCATCCCCACAGATTTAATATACATTAGTAACAAGCAATCTGTAACAAAACAAATCCATGTGCAAGCACAAGCTAGTAAGTTAACAATGGTACCAGTTGGATGAATGCCCTATTAGACCAAATTATAACCAGCAGAGTTTAAGTACAATGGCAAATAGCATTTTACCACTTCATTTTTCCTGCTTTTCCTTGGAAACTACACCTCACTAACTTTGTGTACTGGAGACATGAACTGGTGTTTGTTTAGCGACTGCTAAATCTTGATCTAGATTCTCTGGACTTCAGCATTGCAGGGATGATGTATTTGATATCTACACAAATCAAGGGAGGGAGAGGGAATAGAAATTAAAAAGAAAGAAGTGAAACTATGAATAGAATAGACTGGACTAGACTAGAATAAACCAGGTTGGAAAAGACCTCTGAGATCGAGTCCAACCTATCATCCAACACTATCTAATCAACTAAACCATGGCACCAAGCGCCCCATTCAGTCTCTTCCTAAACACCTCCAGTGATGGTGACTCCACCACCTCCCTGGGCAGACCATTCCAATGGGCAATTATTCTTTCTATGAAGAATTTCTTCCTAACCTCCAGCCTAAACCTCCCCGGCACAGCTTGAGACTGTGTCCCCTTGTTCTGGTGCTGGTTGCCTGGGAGAAGAGATCAGCCCCCACCCGGCTACAACCTCCCTTCAGGGAGTTGGAGAGAGCAATAAGGTCTCTCCCGAGCTTCCTCTTCTCCAGGCTAAGCAACTCCAGCTCCCTCAGCCTCTCCTCGTAGGGCTTGTGCTCCAAACCTCTCACTAGCTTCATTGCCCTTTTCTGGACATGTTCCAGCAGGTCAACATCCTTCCTAAACTGAGGGGCCCAGAACTGGACACAGTACTCAAGGTGTGGCCTAACCAGTGCTGAGTACAGGGGCAGAATGACTTCCCTGCTCCTGCTGGCCACACTGTTCCTGAACGAAGTAGTGCATAAGATTTTTCAGAGGAGAGAAATGGGAGAAGGGAAGAAGAGATCTGCAAGAGGAAAATCTGTGAAAGAAAACAAACTAAATGCATGTGCCTAGGAGGCAGTGGATGCCATATCTCGATAATTTCCAGTGCCTTCTACAACTGCTTACTCTCAGAAACACTATTGATTTAGCTCAATGTGTTAATGCAGCATGGTACATGTTTAGACCACAGAGTAAAATAAGTAAAAGAAACTTAAAGAGAAGTCCTGATTCTGCCAACATTTACATATATATTTACCTTTAAGGACATAGATTCTTACATTCTGGTAGTCCCACCAAGCTCAAGAGCTGGATTTGTATGTATAAAGCTATACACACGGCAAAGCATTTGCATGTTCCGAGTCAAAATACGTACCTTTGGTTTGGGTCATGATCAGTCCTGCTTTTTATATAACAGTAGGTGTCAAAGAAAAGTGTTCTTCCTTCAAAGATGTATTTCCAGTTTGTTTCTTAGTACACTGTCTTTGCAGGGTATCATATAAACCTGGTTTTCTTGATGGGAAGTAAAAATCTGTAAAAATGAAGGAAAAAGCATGACATATGCCTTTAACTTTTGCCATTGAATCAGGTTTTACAACATCTGTATTAGTAGAAGTTCATAAAACATTTAACATGCATGGGAATATCTTGCATGACCAAAATCTTTTTGATTGGCTTGCATGCAATAAAATCAAGTAATCATGGATGGCAGAGGAATAAAATAAAAAAGAATCTGTTTTGGTTTTCAGGACCATTTTCATGTAGTGAGGAGGATTTATATTCTGCTGCTAAGGAAAGCTTAGGCCTGCTTTGGCACTAGCAAGGGTGGAAACTATCTTAGCACAGATGCAGTTTCTACTGCCTACAACATTCCTTTGCTACAACACCTTAGACCACATCCCTCAGAAAGTAACATTACCAACAAAATAGGCCTTTGTTATTTTTGTAGCTTTAGGCAGTATAGCTGCATCAGAATAAGGGTTTGCTGGTAGAAAACTGTCAAGCCAAAACCCTGTATCTAGACCAGCGTATTTCCACAAGCAAAAATTCCTAGTCAGCCTCTGATGCAGATAATCTGTTGTAGCAGAGCCACAGGTTCCAACAGAATTGGGCCAGCTCAGCCAGTTAAGCTCATTGCAGTCCATTAAGCTTACCTGAGAAGACTTCTAGTCAAATGCTCTTCAGAAAGGTAGAGATCCTGATGGATATTTACAGGAGGGAGTTTTGGCACAAATACTGTGTTGGAAAACATTCCTTCTCTTTGCCGAAGAAGGTTGTTGCATCTTAGCACATGAGGCTGTTGCCTTTTTGTGGCACTGTGTACACATAATCCAGAAATGTTTCATCCTAAGTGCTGTGGATAATCTGTTATTGCAGCTATACCTACTTAATTGGAACATACTAAATCAAAGTGACTGCTTTTTATTGGACTGCCTCCCAGTAAACTGGCAGAGCCTAATGATACTGAATGGTAATCACTGCTACTTTAGTAGGATTATTTTACATAAATTCTTCTTAATAGTGATGTATTTAGTTAGTGCCAGATAGTTAAGTGATGTTTATCCAAGTGCTAAATTCCAAGAATTTGAATTGAATACACAATGTGCCAAATAAAGATTAACTATTATATTTTTTCCCCCCACAAAGACATCAGTGAATAGCAGTTCCAGATAATAGAACTGGCAAATTTCTTTTTAGATTGCATCTCAAACGCAGCACAGCCACAAAGGGAAGGGCCTGCTCTTTACAAGTCATTGTATTTAGAAATCTTCTAATTCACAATTTCAGGTCTGAAGTTTTATTCTTAGTTTTGTCCCAGTCCCTTGTGACTTACAGATGTGATCCTTTCTAGATTAGTTTTTCCTTAAACTACTTTGGCAGCAAAACTTTTTAAAAACATCAGTAGCTTAAAAACTTCCAGTAAGCACTGGGCAGAATTTTACAGCAGGCATTTGAGCTCACTTGAGGGCACTTTTAAGAGGTTGCTTAAAAGGAATATGAAACTTTTCCTGCCTGTGTAGTGCACAGCTTTCATATCTGATTTAATTTTTAAACTGAATTAAATTGAGAAAAAGGGGTTTACGTTGTGGGCCTAGAACTTCTGTTACATCAATTGAGAAACTAAAGAATAAGGATATTAGAGGACCCTAGGTAAAGCCTTAAGTAAGTCCAGTTAGTACATGTAACAGAGGAGGCAGATTAAAATGTCCATACAGACTGAGTATAAAATGTGAAGATTCTAGTGGATGGCATTTGTACTAAGATACCAGGCAACAAACTTGGCAGCTGAGGCACTAATGTCAAATTCTGACAGCAACTCTGCTATAAAAGTGGTTAGCTCCTGTAGAGGTTGTGTCTGAAAAGGTAAATGTGGAAACTAACAGCTCAGATAAATCCACCAAACTATGCAGAGCTCTGAACTAGATCCAGTTCAGGAACTCAGGGGTTGCCCAAGTTTAATATTCTGCCTTGTGCTATGACATGGAAGTTTTCATGTGCCTATTTATTCACTGAAGGCACAGCTGGCATGTTGTTTTATTTACCTGGACTTCTGCAGGGCCTTTGACACCGTCCTCCATAGCAAACTCCTGGCCAAGCTGTCAGCCCGTGGCTTGGACAGGAGCACTCTGTGCTGGGTTAAGAACTGGCTGGAGGGCCGAGCCCAGAGAGTGGTGGTGAATGGTTGCCACATCCAGTTGGAGGCCAATCACTAGTGGTGTCCCCCAGGAATCAGTGTTAGGGCCAATCCTGTTCAGTGTCTTTCTGGATGAGGTAATTGAGTCCATCATCAGTAAGTTTGCAGATGACACCAAGCTGGGAGCAGGTGTCGATCTGTTGGAGGCTAAGAGGGCTCTGCAGAGGGACCAGCAGTGTGCCCAGGTGGCCAAGAAGACCAATGGCATCCTGGCCCAGATCAGGAATAGTGTGGCCAGCAGGAGCAGGGAGGTCATTGTGCCCCTGTACTCAGCACTGGTTAGGCCAGACCTTGAGTCCTGTGTCCAGTTCTCTGGGCTCCACAATGCAAGAAAGATGTTGAGATGCTGGAACATGTCCAGAGAAGGGCAACAAGGCTGGTGAGGGGGATTTGGAGCACAAGCCCTATGAGGAACGGCTGTGGGAGCTGGGGGTATTTAAGCCTGAAGAGGAGGCTCAGGGGGACCTTATTGCTGTCTACAGCTACCTGAAGGGAGGTGGTAGCCAGGTGGAGGTTGGTCTCTTCTCCCAGGCAACCTGTGACAGAACAAGAGGACAGTCTCAGGCTGTGCAGGGAGAAGTTTAGGCTTGATCTTAGGAAGAAATTCTTCCCAGAAAGAGTAATTGGCCATTGGGATGTGCTGTCCAGGGATGTGGTGGAGTCACTGTCCCTGGAGGTGTTTAAAAAAAGACTGGATGAGGCACTTAGTGCCATGGTCTAGTTGATTAGTTAGGGCTGGGTGGCCAGTTGGATTTGATGATCTCAGAGGTTTCTTCCAACCTGGTTGATTCTGTGATTCTGTAAATGTCACTGGTAGCTGCAACAGCCTATCAAGGGGTGGGTCTCCTCAAATTCACTTTTATTCTTTGGGTATAGCTTTTGGAGAATTTAATCAGTGGGAATCATGCAGCTAATTGGTTGGTGAATCTGTCTCTCCATATGTCCTTCCTTCCTTGTTAGAGCTGAGATTTTAATTACAAACATCTGTGCACTATCTCTGCTTCTCCATTAAAAATAGGAATTGAAGTTTCCCCATTGCTGCTGACAGAGACAGAACAGAGCAAACACCACGATGAAAACTTTGACGTAGCTAAAGGAGAATCCTCCTGCCCTGTCTCCTAGGGACTAGTTTGAAGGATAGGTGAGCAAGCAGATTGTGTTTCATGGGATTTCCCCATGTGAGGAGGAGCATGCCAAAAGGAAGTTTTATTTACACATTTATTTCTCTATATAAATTATTATGAGAGGATTTATTTTTTCCCTACAGAAAGAATTCCTGGTAATTCAAATAGTTTTTTTGGCTAAGGTATGTTAACCAAAAGCAGCGCTCTTTGTTGCAAGAGAACACATCATTTGATTCACTGAGGCTCTTTCCAGCACACTTCTGGTGCTCTTGTAGTCAGATTGAAATTTGCATTTTGTGGTTTGGAAATTACAGTAGGAGGCTACAAAGAGACAGTGCTTCTGGAGGGAGGCCATATACGGAGAGAGCATCAATACTTGTTCTTGGGCATGTGAACCTTTTTTATTGTGGTGCTTGGGAGGATACGGCAGTTAGACATCCTTGCTCTCTTCATTCTCCTCCCTACTGCAAGAGCAGGTGGGAGGTTCCTTTCATGATACACATGGCTCATCATTATTTATTCATATGTTCATCTTTCTGATGAGAGTACTTGTATTAGGGAGTTCCAAAGCCAATGGTATTTTCTATAGCAGTTTCAGGAGGTTTATAAAACATCTTTGCAACTAGAAATACATATGTTTTCCAAAAGAATACGTTACAAACATGGTTGGCTTAATAAAGAGGGCACTCAGAAAGCTGCTCAGTTACAATTCTATTGTCTGCCTTATTTCTCATGTAAAGCTCCACAACAGGGGAATTATTGCAGTGCTAGCCTTGACTACAGTTGGGTCATACCCAATAGAGTAACTTAAACTCATTGTGCATAGAGCGTAGGAATGGTGAACCTCTAATTTGCTTTTGCTACTGAGGGCAAAGTAGCACTTCTGACAAATACACCTTGCCTTTCCCTTCCCCCTCACTGCCTTTTCTTTCACTTGAAGGTGGGGGAAATGATGCAGGGAGGAGAAAAGAGTGAAAGAGGGAGGCATGAAATTTCACATGAAATAGAGCTGTGATGGGAGAGAATCTAGAATTTCATTTGAGACACTTGTTGGAATATTTTTCCTGCAGTGATTTCTGCTACTTAATTAAGCAGTCTGATAGCCACAGTGCTCAGCTCTTATCTGTGGCATTAATGAATTTCCTGCCCATACCCTTTATTATTCTGACTGCAGGCACTGCAGAAACCATGAAAAGCAAGGATATTGACATTTTAACCACCCCAGCTACGACATTAATAAAATGTTGGCACTTTGTGATCTAGCATACTCTATGCTTTGATATGTAGTGATATAGAGACATCTAAAGCTGCAGGTTTAACCTTAGAGGTTTCCCTGCCTGTATTATATCATGTGCAAAAGGGCTGTTTCTAGGGCAGCATTATCACAATCCTACGGTTTCTTTGCCTTGAAACTGAAGACACTGGGTGCTCTACAGGTGGCTTGGTGCATGCAGACCGAAAATCAGGCTTTGAAAGACAGCATTTGAAATCTGGACATCACATATAGTAACATGCAGGACTTCAAAGTGTGACACCCTGACATCTGGCTGCCTAGATTAAGTTCTCTTAAGAGACAAATTGAACAGATTTGAAAGGGGATCTGGTTCTGCTGAAGCAGTTAAAATGGTGAGCGTAAGCCAGCGTTTTAGTGTATGATTGTTGGCTGTAACTTCTTTTTCTCTGCTGTAGAAAGCATGGGAGGGGATTACGTGGTGGAGATTTTGCCTGTATCTTTCTTGCACCTAGAGAAACATTTGGTTGTACTTGTTCTGACAGTACATTGAAACAGCAGTTCAAAAGGTGACAACTGAACGAAGCTAGCTAGCATGAAGCAGATTCATATTCTTCAGAAATAATACCTCTCTCATGCATACACGTGCAGGCAGGAAGCCAGGCAGGCCTCCTCCAGCTTCTGAAGAGAACAAATACAGGCCAGAACTGATGGCTGCCTATGCTAAAGCCAAAAGCAATTTCTGATTCTTATCAAAACCCATAGTAGGTCTCCTAGGCCCAAGCAACATTGCTGTGTGGTCTTCCAACCTTAGGTTCTGCAGAAGGAAAACCATATCATGGTTTTTAGAAGCACAGTCAAAATACTGCTGCATAAATATGATTCTTCGTCCTCCTCTTCAAAAGAATGATCACACACATGCTTTCCTTCATTTCAGTCTATGTCCCTTTGCCTTTTACACTTTGATATAGGACTCATGTTATATGAAGCTGAGCAAAAAAGACACAGGCGTGCCTGGGCCTTAATGGGTGGGCAGTCTAAATCCATGCTTCCTAAAGCCCCTGCCCTGACAACCGTGCCACTCTCTAGCTGCAAGTGAAAAAATAGGAGAAGAAAAGCTTGGCTTAATTTAGGATGCTTATCTGCTTTTTAATGATGTCTGCAGCTGCAGTCTTTTACTGCTGTAGTTATACCTTCAGCACATCCTGCAGAGCAGGGGCTAAAGCTGCAGGCATACGTGTGGACAGAATCACACAGAAGCCTCTTAGCTTATGTTTTTCAAGGAGCCATGAGGCATTTGGGCACTTCTAAGACACAGCCACACTGCTTTTGTGTCTGCAGCTGTGCTGAAATCCTCTTAAAAAACCTCACACTTGGTATTTTCTTCTAAAGACATTGTCATAGTTTGAGGGGTGCCTTTTTAAAAAAACCCAGAGAGTTGAGTCCTCCAGGAGAACCAGAGAAGTCCAGGGGATGGACTGGAAAATTGTAACTTTGTTACTCAATCTCATAATTCTATCTCTTTATAAGTTGGCAGCAAGGCCAACTCAGTCTCTTTTCCTTCCTTCCTTTGGGAGTCCTTATCTGGTAAAAGCAGGCAGGAAGGTTCTCCTCCTGCCTTATGAGGAGAGGCTGAGAGCCCTGGGGCTGTTTAGTCTGGAGAAGAGAAGACTGAGAGGGGATTAAATAAATGTTTATAAATATCTGAGGGCTGGGTGTCAAGAGGGAGGGGACAGGCTCTGCTCCGTTGCACCCTGTGATAGGACAAGGGGCAATGGATATAAAGTACAGCATAGGAGGTTCCACCTCAACATGAGGAAGAACTTCTTTAGTGTGAGGGTCACAGAGCATGGAAACAGGCTCTCCAGAGAGGTTGTGGAGTCTCCTCTGGAGACTTTCAGACTCATCTGGATGCATTCTTGTGTGACCTGTGCTGGATTCTGTGCTTGGAGGGGTTTGGACTCGGTGATCTTCAGAGGTCCCTTTCAAGGCCTAACATCCTGTGAACATCCTGGTGATGCCTTCAGAAGCCTGACTAATTTTCTTCTGCACAACTATGGCCTGCTTAGGCCAGGGAGATAAGGGCGGAGGGGGGAGAGAGAAAAGGAGCATTGGGGTCTGTGGTTTAGTCTGGTTGAGGGGAGAGTGTTTGGGGTGGTTTCATGTATCCTGTATATATATTGGGTGTTAAGGATTCATGTATTCTGTATTTCCCTGTGTATTTCTGAATACAATTTTTGTATTTCTCTACAATTCAAGGAGAGCATCTTCATTTTACTTCCTTTGGGAGTAAAATAATTTCTGTCTGCTCTTTAAACCAAGAGAGAAATGTAATTCAACACTTATAAGCCTGGATGCTGTGTATCCCAGCAGTGTGGCAGGAGAAAATGCATTAAAGTCTCCTGCCTACCAGCTGTGGTTAACATAGAGGTTCACAGGTATCTACATTAACAATTTCAGTTTTGAATTTAAGAGAGGAGGAGGGACTCCATGTTAATAGGCAGTTAAGATGTCTGGACCAGTTTTTAGTCCTGACAAGATGTTTTTGAATTCAAGCTTCTCTTTCATCTGTATATATCCATGGGAGAATACATCTATGAAGACATATACTGTATGTCAGAATTTTTTTAAAAGCTTCCAAATCAATCAATATTCATTTTATGCCTAATCTGTATGAAATCAGATGTCATCATTGACATATTGTAGATGAGTATCACAGAATTAACCAGGTTGGAAAAGATCTTTGAGATCATCAAGTCCAACCTAACACCCAACACCATCTAATCAAATAAACCATGGCACTAAGTGCCTCATCCAGTCTTTTTTTAAACACTTGCAGGGACAGTGATTCCACCACCTCCCTGGGCAGCCCATTCCAAGGGCCAATCACTCTTTCTGTGAAGAATTCTTTCCTAACATCCAGCCTAAACCTCCTCTGGCACAGCTTGAGACTGTGTCCTCTCATTTCTGTCACAGGTTGCCTGGGAGAAGAGACTGACCCCCACTTGGCTACAACCTCCCTTCAAGTAATTGTAAAGTAGTCCTAGCCGAAGATCAACATCCCAAGATGAAATTGAGTGTAGAATTAGAGTGACAACAGTAACCCAAACATGAAGTTCTCTCCTTTTAGTCCATTTTCTGTCACCTAGACATCGCTGGTTCCCAGCCAGCAAAGCATTTACATACCTGTATTGTGAGTCACAAAACCCATTTGAGTCACTTCGGCCAGGGGGTGGCTCTCTCCTGTGCTTGCAGGCAGCTGGTATTGTCCTGCAGCTGCACTTGTCAAAAATCAATTGCAGGATTGGAGGAGATGGTCATCCCAGTGATACATCATTACTAATTCACTGTGAAGCACATCTGAAGAGTGGTTGCAAACTGCTTCCCTAGAAGATGAGTCGTGGTGCACAAAATATGCATTTACTAGGAGAAAAACAGAGAACATCTTAGAAAAAATACTGGATTATATTAAGGCTTCTCTTTTGCTATTCAAGTGTATATAGTCTACCCTTCCCCCCTGCCTTTACTCCTGGATTTGAAAGATACTATATAAAACAAAAATCTATTGATTACTACTATTGCTGCCCAGCCTGTCTTGATAGCTCTCAGACCAGAGTAAGGGTGCTTCTAAGAAACTGCAGAAAGTGATACTTAGAGGTCTGTCTTCTCAGCTCTGAAATGTCTGCATCTGTTTCTCACAGTTACTGGCAAGCCCTATTTCTTTAATTTTAACTTGCTCTTACTGTAAAGCTTTTATTTTAAGTGGTGTGAGGGGATTTGTGCATGTTTTACTGCTTAGAAATGGCCCTGTGAGGCAGGGCTGTTGAACAGTAAGACTGGGATTCATTTGGATTTCTTCTGCTTTGCAAAAGTCATCAATTAAAGCATCTCACAGTCATCTTTGGAGAGTGCAAGTAACTTCCATTATGAATGGCTCAGGAGTCATACTGCTTTCTAAAGTGATATCTGCCATCTCATAACTGTATGTCACACTCATATTCATCTCAAATACGCTGTTACTTGAAAGCATTAGCAAAGTATGGGTTAGCATCTAGTGCCTTAGCTTTAATTGCAGCGGAATCAATGTTAATTTTCACTTTGCTACAGAGCAAATGCTAGGTGAGGTCCTGTTATGGAGCAGCTGCACAGTTCCTCGCTACTACATGCAAAAAGAGGAAAGATTTTGTTCCAGATCTTTGATATCTGCTACAAGACAGTGTTATTTTTCCTGAGACTACTGGAGCTACTGTAGCTTAGTAAAGCAACACAGAAGATACTCAAGTTGAGTAAAGCAGATTCTAGACTAGCTCTCCCTCTTCTCCAATTTCTGACTGCTACACCACATGAAGCGATGCCTCAGCTGTAAGAATCTTTCATCCCACAGATGCTTCCAATAATTGATCACTTCACAGTACTGTTCCTTGATTTTTACATAGTACTTTAGGCTGCTGTGTATCACTCCATGGCTTTTAGTCTTTTCTACCACTCTTTCCAGTAGTTTCCCTATGTACGCATGAGTATGTGTCTGTATTTACTTACATAATAGTGAGTCACCTTATCAAGATGAATTAATCAGGAATGGCAAAGTACTAAGTTCTGTAAGCACCTCATATAAACCAAATAAGATAATTGCAATGGCAGCTGGTTTACTACGTGGGAGAATCGTTACTTCAATAATTACCTTGGAGAAGACTTCACTTTGCTTATGCTTGTCTGTCTTTTCTTCCCCAAAGCCAGTAGATACAAAAGTCATGTTTTGTGTGTGATATGTTTTTCAGATATGGAGACCAGTGAAAAAATCCAGAAAAGTGGAGTTCTTCAGGTGTTCGCAAGTCTGTTGACGCCGCAATCTTCCTGCACAGCAAAAGTAGCTAACATCATAGCGGAAGTAGCCAGAAATGGTGAGGTTTTCTACAAGAACTTTTCTGCTGGAACATCTTCAGTTTTTCACCTCACTTGTCAGTATGTTTTACTTCATTTATGTTTTCATTTTGTAGACTAGACAACACCTTTTGTATCCCTCCCTTCCACTCTTTTTGTCTTGTCAGATTTTCTTTTGCCGCTTTTTAATACAATCAAAATCACATTTGGCTGCTGGAAATTCTGTAGTCTTTACTTTCATGCTATTATTTTTTTAAGAGAATCAATAGTATAATATATTGGGCAGAAGTAGCAAGCCCTTGGCTTTATGAAAGCCATATAGAAAGACAAAGGTGTGCATCATTCCTGTGTCCAGCAGTTAAAACAGTAGTAGGTATGCAGGTGGTTCGGGGGTAATAGATTGTTTCTTTGGTCTGAGATTTGTAATAATATTGTTACCCTAATATGGCCTTTGGTACCACACCAAAACCAGTTACTGCTACCTAAAGGGCATTCATTACACATGTTAAAGTAAGAGCCCCAGATCTCAGATGAGAATCAGGGCTCCATTTTGGCATGTCTTATATACATACAGTCATATACAGGAGATAATCTAAAACTATTTCTTTTTTTTTTTCCATTAGAAAGAATTATCTTAAAGCTCATCCTATACACTTCATAGATTGAGCTCAAAAAAAAAAAAAATTCTCTTACCTGTAGGCAGGCACTACTGACAGACTCTGTACCAAGGGTAGAGGAGCTTTGTGGCTGACTTTTGTTACTTTCTTCTTGCTGCTGTCCCATCCAGAGGCACAGATTCCATTGTGCACTTTCCCTTCCCAAATGCTGGGCAGAAAAAAGTAGGATGCTTTGTAACTGCTATCTGCATGCAGCTCTCCCTCTCAATTCTCATGCTGATGCTTCTTCAGAGGAGAGGCTACATCGTTACTGCCCCTTCCACCTTTTCTTTGGAGTCACAATACTACAGCTTCTGATAGCCTCTGTGTGACCTCACTTATTCTGAGACAATCACAGAATCATATTGGCTGGAATGGACCTTCAAAGGTCATCCATTCCAACCCCCTTTGCAGTCAGCAGGGTCATCCTCAACTAGATCAGGCTGCCCAGAGCCCTGTCAAGCCTCACCTAGAATATCTCCAGGGAAGGGGTCTCAACCACCTCCCTGGGCAACCTCTTCCAGTGTTCCACCACCCTTATAGTAAATAACCTGTTTATAACATCCAATCTAAATCTGCTCTTCTCTAGTTTGAAGCCATTGCCCCTCATCCTATCACTGCAGGCCTTTGTAAACAGTCGCTCTCCAGCCTTCATGTAGGCCCCTTCACTAGGTCTCCCTGGAGCCTCCTCTTCTCCAGGCTTCCTCAGCCTGTCCTCTTAGCAGAGATGCTCCAACCCCCTGATCATTTAATGGCCCTCCTCTGGATCTTCTCCATCAGGTCCATGTGTTTCCTGTACTGAGGGCTCCAGACCTGTACACAGTACTCCAAGTGACATCTCACCAGAGCAAAGAGGCAGAATCACCTCTCTGGATCTGCTGGCAACGTATCTTTTGATGCAGCAGCCCAGGATGTGATTTGCCTTCTGGGCTGCAAGCTCACACTGCCTGCTCATGTCCAGCTTCTCATCCATCAGCACCCCCACGACTTTTTCCACAGGGCTGCCTTCTAACACCTCATCTTCCAGCCTGCATTGATAGTGAGGATTATTCTGGCCCAGATGCAGAATAGATTTTAACTGAGTACTGAGCATTGTATCCTGCAAGATTTTCTCACAGAGCATTTCAGCCAGTATCCTTCAAATCCAAATTAATTAATGGAATCTCTGAATAGTTTCTAATGTATCCTTTATCCTGCCAGCTTATAGATTTCTGTTAAGAGTACAGTCTTCAGAAGAGCTAGCATTCTGTCTGCTTCATTGTACAAACTAACATTTGTCTTTTTCTTATTGAGACTGAGAGGAGCTAGGTGTTTGGAGTGTAACTCTGTTGAAATAGTTGCTTAAGCAGGATAGAAAGAAACACCTCATTTGAATTCTGTTGTTTCTCTTCTTACATAAGCACACAAGTGTTTCATGCTTATATTGTACCTTTTCTCAGCAAGCACTTGGGGAAATTTGTCTTATCAACATCCTACAGATAGTAGGCATTAAACACAGGCAATTGAACTGATTTCCCTATGGTGATGCGATGCAGCACTGGCAGAGCTGGGAATAGTGCCTCTGACTGAATCTGGGCTTTACTGATAAAAGAGCATCTTCTTCCACCCAACTTTTTGTTTTCCTTTTCCATTCCCCTCATCTGTTCCTACACACACACAGATCTGGTCACATCAAATTCCTCTATTTGCCTCAGTGGTTTCCTCATGTTTCAACTCCTCTTTTTCACCTCTTCAGCTCCACTTTTCAGCTCTTACTTTGTTTCACCTCTCCAGCTCACATGAATCACAGAATGTTGGGGGGCTGGAAGGGACCTCGAAAGATCATCCAGTCCATCCCCCTGCTAGAGCAGGGTCACCTAGACCAGATCACACGGGAACACATCCAGGCAGATCTTGAATATCTCCAGAGAGGGAGACTCCACAACCTCCCTGGGCAGCCTGTCCCAGTGTGCCATCACCTTCACAGTGAAAAAATTCTTCCTCATGTTTCCATGGAACTTCCTCTGGCTTAACCTCCACCCTTTGCCCCCTGTACTGTCATTGGGCATCACCGAGGAGAGTCTGGCTCCATCCTCTTGGCATTTGCCCTTTACATCTTTATAAACATGAATGAGGTCACCCCACAGTCTTCTCCTCTCCAAACTAAAGAACCCCAGCTCCCTCAGTCTCTCCTTGTAAAAAAAATGTTCCACACATGACTCTTCCTCCTCCCAGCATGAGCTTGTGTTTGTTTGGCATTTTAGATACCCAAACCCCTTTAGCCACTCTTGTCTGTCCAGCTACAGCCATTTCCCTTTCAACTGTGAGTATATGCACTTACTATATGGAGCTTCTCTCACTACTGTGGACCTTTTAACCCCCCTCCTGAGGTATTTAGTCTCCTCTTCTTTACCAAATGTAGGAATGAGAACATCATCTTTGCAATCTGTAATTTGCTACAACACAACCATATTTCTCTTTTGAAATCTTGTCCTCTTTGGTTTATATTTCTCTGTCCTCTCTCTGTCCTAACTTAAGTAATTTTCACTGTTTCCGTCTAAGGATCAGCTTTACTTCCCCACCAGGTTAGTGGAAACCTTCTAAATGACTCTATTGTTTACTTTCTCTTTCTTCTATTACTTCTAGGTGGTATATCACCTGCAGCTACTACATTTTTGTTGCTGTCTCACATCTATATTACTATATATGGCTCCAATTAATTTACTTCATACTCTTGCATGACCTTGGTTTTCTTAGTTTAAGTTT
Organism: Colaptes auratus; assembly: GCA_015227895.2. NCBI lineage: Eukaryota > Metazoa > Chordata > Aves > Piciformes > Picidae > Colaptes > Colaptes auratus. The sequence goes on along the minus strand of CM037643.1, from coordinate 39,812,432 downwards.
TCTTAGTATATTGCTTAATTATTTTGCTGCTGAATCAAAGTGAAAGCTTCTCTTCACTCTGACTGGGGAGACTGTGGAGGAGGGCTTTCTTACTCCTCCTTACCAGAGGTGCAAGAACCTAAACATACAACAGAACAGACTGAGACATCTGAAACTTTCAGAGGAGAACAAGTTTCATTTCCTGTCACAGACAAAGAGAAAAAAATAAATTAAAAAACCTGATTTAGAAACTGTAGCAAATTAACTGCTGTAAAAGAAGATGATGTAAGGAGAACTGCAAAACAGGAAACCCTTTTTATAGGCAATTAAGACAGAAAGAGCTTCAGATGACAGAGAGGAAAGAGGGAGGAACAATGCCTTTAGCAAATAAACATTCAGATGAAGAGGAAAGTGGGTGGCAAGGAAATAAATAAAACGTTAACAAGGGCACGGGAAGAGCAGTTGCAAAGACAAAATGTAACTGGTATTTGTCATGTTCATTATGATGAATGCAATCACAATTTATCACAACATAGCATCTGACTACAGTTCTAAAATATTACAGTATCAGAAGATAGAGATTGCTGATTCTACCTCATCTGCTTGTTGATCTAGTGAAGTTTACCATCACATGGGGATGGCTTACCTCTACGGCAGTTACTTTGTTAGCTAAAACAACACTGCAAGACTAACAACAAAAGATGCAAGATTTTGTAGCTACAGAAACATCAAAGAATATTGAAATAGATGAAGTGCAACAGAGGGAGTACTTAAGAAGATGTATTCGTCCTTCAAGCATTGCATGAAATGTTTGAGTTATTGGCGTGAGGCGTTCTGGTGATCCAGAGTCAGAAAAATGTTCTCATCTCTCTTTATGGGGACTGTACACCCTGGCTCCTTCTGTCTCATAAATGTCCTCGTTTAACACATCCTGCTCTCATAAGCAACAGCCCCCCCCCCACCCCCCCCCCAAAAAAAAAAAACCCACCAAACTCACCAGGGAAAGCAACACAAGAAGTCCTGTGGACATAACACAATACGGAATTACCTTAGCCTGTTTCGCAGAAAAGCAGCAAAAGCAGAAACAGCAGCAGAAGCCAGCGGTAAAGCAACCTCCACATGCCTGAAGCCTGCAGCCAGCCCAGTGGAAAAATAACACCCCAAACCAGAAACTGGAAGCAGCAACTGGAAACAGGAAGCCTCTCATGTTACAATCTGAACTTCCAGCCCCATGATACTTGGCTCCAGCCAGCACTTTTCATTTTGAAGCTGGCATGACAGCAGCATGGTATTGAAAATACACATCAGCAGATTCAATTGGCTAAACCCATGACAATAAATGACTAAGTAACATGAAAGTAAAGGATTTTGGAAGAGGTCAGGCTCAGGAAGAAACATAATTTGCCGCTGACTGCAAATGAAAACAGGCATATTGCAGTGCTACATCTCTGAAGGGTGCTCTGTAGTAAACTATTAATCATAGAATCACAGAATGTTAGGGGCTGGAAGAGACCTTGAAGCATCATCCAGGCCAACCCCCCCCTGCCAGATCACACAGGAACATATGCAGGCAGGTTTTGAATATCTCCAGAGGGGGAGACTCCACAACCCCCCTGGGCAGCCTGTTCCAGGGTTCTGTCACTCTCATGGCAAAAAAAAAAAAATTTCCTCCTGTTTCCATGAACTTTCTATGCCTCAGCTTCCACCATTGCCCCTTGTGCTGTCATTGGGCACCACCCAGCAGAGGCTGGCTCCATCCATTGACTACACCAATGACTATTGGTGTGTCAGGTGGTTGCTTCTGTAAACTTCCCATGTAAAATGTGCAGCACAGTGCCTGTCTGCCTGTGCCTCCTTCTGGACACCAGTCCCTTACATCTCTGACACCAGCTTAGTTCTGTGACTGGTGTGGACATTGCTGTCTGTTCTTCTATTCTAACACTTTGTTTCTCTGTGACTGGGAGCATGGCAGGAAAGAAGGACAGAAAGGCAGAGAGCCTCCCAGTGGATGTTAGACTGTGGAAAGGTATAAGCCGTTGGGCTCACACATGCTTTCTTATATTTCCCATCCTTTCATTTTCTTTTCCTTGTTTTGCTAATAATGAATCTGCAACTTAGCTTTAATTCCTTTTTCTAAAAAAAAATGTTTAAAGCAGAAGGTTTTTGGGGAGTTCTAATTAAGGGAACAGAGTAGAAACTGCTGCTCATTTTGAAGCATGAATACTAATTTAAAGTCATCTTTTGTGTCATTTAGTAGTTTTAATTTATGTTGAATTTGTTGGGGTGAAGGAAAGGTTGTGAATTCACTGCTCTTTTCAGCACTTCTTTATGGTGTTAAAAACAGGCTCAGCCTGAGCAACATTAAAAATGGTTTCCATGAAAGTCAACTAAATACTCTTAATTCTTTCTAAATTAATGAATAATCACAGAATATTAGAGGTTGGAAGGGACCTCCAGAGATTGTTGGGTCCAACCCTCCTGCCAAAAGCAGGATCACCCAGGGGAGTCCAGGCAGGAATGCATCCAGGTGGGTTTTGAAAGTCTCCAGAGAAGGAGACTCCACAACCTCCCTGGGCAGCCTGCTCCAGGGCTCTGTTACCCTCACTGTAAAGAAGTTTCTCCTCATGTTGAGGTGAACTCTTCTACATTCAAGTTTGTGTCCATTATTTCTGGTCTTATTACTGCACACCACCAAAGAGAGATTGGCCTCCTCCACTTGACACCCACCCCTCAGATATTTACAGATATTGATCAGTTCCCCTCTCAGCCTTGTTTTCTCAAGACTAAACAGCCCCAGAGCTCTCAGTCTCTCTTCATAAGGGAGATGCTCAAGTCCCCTAATCACCCTCGTGGCTCTCCATTGGATTCTCTCCATCAGGTCCCTGTCTCTCTTGAACTGGGGAGCCCAAAACTGGACACAGTATTCCAGGTGTGGAAATGGAAAGAATACAACCTCAGCTCAGACTTGGGCTTATTCTCTAGGATCTTACATGAGAACTGACATTGCTTTTTCTGTGCTGATGTTTCTTCTCACACAAGGCCCAGCTGCAGTGCCATTGTGACCTAGGGTAGCTGAAACTGGAAACTGCTGGTGTGCTGTTAACAGGCTGTCCATTGTTTGCAGAATTTATGCGGAACCCTTGTGTGGATGCTGGCTTGGTCCCTCCCTTGGTGCAGCTCTTGAACTGCAAAGACCAGGAAGTTCTGCTTCAAACAGGACGTGCTCTGGGCAATATATGCTACGACAGCCGTGAGTGTTGAAATATGCCATATTTGGTAGATGCTCCTGGAGAAGGGAGGGGAATGTTTTGAGCTTCTCTACATCATGTGCTCTGGGGTCATTTTCCTCCTTTCTTCATTCTTATTTACCACATGACTCTTGTGATCGCATGGCACAATTGAATGTCACACCTGGCATTATGCTTTTGTGACAGAAAGATTAAAAAACCCAGTTTCAGTATTGCAATATAACTGGATATAAAACCCAAAAATACTTGTGATCCTGGGTTTGTTTTGGTTTTTTTGAAACATAATTAGCTAGGTTTTCAAAGAGCAGGTGCAGCATACACAGAAGCCTGAATAGTTAGTTTTTCCTCAAAGAGAGTGTCTCAGAAGGGAACAGATGAGTCAGGAGGGAGTATTCACATTCTACCAGTCTCAGAGGTGTGCAAAGCTTTGTATATGGCTGAAATAATTCCTAAACTCTCATTTGATTCTCCTGATTTTGACATGTCCAATCAATTGCCCCAAGATTACATAGTGGTTTTTTTAGTAGTCAGGATCTGGGGTGTGGGGGGGGAAGAGTTTGGGGAGGGAGGTTTTTTTTAAGCTTTTTATGAAGACAATAAATTTTGCACAGCCAAGCAATTGAGTTTTGAAATGCAGTCGTGACTCCATGTGCCAATCACATGCATGGATGTGCTGTTTGCAAACCCAAGGCACTGGGTGCAGTGTTTTGAAAAGGCAGCCTCATTATGCCTTTTGGTAAACCTTTTGGGTACAGAAGCAGGGGCGACAGGAGCATCTTTCTGTACACGTGAAAGAAGCCTATGGATGTCTGCAGATTGGAAGTGAGATGAAACTGTAAAACAATTTTCTTACCTTGAGATTGAGTGACTTACTTCATAGGGCCAGAAATTTTCTTTGTGCTGTGTGCTGCGTTTACTAAAAGCTTTGCTGTTCTGAATACTCTCTGTTGAAAGAATGGAATTATTAGTAGCCTTTCTCCTTGCTGTTGTTTTTTTATCCTTGTTTGAAAAATTTACATTTCATATTGTTTTTCATTACCTTGCCTTTGACCTCAGGGAAGTTAACTAGACTTTTCCATGCTGGAATTTTCATTTACAGACAACTACTGCTTGAGGATGTTAATGTGTAATTCTCTCATTTAGGATTTTCTTTAAGGTGACCAATCAACTGAACAACTGGAACAACTGGAAACTTCAAGTAGAAGCTTTCTATAACATAATTTTATTTATTACATTTTATTTCAGGGTCATATGTGATGTAAAGCTCACTCCAAGGTGGCAGTGCTTTATTACCTATAAGTCGACAAATTGACATAGCTACTCGTGTCATTATCCTCACGTTCTTTCATGAAATAGAATAAGGACACAGAGAAATGGTTTTGTAGTACCAGTTATTTTGGATTACAGCTGGCTTTTATGGTGAAGGATTGACCCAGGACAGAAAAAGCTGTGCTAACACACACTGTGTTGCCCTTCTGTGGAGCAAAGCTGGCACCGATAAAAATCTACAGTAAGCAGTGATGTGTTCTGTATGCCATGTGTTGCTGTGCTCCTCTGGGAGGACAGGCACTACCTTCTGTGTGCATTTAGATAAGATTGCTGAATGAAATGTAATAAAATGTCACAAAAATCAAGATTAGCATCTTGGATTTGAGTGGCAGAGGCAATTCACAGTGCTCATTTATCATATCCACCCTATGTGACTTTTATTTTGTATGTTATATTAATATGTAATGATTATGTAGTTAAGTATCCTATCCTAAATTCTTGTTTAGGACAAATACTTTCAGTTACTACAAAACTTAATCTTTTTTCCTTTTCTGATTGCTATTTTTCCCTAGCAAAGTACTTTAAAAAAACAAAGACTTTCAGAGTATAACGAAGAGCTGCGGAGGCCTGTAATTCTAGAGAAAAGTGTTGTCTGTTGATAGTCTTCTCAAGTGACAAAGAAGCAGCTCTTACCTTACTGATAATTGGGATTCATACAGAAACTTGAAATACAGAAACAACTGCATTTTGCCATATACAGGAGTGTTTTTTCACTTCTCCTGCCCATGTAATTACAACACAAGTGATGAGGAAGGTCTTTAAATCAATACAATACAATACAATAATACAATACACCAGGTTGGAAGAGACCTTCAAGATCATCACGTCCAACCCATCAACCAATCCAACCCACCTAAACAACTCGATCATGGCACCAAGCACCCCATCAAGTCTCCTCCTGAACACCTCCAATGATGGAGACTCCACCACCTCCCTGGGCAGTCCATTCCAAGGGGCAATCACTCTCTCTGTATAGAACTTCTTCCTAAACTCCAGTCTAAACCTCCCCTGGTGCAGCTTGAGACTGTGTCCTCTTGTTCTGGTGCTGGCTGCCTGGGAGAAGAGACCAACCTCCACCTGTCCACAAACTCCCTTCAGGTAGTTGTAGAGAGCAATAAGGTCACCCCTGAGTCTCCTCTTCTCCAGGCTAAGCAACCCCAGCTCCCTCAGCCTCTCCTCATAGGGCTTGTGTTCCAAACCTCTCACCAACCTCGTTGCCCTTCTCTGGACACCTTCCAGCAAGTCAACATCCTTCCTAAACTGAGGGGCCCAGAACTGGACACAGGACTCAAGGTGTGGCCTAACCAGTGCAGTGTACAGGGGCACAATGACCTCCCTGCTCCTGCTGGCCACACTGTTCCTGATGCAGGCCAGGATGCCATTGGCCCTCTTGGCTACCTGGGCACACTGCAGGCTCATGTTCAGCCTCCCATCAACCAGTACCCCCAGGTCAATGTTAGGCGGAAGTTACAAAATCAAGCCCATATTGAATGACTCACAGCAATATTTCTATTTATTGAAAGCCCCAATTATCCTGTACTTCATCCCAGCAGGTATGCATCACTTTGCTTAGCGACATTTTGTGCAAAAAGTTCTTCATCAGGTCTCTGTTTTTGAGAAGGCTGAATGGGTGCAGGATGAAAGTTATGGGATGAAAGGCTTTACCTGCTGGGAAGGCCTTGCTGAGTAGAGGGATTGCCTGATAGTTTTTTCTTGATTAAATGAAAAGTGGCAGCAGTGTTTCAGAATTCACAGGTCCCAGAATTTCTGCATGAAGGCAAGACCATTTCCACTTAAGTTCAGGAGGGGGCTACTCGTGGAACACAGCTGCTGTGGAAAGGTAATTCAGGGCTAAGTAAGTCCCAATGCTGGAAGAGGTTTAGTACCCTCCTGAAGGTAAAAGGGGAATCACATGTGCTGGCCAGAGACCTTACCGAATAGATTAATCTCCTCACAGAAAACTTGAAATGAAATCCTGTTTACTTACAAGATTTTCTTCTCTATGAGGTACGTATGTGCAGCGTTACTCTCTGGGTGCTCCTCAAGGCTAGCCCCCTAAAATAATACTTCATCACCTGCCTGAGTATGGAAAAAAAATACAGACATTTAAATGCATTTCATGAGCAGAGGGAAAATTAGGTCAAATTTATCCCAAGTGACACTGAGGGCATCCTTTTTAAAGTATTTATGTGGCAAAGACATTTGTTTCTTGTGACTCTCTGAACATCAAGAATACAGGCAAATGTAGCTTCAAAGCAGAGTAGGAGGAAGCTTTGTCAGTGCTGCTGAGGCATCTGAGTCTCCCAGAACTTCCTCTTGTACACAGAAGAGAAAGAAGCAGGTGAGACAGCCGAAAGGCTTTTAAATCAGAAGCAATGAATGTAACTAATCACAGTGTGCAAACTGTTCAGTGATGTCCTACAATTTAAGAACTGATCCATCACGGCATGTTCCTCTACAGGCTGCAATTGTTGAACATGCTAAATGCCACATATACCTTTGCCCTCAAATTGTCGTCAAAGCAGAAAGTGCAAAACAAAGAAAGGGAGACAGGATCTCTCCCTCCTGCTTTCTCCCCCACTATGTCTGCAGCCTGTACCAAGTACAGCTGCTTTTGCTCCTGTATCCCCAGACAACAGGTTCCTCAGCCTAACTGAGGGACAGAATTTTGACTGAATACTATTACTAGATGCAAAGCCCACTCATTCCTTCTAACCACCAGTTACATTTTTTCCCCCACTTATAGTCAAAGCTAAGTTCTTAGGCATTGCCCAGTGAAGACCCTAAGACCCAGATCTCTCTTAACCCCAGACCTTCAACACTGGGGCTATTTAGTTTGAAAAAGAGGAGACTGAGAAGAGACCTCAATGCTGTCTACCTCTACCTGAAAGGACATTGTAGAGAGGCTGGTGCTGGTCTCTTCTCACAGGTAATTAATGACAGAACAGGAGGAAATGGCCTCAAGCTGCTACTGGGTAGGTTTAGACTGGACATTAGGAACAAATTTTTTGAGGGGAGGAGTGGTCAGGCATTGGAATGTGCTGCCCAGGGAAGTGGTGGAGTCACCAAACCTGGATGTGTTTCAAGGTGGTTTGGATGTGGTGGGGCTATGGTTTAGGGGTGAACCTTGCAGAGTAGACTTATTGGTTGGACTTGGTGGTTCTGAAGGTCTCTTCCAACCTGATTATTTCTGTGATTCTCTACCACTTCTGTTTAAAAAGATCTTACGTGTACTCAGCTGCCTGTTGTATAAGGATGTACAGACCTCTTGCAGAGATCTGCTAAGACAGGCTAAGTACAAAAATAAGAAGCTACTCAATTGTACCTCAGGATCTAAAGCAAGAAACCAGACACTTAAGAATTAAATGTACTGGAAACAAGTCAAATTCAGTTTTCTTCAAAAAATGGCATAACCTTTTTCAGTACCATATGGAAAACCAGCAGAATCCTGGAACACAACTGGTATTGATAATGACACACTACTGGCTAATCATTTTTATGAATGTCACCCTTGTGGCATCTGGCCACAATATTCATTGTAGTGGATCCTACCAAATGTACATACCATCTACTAAGCTGTTTCCCAAGCAGTATCATGGCACTGAGAGCAGAGGCTTTAACTTGTTGATTGAGAACTGTTTAGAACAGCTTACAGACAGTTAAAATTTGAGTTTTTAATTGCACAGTAGCAGTGTTTTACCTTAGAACACCATGGCAATCTTACAGTTAGAAGTCCTTGGTCGTGCAGTTTTTTTTCCCAAACCTCCGCAGTACAAGTACTGCATCAGCTAGAAACTAAGCATACCATGTGCATACCAACACATTACTTTCACAGTACTATTTAATACTTAATAGGAATTCATCATGAATGTTCTTTAGGAAGCTGTTAAAACAAGATTAGTTCAATTTCTTGGTTTTGACTGGCCTCGTCATTATGATGAGGAAATCTTAGTGAGCATCAAAAAGAGCTATTAAAGAAACTATATCAAAAACATAAATTCTCCTTCTCAGGCTATTTCTCTTTTCAAAGTATACATTCTAAATACTAACTCTACTGAAACAAGCAACAAAACTCTCATGACTTAAGCCAGAACTTAACAAAAGCTCACATGGGGGAAAAAATTGAATGAAAACCCACCAAGCCGAAATTACCATAGATTTGCAGCTTTTGCACTCTCTAAGGTAGGAGACCTGATGTTTTAAAGGGTATAGGTATGGCATGTCCTGCTTATTTTTATCAATGCAAGTATTTATTTCTTCCTCATTTTACCAGGAAGATTCATTTCAATAAACAGAAAAAATAGATCAGAATTCAGTCAGTACAGGTACATAGAAAATACAGTCTAAGAAACAAAGCAGATCTGTTTCCAACTCATTACTTGCTCCCCCTCAAGCATTTCATTCACAATCTGTAAAGTTTGTGTATTGCTCATACTTCAACAAGCTCAGAGGACACATCTGCTTAATTTACAGTCAAAATAGAAGCCACAGGCAGCAAGGAAATAAACATTAAAAAAAAAAAAAAGGAAGGTGTTTCCAGAGTCTCAAATAAGGTCATGTGCAGACTTGGAAAGAAATCCCACTTCATCCCCTAGATCTTCCTGCCACCCTAGAAGCCAGTTAAGAATTCAGACTTTAAGGGCTGAGCTATTTCTTCATACTTCAAAGCTAAACAAAGTAGGAAAGACAAAACCTTGGAATTCCCCTAATATTTATGAAGACTAAAAAAAGTCCCTATCAGGAGAAAAACTCTTAGAATTTCAGTAACAAAAAGTGAACTACACAAAATATGTAGCTCACTCGTCTTTTAATTCAACCTCTGTTTTCATGTCTTTTATGACATTGCCTTTTAACTTATTTAAAATTGTTCATATTTATAGACAACTGCACAGTCATGGTGCTTGCAAGCCCTCAGAAAATAAAGCCTGACAGCTGAGTGTCTAGACATGGCCAAAATGTAAAACCTTGTCCAACTTCAGTTCAAAAAGCAGACATAACGCAGCCACAAATATCCCCAGATCAGCAATTGCAGAAAATCACAGTCGTCACGGTTGGAAGGGACCTCAAGGATCAGCCAGTTCCAACCCCCTGCCACAGGCAGGGACACCTCACACCAGATCATCTTGCTCACAGCCACATCCAGCCTGGCCTTATAAACCTCCAGGGATGAGGCTTCTACCACCTCCCTGGGCAACCTGTTCCAGTGTCTCACCACCCTCATGGGGAAGAACTCCTTCCTAACATCCAATCTGAATCTACCCAGTTCTATTTTTATTTCATTCCTCCTAGTCCTATCACTACCTGACACCCTAAAAAGTCCCTCCCCAGCTTTCTTGTAGCTCCCTTCAAATACTGGGAGGTCACAATTAGGTCTCCTCAGAGCCTTCTCTTCTCCAGACTGAATAGCCCAAACTCCCTCAGTCTGTCCAGAGGGAGTTTGGAGGGCTCCAGCCCTCTGATCATCCTTGTGACCCTTCTCTGGACACATTCCAGCACATCCAGATCCTTCTTATAACAAGGGCTCCAGAACTGGCTGCAGTACTCCAGGTGAGGTCTCACCAGAGTGGAGTAGAGGGGAAGAACCACCTCCCTCCACCTGCTGGCTATGCTTCTCTTGATGCAGTCCAGAAAGCAAATCACATCCTGGACTGCAAAGCAGTCAGGGCAAGGATAGCACTGACCCCAAACCAACACTCACCTCAGCTTTCCTGGATCCCAGGGCCAGCACTCACCTCAGCTTTCCTGGATCCCAGGGCCAGCACTCACCTCAGCTTTTCCTGGATCCCAGGGCCAACACTCACCTCAGTTTTTCCTGGATCCCAGGGCCAACACTCACCTCAGCTTTTCCTGGATCCCAGGACCAACACTCACCTCAGCTTTTCCTGGATCCCAGGACCAACACTCACCTCAGCTTTTCCTGGATCCCAGGGCCAACACTCACCTCAGCTTTTCCTGGATCCCAGGGCCACTTGTTACTTTCTCACTTCTCTGAATAATTTTCTTTCTTCCCAGTGCCTAACAGGCCCCCCAAATATACTTTATGGTGGGGGTTTTGGTTTGGATTTAGTTTTTGTTTCTTATTCTTGGACAGTCTGAAACATTTCACTCAAGGCCTGAGAGTAAAATTTGTAAATTAATTGCTGTGTGCAAGTTTATTTTGTTAATAGCCTGTGGTGCTATAAATGTCTATTTGCCAGCAGAGGAAAAACTGCCTGATATTTTGCTGTGTAATTGGATTCCATGATTTATTTCATACTGTATGAAATAAGCAGCACAGGCTGGCTTCAGCTCTGACTTATGCTTCCATAAACCTAATTTGTTTGACTGCAATAGAATTACTAAGGAATTACATAGAGTCATAAACTGAACTGAAGAATTTGCTGTCAGCATATTGCACATGAAAAGGAAGGCAGAGGGAAGTGTTCTCTTCAGCTTTGAGGGCCTTTACCTTGCTTTTATAGATCTAGTAGAACTTCTTCATACTGGATGGCTTCTTCATTTTCAAACAGAATTTAGTAACAGAATTTGCTACACTGCAGAACTGTAATCTCTCTGGAAACCAGAACAAATCAACTGCCAGTACTGAGACCGGCAGCATTTTGTTCTCAGAATCACCAAGGTTGGAAGAGACCTCAAAGATCATCAAGTCCAACCTGTCACCACAGACCTCATGACTAAACCATGGCACCAAGTGCCACGTCCAATCCCCTCTTGAACACCTCCACTCGATGCTAAGAAAAACATTTCTGCTGTTGTTGAAATCTTAGGTCCACTAGTAGAATTTGACTGGAAGGGATATACTACCAAAAAACCCCTTAAACAGTGAACTCAATGTTCAGAAACTTGGGATTTTTCTCATATGTGTCTAACATAAGAGTAATATGAAAAATAGGCAAATGTTATTGGAATGAAATTGCGGCGTTGAATCTGGCTTGCATTGGATTGCTGTCTCGAAACAAGCCTGTGTTCATGGAGGGAATGTGAGCAGTCACAGTAATTTGATAATCCACACTGAGTTTTACAGAAAACTTCTGTGAGCCACTCATGATACAAAAAGAGACTTTACTAATTCTTAGACATGGTTGTGGCACTGGGCTAAAGAATACAGTGGAAGTAATAACTCGTTCTGTAATATATCTTACTGTACATTTTATAGGGGGGGAAAAAACCCTCTGTGGTTGCTTGGGTTCTTCAAAGATGTGTGTACTTTAAAAACCAAAAGCTACACAGCAGCATTTCCCTTTGTGAGCTGCAGTGAAGCAGTTTTAAGCAGAAACTGTTCCATCACTTAGGAATAACAAATGTTTATTTAAAAAGGTCACAGGAAAAAAATTTCAGCACAGCTTCTGGGAGGCTGAAAGCACATTAAGTGTGGGAGTTCATAGAGCTGCTGAACTGCAAAGTAGTAGTTGGATCAAGAACAAGGCGCAGCAACATGCTGTGGTCTCGTTTTGACTGTAAATGATTTGGAGCCCAGCGAGTATTCTTATGTGCAAAATCTGTTTCTTAGCGACGGAGCAGGGAGAAGCGAGTCAGTAATAAGTACATAGAGCATTCTGAGTCAGAGGCATGCTTTTTCACTCAGGGATGCAACAGGATGGCACAGTGTGAGCTTGGAGTGGGTAGTCAGGACCTTCAGATTTTTTCCTCCTACATTAGATACAGGATTCTTTGTGGCCCTGCACTAATGAGCTGAGTTAATCCTCTTGAGCCTAAGAAGGCAGCATCAGGAAATCCTAATTATAGCACTAGCCCAGATCTGATCTTCACCCAGCTGCCTAAGGCACAGTAGCAGCTACCCAGAGTGAGCTCTAGAATGGGAAAGAGTTGGAGCAACAAACTCAATTAAGTCATCTCTTTTATTTATCTAGCAGCCTATATAGTCGCATCAACACCTGCTACTTACAGCCTGCCACCTACTTGGGAGGGATCCTGTAGTTCATTTTGCTCTAACTTTTTGGTTATACTATAGATACAGAAAGGCATTTCTTGGAGTGAGGTTTACTTGTGAATCTGTCTGAGTTACTTTTGCTGTCTGGAGAGCAGAAGCTGCTATCTATCCACCAAAGAAAACCATTGCGTGGCTAAGAATTGTGCTGTGTATTTGAAGTGAGAGACTATTTACCTACTTACAGACACAGCAGCTTTTGATATATAACAGCTTTGACAAAAACAGAGGGAAAGGAAGTAAAAGGATATGCAAGTTAGATTTTCATTTGTTGTAAAATATTATCAGACAGTTATTTTCAGTGGAGTTGTGCCAGATTCCATGCAGGTAAGGAACTTGGCTTGTAACTGGTTTTTGGATGTTTTAACTCTTGCTCCTAACCCTCACCCAACACTATATAATTCTCTGCTCACATATTCCATATGCAGTTCCATATCTTAATGTGTCCAGAGAAGGGCAACAAAGTTGGTGAGGGGTTTGGAACACAAGCCCTATGAGGACAGACTGAGGGAGCTGGGGTTGCTTAGCCTGGAGGAGGCTCAGGGGAGACCTTATTGCTCTCTACATCTACCTTAAGGGAGGTTGTAGACAGGCAGAGGTTGGTCTCTTCTCCCAGGCAACCAGCACCAGAACAAGAGGACACAGTCTCAAGCTGCACCAGGGGAGGTTTAGGCTGAATGTTAGGAAGAAGTTCTACACAGAGAGAGCGATTGCCCCTTGGAATGGGCTGCCCAGGGAGGTGGTGGAGTCACCATCATTGGAGGTGTTCAGGAGGAGACTTGATAGGGTGCTTGGTGCCATGGTTTAGTTGATTAGGTGGTGTTGGATAGGTTGGACACAATGATCTTGAGGGTCTCTTCCAACCTGGTCTATTCTATCATGACACAGGTACAGGTCTGACAACTCTGATATTAAGCTTTCTTTTTTTTTTTTTTTTTTTTTTTAATGGTTTTAGTTTGCCAATTTCAGTTGCATTATAGTAATTTCAGGACTGCATTCAGTCTATCTGACCTAGAATTGGTGATTCAGGTTTATTTTGCACACCTATTTTGACTCATAAGAGTTGAGTCAATTACAAAATCATGTATTTCTGTAACTTTCATAATAAGTATGAGAACAGGATGTTGGAATATTCCAGCCAGTGTTGGTTTTTGCCTTTGCTTGTTTGGTAAATATAAGCACTGAATCTGAATACCTGACTATGTTGTCTCTCTGTTGGTGGAGGATTTCCTTTCATTTCAGCATTATGCATAAGTTTGTCACTGCTTCAAGGATGTGAGAGATCTATTGCTTTTATAATTCTCCCTTTTTTATAGTCTTTCCTTGACACAGAATCTTACCTTGAATTGGTTTAACTGTATACAGATTCCATGTTTTTTCAAGTGGAGATACATGCTTGCAGTGCAACACAGTCCCCTGATGTCCTGATCATGTTCAAGGTGGAGACAGTCATGGCAGTGATGTTTTTTTCCTCTGTTGCATCTATCTCTGTTATTCTGCAAAACACTTATTACAGTGGTAATAAATTTAATAACTTAGATCCAGCAAGAATTACCCTTCCTCTTTCAGCTCCACTCAGCAAATTATCTGAAGTCTCTATATATGCCCCTCACATACATATATATATATATATATATTCATGAATATATATCGTGTAGGTGTGCATATAATACTTATCATATATATATATATATAATGTGTGTGTGTATATGTAATGCAAGGGGTATACCTGCCTCACAAACAGTATTAGCAAGAGCTTCGGAACACTTTATAGTGGAAGATCATACTCTGAATGGGAACAGCCTTGGTTTTCATACTGCACATGCTGCAGGGTGAGGAAAACCTGATCGTTTGACCCCTGCATACAACAAGGAGGGAGAAGAGTGATGATAGAGTGGTGCATAACAAGGGAAAGAGGAGAATTGCTTTGAGACCATTAAGAAATTGAGGAGAGGGAGGGGGTATTTTTCTTAATTTACAAACATTTTTCCTGTAGTGATTTGCTCCCCAGGGTTCTGCTTTGGTCCAGATTTTCCAGTTGATTGTAACTGTGACTCACTTGGAAATCTCTCCTTTTGGAAATCCTGGAATTTAGGTTATTGATTGTTGTCTGTTGCTGATTGCCTGCTGGGAAAGGAAGCGGTAATGTAAATTACTATAATAGAAGGCCAATTTTTCTGTTATTCCTACACTGATACATCAAATCTGATTTGTTACACAGGAATTCCTTACAAAGGTTGTAGCATGTTTTTTATGACACCTCTCAGAGCACTGCAGTCTTTTATAGATTAAGAGTAAACTTTTCTCTTAGCCATGTGTGAATGGCTAAGCATCTGTTAGTGGTATGAAATGGCAGGCACAGAAGAGCAAGAGCACTAGATTCTACGGTCCTGCTCTGGCAAGGGGGTTGGACTCCATGATCTCCAGAGATCCCTTCCAACCCCTAACATCCTGTGAGCCTGTGACATGCTGTGTGGCAGAGTGAGTGTACAAACAGCTTGTGACCGGGAACTGGTACCCCTGTTGGCTTTGGTTTGTTTCCCATTTTGTTTCTAAATAACCTAAGTGATTTATTTTCTGTATTTCGATGTCTTGATGTGCATAACAGCAAGAATAACTTCCCTGGTCCACAAGGGCGTATGGACTAGACTTTGTAAAGTGCTCAGAACCTCCCTCTGGCAAAACCCAATGTATCTTCAGAATGTTATTTATCAGCTGTAGCAGCTCTGCCTCAAACACTGAAGTTCTTTGCAAAGCTATCAGTGCCAACTGGTTAATGCCTTTTGTTGTAGGTGCTTTCACTTTCCTAGTTCTGTGGCATTAAAAGCTGTGCCTCGAGCGTGTCTCTAGCTGAATTTGACAGCACTGGATGAATGCCTTCACTGTGTAACAGCTGTGTTTCCAATGATTACTGTCATGTTTGGGACTCTACAATGGGATTTCTTTTATTTTATTTTTTAATGTAACTCTTTGTTTTACAGATGAGGGCAGGAACGCAGTTGACCATGCAGGTGGTGCACATATTGTAGTAGACCAGATAAGGTCACTGTGCAGTAAAACAGATCCAGCCAGTGAGAAGCTCTTGACTGTCTTTTGTGGCATGCTGATGAACTATAGCAATGAGAATGGTAAACACCACCAAACATTTGCTTTATATCTACCAGGAGAACAACTCCCTCAAAAAAATATATAAGTTAAAGTCAGCTGTAGGTTTACATTGTGGGTACTAACACCAAGTTATTCTGAAAAGATCCAGCACCTTCACTCACCTATACAACTCACTGTTTCAGTAAAATGATGTTCCCAAACATACTGTGCAGTTCCATGCAGTGTACCATATGAAAGTTTTTAGATGGGCATCTAGAATTTCCTTCTTTGTCTAAAAGAAATACATGGAGATGTATCATACATCTTAGGGAAAAAGCCATTCCAGAAATGTGTGCACATGGCACTGTGGGATGTGGTTTAATGGCCTGGCACTGTGGGATGTGGTTTAATGGCCATAGTGGTGTTAGGTTCACAGTTGGACTCGCAGAATCACAGAATTGTCAGGACTGGAAGGGACCTCAAGGATCATCCAGTTCTAAACCCCCTGCCATGGGCAGGAACAGCTCACACTACAGCAGCTTGCCCAGAGCCACATCCAGCCTGGCCTTAAAAACCTCCAGGGAATGGGCTTCCACCACCTCCCTGGGCAACCTGTTCCAGTGTCTCACCACCCTTACAGGGAAGAGCTTCTTCCTAACATCTAATTTAAATCTCCCCTCCTCTAGCTTGGATCCATTCCGCTCAGTCCTATCACTACCTGACACCCTAAAAAGTCCCTCACCAGTTTTCTTGTAGCTCCCTTCAGATACTGGAAAGCCACAACAAAGTCTCCTTAGAACCTTCTCTTCTTCAAACTGAATAACCCCAATTCTCTCAGTCTGTCCTCACAGGAGAGGTGCTCCAGCTCTCTGATCATCCTTATGGCCCTTCTCTGGACACATTCCAGCACATCCAGATCCTTCTTGTAATAAGACTTCCAGAACTGGACACAGTGCTCCAGGTGTGGTCTCACCAGAGTGGAGCAGAGGGGGAGAATCACCTCCCTCAACCTTCTGGCCACACTTCTCTTGATGCAGCACAGGCTCTGGTTTGCTTCCTGGGCTGCAAGTGCTCACTGGTGGCTCATGTTGAGCTTCTCATCCACCAGCACCCCCAAGGCCTTTTCTTCAGGGCTGCTCTCAAGCCAGTCCCTGCCCAGCCTATTAGGTGCCCAGGACTGCCCTGACCCAGATGCAGGACCCTACTTAATGATCTTAGAGGTCTTTTCCAATATAAACAATTCTGTGATTCAACAGAAGTGAACTAGAAGGCTACATTAAGTCCTTCCTTTTTCATTTAGCATCAAACACCACCCCAGGACTAATTTGTTGCAGGTGTGCAGTGTTGATTTGGGGGGATACGTATGCCAAACAGTTTTCCTTAGTTATTTTGCTCCTTGTGGAATGTGTTATTTTCTTCTAAGATAAATGGGAAATAGTTAATGTATATAATTAACTCTGGTCTGTGTCTAAAACTTTTTAAGTTAGTGTTCTTTACCCTGTTAAATGGAGATGTTTAGAGCCTCAGAGGAAAGTAAAAAAGTATCTTAAATGAGCAATCCTTGACCAGCGAGGGTTAGAAAATAGCTTTCTACACTAGCTACAAGGATGTGCTGATATTTTAGTACCTAGTTTACTCCTGCTCACAAGCATGGTGATATGCCCAAACATATTATACAGCATTCACACATCTCCAAGTTCTCAAAATTTGAATCTCTAGAACAATTGGGATAAATGAGGAAGGCTCAACAGAGGCTGTTCTCCTGACTTGTAATGGCACAGATTGCAAATACAGCTAGCTTGTTACAGGGTTTCTTTGCTCATGCCCATTGCCTGAGCTGCAGTGTTGTGTCTTAGGAAGGCATAGCTTCTGTAGTAGCTGCTCACCAGATCCTTAAAGCTGTCACTAGCTGTAACTTGCTTTCGTACATTCAGAGAATGGTTTGGGTTGGAAGGGACCTTAAAGATCTAGTTCCAACCTCCCTGCTACAAGCAGGGACACTTTCCACTAGACCAGGTTGGTCAAGGCCTCATCCAACCTGGCCATGAACACCTCCAGGGAGAGGGCATCCACAACCTCCTTGGGCAACCTGTTCCAGTGTCTCACCACCCTCACTATAAAAAATTTCTTCCTAATCTCCAGTCTAAACCTGCCCTCCTCAAGCTTCAGTCCATTCCCTCTCATCCTATCACTACAAGCCCTTGTAAAAAGTGCCTTCCTGGCTTTCTTGTAGGGCCTCTTCAAGTACTGTGTTCTCAAATCTCTTCTGCTTCTCAGGATGGTCCATAGACTTAATTTTTTTTTTCCACCTTTACTGTAGAAATTTTTAATCTGCTTTTCTCATCTCTTCCAGCAAAGTGTTTTCTGTGCCATGTGTCCAGAGCTCTCGGCTCCTAGTGTTACTCATCCAGCTCCAAATATCACTGCTGTATGTCTCGCCTCTTGCTCTTGTTCTTACATTTTTTTCCCTCCTCTTTTCCTAGTGTTACCTAAGAACTCTTGTTTACAGTACTTCTCTCTTCTCCAGATAGCAACTTTCTAGTTCCTTTATTTCATATCATTTTCAGGACCTGTTTTGCTTGATGTCTGCATGACATTATATTTCATACTGATAACGCCATGTTCTCTTTACGTGTTAAAATATTTGGAGCAAATCAGATGTTCTCACCTCTAAGCTAGCAGAATACTCTGAACTGACTAATGAGCATGCAGTATATTTGGTGGTTTAAGGCTTAGATAAGTCTAGAAAGTGCTGCACAGGGGAAAAACAACCTATCAGCTTTGCTTCAGTGACCAAGAGCCCAGAAGATCCTCCAGAAAATTAATTATGAGATAAATCTCCCAATCAAGCTGCTTCTGAACAGTTTAACTGTTATGAACATTGAATAAATTACTAATTCCATCTATTAAGAGAGATTATTCCGATGCAATTCATAAAGCAGTTGTGTAGTTGAGTGACACCTAGGAGGATCCACTAGCTGCTCTCTTCTCTGCTAAATGACATCTTCATCTCACACAAAGTAATGAATGGACACAATATTCACAGGAGCCTCTGAGGCAATGGCAGAACTGAGAAATGCAGAAGTACATCCCAGCTTCTGGAGCTGGGCATCACCACCCTGTTCTGCCACTACATCAGGGAGGAATACTGGGGGTCTTACCAAACCCTCACCTTACCCCACATACTCAGTGGCTCCTTCTGTTGGGATCCAGCTCCTGTTTGGCTCAGCACCCATCAGTGTGCTGTGTAAGACTTGTGTCTTGTTGTTCCCTTGTGAATTTAGTCACTGGCTGGAACAACCCTTGAATTAAACCCCAGACAATCTGCTAAGTCTGTTGGGGTGGGTTCTTTGATTTATTTTAATTTTTTTAATTAGAAAGGAATTAGAGGATTACAGTTTTACAAAAGAAGTCAGTGACTGTACCTGCAACATGTGAATGCAGAGGCAAGTAGTTGGCTTGTCTTGCCAGCTATAAGAGCCACAAGTACAACTGGACCATAGCTCTGAACTATGGACCATCACAAATTTTCAGGACAACAGCCAATGTCAAACATGAGCCCAAGAAAGGCACTTACTTCTATTCACTACAGCAGCCAGTAAGATGTCTGAGTCAATATAGTCCCTGAGTCAATCTAGTTCTTTGCTGACCTGTAAACATGGAACATTCAGATTGCCCTGACAGTTCCTTGAACTCACAGATTAGCAGATACCATTTCCAGGATGTACTTGCAAAGGCTCGATCCCATGTCACTTAGGAAGGAGGTAAGCACTGCACTGGTTTTGCTGAAGGACGAAGAGTATGGGATTGCAGCCTGGAGTCCCAGATTTCTTCTTCTGTAGTTAGAGAAACAAACTGGACACACACACACACACACAAAAAGACATCTGAGAAAGGAAGTGTTTCAGTTCTTGAAATAGCACTTGTGCCTTCTCGTTTCTGTAATCTTTTCCTGCTTAGCATGCTATGTTGCTACATTACAGGTAGGGACTTCTTTACTGATTTTAATGACTCAGACTATTTGAAGTTGCAATGGCTGTCCAGATAAGAATGATTCCAGCACCTTTGGTTCTTAGTTGCAGTTAATTGTCTGTGAACACCCAAATATTTTCTAACCCTTTATATAAATTGTTTTACTTGGGTCTAAGCAGTTTTTCATTTCCTGTCAATTAATTGCCCTCTTTTTCCAATAGCTACTTAGCTCCTGTATCATTCTTAATAGCTATCAATGTCTTTCTTTTTAACACAAAGACTCATTCCTTTTTTTCATTAGCATAGGGATTTGTCACACAAAAATGGCAACAAAAGAGCAGCTCTATGTAATGTTTTCTTTTCCTAAACAGAGCATTCCTGTATCTTGTCCCAGTTCTGGACACTCACCTTGAAGTTGCAACTCCATAACACTGTTGGCTAAGCTTTAAAACTAAGATTCCTGTGACATCTGCTTGTGTTCAGAACTACCTTTGCCTGCTGTTCCTCAGTTCTTCCTTTGCCTCCTTGAAATTTGATCATTTCATTAGTGGGTTCTATGTTAACAAAACAAGCTTGGCTTTGGCATCTCTTGCAGTTCTTTTAAGCTTCAAAGAGTGTTGATTTTTAATTGTGTTGCCAGAAATCAGAGTTTGGTTTTGGTTTTTTTTCTGATGGGACATACCCCTTGGCCTTCAGCTCAGATTATCTTGACCCTATCTATCATAATTGTATTTTACTGCCCAAATTCAGTCAGACACAAGTAGCTCATTCCTGCTTTCCGTTATTCTTAAAATGCAAAGTTGCAGGTATGGCTGGGGATGAAAAAAATGTTGTTTGTGAATGGTTTTGTTCCTAGCTTAATCCCAAAAGAAGCAGGTCTTGACAAAGACTTATAAGAATTCTTCCTTTGTCAAGCTATGCAAACTTCATTTGGGGTACATAGCACCCATGCTTAAAGCTGCTTTTGTGGCACCTCCCTGTATGTTGTTGTGCTTCTCCTGCTTTGAAGACTATTATTGTTACCTATAGTCTTTGTGCTGCTACAAATCTGCTTAAAAGCAAGAGGCAAAGCAGGCTTGGATAAAGAGGGAAAAACTAATTAAACTACTCTAATACAACTAATAATCATATGCAAACATTCAAGTGAAAGAGATGGTGATGTGAGTAGTTACGCTGTAGATCTCAAACCTGTGAGCCTAGACTGTAAGTTAATGGGATCAGTCTGCATGGTAGCTTGAGATTTATAAAGCAAACCATGAAAGCATTTGTTAAGAAATGCAGAACTGATGGAAGAACTGGGCCAGCTGGCTTGCTCTAGGTGGTCAAATTGGAGAGCAGAAGTTAACTGTACACAGTAGATGTGTGAAAGTATACGTGTATTTATATATAGCGGTGTACATACGTAGATAAAACCAATTCTGCCTTTAGGTTGCTTGCTCATCTCATTTCATATTAAGCTTCAGCCTGTCAAGGTTGTCTTTCTTTCAGTGCCTTTGTAAATTACAACATTCTGATGTTAAATCATACACCTGCCAAGCCTGCCACTCATATTCTCACAAACTTAGCGACTGGAATGAATGGTGAGGACTGATTTGCAGTGTTTACAATCTGTAGGATCTATATAAATGAGGAATGAAAGGGAGATTTATGGCACCATTATTAAGGTCTAACAGCAGTATTTCAGTAATGCTTCCTTCTAAGGCTTACCTTTGCTGATTTGCACGCTTGCTGTGGGTTTTGTTTCGTTTACATCACATGCTAAAGATGTCTAGCATGCTTTCAAGACCTAAATGCACTTAAATGCAAAGTAACCTAAAAGCAAATAAAAAGTGTGTTTCCTGTGATAGTTTCTTAAGACGGTTATCTATCCTATTGATAGATAATCAATAGAGTCACTTATGTGATGGTTTAATACAGACACAGGGATTACAAGCAGGTTTCTCTAAGGTGTGAAATGATGCCATTAACTGTACAAAAGAACATTTCCTTTAGCATTGTAGTCATGGTCACTCGTGAGACAGGCAAAGACTGGTTGTTTTCTGAAATTCTATCCAAAATCATGAACAAGCCTAAGTCAGCATTTTTAACTCAATTGCCCCCGGATAAAGTTCTCAATTTGGGATATTCTCCCCAGATCTTACTCTTTGGAGTTTCCATGTGTGTCACCGAAGGACATGGAGCCATTGAAATGCAAGTTTTAGGTAGGTAATTCTTTGTGCTGGCGCATGTATTGATTGCCTTTTATCTACCTGTATATGCATCTGTACAGCATCACTGTCAGTGCCTTTCACCTCAAGAGAACACAGAGGCCTCTTACTACTGCCACATACGGCAGCAGTGTAAAATCTGAGTTTCCTTTGTACCTTTAAGTCATAAACTCAGAAGGAGCATTCAGTTTTTCCATGCTTCCTGCTCTCTATGCATCAAGTTCTGCTTAGGAAGCTGATAGAAATGCTGTTTCGCCCTGAGACATGATGATGCCTGGCTTCGTGGCTCATTTTAATCCTGTGTTAGGCAACTGCTCATTGGAAGGATGCATGCGTCCCCTGAGTTTGCCTCCTGCTGTAATAAGGCCTTGTACACTTCCTGCAGTGAAAGGCTGAGGTAAGCACTTACTCCCTGTTACCCAGTCTGCAGTCTTTCATCGAACAGCTAGAGGACTGCTGGCAGTCCCTTCAGCTAAGACCGAACCACTGTATGTTTTTAATTTCTCTCAACTATTAAGTGCTGTAGGTCCCCATACTATTTTTAAACCTCTTCTTAATACACTTTGCTCTTGCATTTACTAGAGAAGAAGCCTCCATTGGTTGTAATGACAGATGCAAACCACACATTCAGGATTTGAGAATTTGCATGGCAAGCTCAGACTTAAGCACAAGCAAAGCAAATAGCTGCTGGCAGCCTTTCGTTTGCAAAGGCTTTGCCTCTCCTGCAGTTTTGTGGCTCACAGGGTTCTCCTATCTTTGGCAGAGGAGAAAATGCATCCTTTTGCTTATGGCAGTTAAGGCATCAATATTTACCTAAGAGGTAGTTGTGGTAATCCCATTCCTACCACACTGTAGACCCTCCCTGTGTGCAGGTGCCATCCTTCTACTGGAGGGAAATGAGATTAGTATGAAGTCAGGTATAATACCTGACTTTTGACCCAAGGTAATTAGTCTATTTTCTTTTTTCCTTTTTTTCCTACTTGGGAATTCTAGAGGCCCTTTACTCAGTGCATAACAATATATCCTTCTATTTGGCTCTTAGGATTCCTGTTTCCATTCAAAGATGGATATGCTTTCCCTTTTTCCACTAGTCTTCTCCTTCTCACCTTTTATATATTTTGTATGGAGAAAGAGACAGCATTTAACAAAGAAAAAAAACAGCTTAAAATGAGAGTTTATGCTTTTGGTGTCAGAATATTCTGCCAAACAAAGCCCACAGAGATTAATTGTCTCTTCATCCATTACAGCTGGATGAAGTGATTTTAGAGTGACTAAGGCATAGGTCTAGATACAAAGCAGTTCCTTCTCATGCAATTTTCTATGGCATTTGTGATTTGTGTCTTTGTTCTCCAGCTCTCCATGACTACCATTTTCCCTTCAGAATTTTCCAGTGTTCGCAGGGGACAATCACAAACCAAGGACAAAACCAGATTATTTACCAGTAACTTGAGTTCTCCTACACGATCATTTTCTCCACAGAACCATTCCACCTACCCCTTCCCCAATTTTCCTATTCAGAGACAGCTTTTTACAGTCAGTTTAGATTGAAGTAGGAGGAGGTAGTAGTGACTCACACATCTGCTGGAGGTAAAATGGCATTCAATGCATGCGCTGGTGCAACTTGTACTTACCTGAAATTTGACAGCTTCAACAGCTCTTTGGTGTTTGACATGGGGTTCTCATAAATTTGTCTATAAACACCACAAATCTGTGGAAGAGGTAACCCCTCCCCCCCCCAAAAAAAAGGAAATTCAGTTACTGGTAAGTAATAGAGTCTATTAAAGATGTCAGACCATAAGGATTCCTGCTCATCCCAATAACACTTACTTAGTGTACCAAATGGCTAATTATTATAAAAGTATTTTTGCACTGAATAATAAATGAACTAAGCAGTCATCATTTTTACTGTTTGAAAATTCCAAACACATGACAGAATCTTGAGGACACAGAGTTTTCTGGGAGCACTAGATTATACTAAATTTTCTGGACTTAAGATACGCTGGTTTTATCTCCCTGTACAAACCTCTAACTTTTATGTCTCGACATTCCACAGATATAAAAACTCCAACTTGCTTCACTTGCTCAGAATTAAAACTAACTCCCCTGCAGGGCTTTGACCAAAAGCTAAATTCTCGTGAATTCACCAGGCTTTGGATCTTTTGTCTTTTGAGTAATTATTTAAACCTGGTTAAAGTGCTTAGAAACAAAGGAAAAGATGCTTAGGAGAACTACTAAACAACATCTGGTATGTTCATGTCTGCTTCATTCTGTGCAGCTGTGAAACAAGGCTTTTCTTCTTTGCTGTTATAGGTAAAATGTGTAAGAGAAAATACTGTAATAAATAATCTTTTAAAACAATCATGTTTCTGCCTAACCATCAAAGCATCTTTCTATTTGCAGACATCTAGGAGCAATAATTTACTTACTTGTAATCACTAAAAACTTTCATCTTAAGCAAAAAAAAAATCAGAGTGGCTTCTAAGGACTTTTCTTAAACCTTCCCTTTTTTTTTTTGTCTTTATTAAACTTGCTTTTTTCTGAAGCTCCTCAATCTGCATTGTGACTTGCTGTGTTTATAAAACTTCTCACATTTATTCCAGTGCCAGCTTATATTCATTCTAATTTTAACTTTCCAGTTTTGATCTTTAAGGGAAAACAGTATATAGGAACACCCTGTCAAACAAATAATTATTTCACTGATGTAGTTTTGTTTGATTTCAGTCAGCTAGTGTCAGTGAGCTCAGAATCAAACCCAACACGTATTAGGTAGGATCCAAATAACCACATAGTTATCAGTAGCTGTGTGATTCACTATGCCCGATCAGCAGGCAGTATTTCTGGAAATACATCCCATTGCTAGGGGCAGGGGGATTTAAAAGTCCATATCTTAAGTCTGGACCAGATCCTAGTGTAGAAGCATAGAGTAGAGAAATGTTTTAATGCTTCTTAGCCTAGGAGTTGTTTTATGTGGGGAAAAAAAAAGCCTTTTTGTTTGTTTGTTGAATGAATAGTACCAGGAACAGAAATGCTAACTCACCGCTGTACTTTCTTTTCATGTAGATACCCTGCAGTCACAGCTTATCAATATGGGTGTTATTCCTACATTAGTGAAATTGTTGGGTATTCATTGCCAAAATGCAGCTCTGACAGAGATGTGCCTTGTTGCATTTGGCAATCTAGCAGAACTCGGTAAGTTCACAATACTCGTCTCCGTTTACATCCAGTTTTGGTAAAGTTAAATCTTAAGATAAGGACAGCCTCGCGCTGGTGCCTGTTGCATTCCTTTTGGTACATTCAAAAGTTACAGCAAGCAATTTCTGCTTATTGTCTCTCTAATAGGTGGCTCTCCGGGTTTGTTCCCTCCTTCACTAACTGGAATTTATTTGGGTACTTATGCTTTATGTTAACATTCCTCAATGCAACTACACCTAAGCACATTTTAAATCATCTGAGCAGTATTTCATGGGCACACTACTTACTGTGAAGTATTTATTAATGATACAAATAATCTATTCTGGTGTAATTACACAAAGTTATATCAGGATTACACTGGCTCATGGAAATCACTGAAGGAAGCTGAGACAGGCACAGCCCATAAATCTGCCTATACAGATGCAGAGCCTTAACGTGTTCTAGTCTAAATACTTGCATGTACAAACTGTGAACGCTACTCAGGTGCAGATGTCCTTTTTAGTTAGTTTCATTTCAATTGAAGTTTGTGGTCCTGCTTTGATCCAGTGTCTTTGCAAGTGGATTAGTTTTCCTTGGAATTCCACCACATGTAAGCCAACAAGGTTGTCAGGGCTCATGGTTTATCATCACTTGAGTTCTACATTACTATTTTTCTTTTGCCAGCTTATTATGTGAAATTTCGGGCCTACGATATTTGGGGGTTGGGGGTGTTTTTTTTTCACTGGACTACAATAATATGGCAGTTATGATATCATCCTGTATTTCCAAGAAGATTCAGCAGTTCAAAATATGAAAAAAAATACCTGTGAGTTTGTATTACTGGTCCCCTGAAGTTACTCACAGCTGTCCTAAGTTCATAGATGTTAAGGCCAGAGAGAAGATCATTTAGTGTAGTCTGATCACATGCATAATACCTTTACTTACAGCAGACAGCTCTGCTTAATAAACCAACAACAGAAAGAGGCATCAAAATAGCACTGAAGACATTACTAGACCAGAGATCTTCAAGATGGGCATCATATATTGTATCTGCACAGCATAAAGCATAATAGGATGGTATACTGGAAATTCTACTGCTAGAATAAAACTAAACCCATAACAATGTTAAATAGACTAAGTGGTATCTTCACTGAGAACTACATTTTCTTTCCCTGTTTGAAAAGATCCTGCTCTGTCCAGCTGCATAACAAGAACCATGAGAAGGAAGCTTAACAGCAGCTGCTTCCCTTCCTGTTCCCATAGGCTGAAGAGACGTTTGCTCTTTAAGATTGGCACAGAATTAATTTAGCTTGTAATACTTTAATCTCCCTTAAGCAATAGCTTAGTCAGTCACATTGTAACTCTAATACTTTATTTTTGCCTTGTAACCTCGGGGAATTTTATTGTGAGGTTGTCATTTTTCATCACTTAAGAGACAACTGCATTGCGCAGATCCCTTGAGATGCATTATATGAAACTCTTATTCTGTATCAAAGCAGGGCAAAACCCCAGTAAAGATTTAAAAATACTGGAAAGGTCAAAAAACCCACTTTGATTATAGAATCATAGATTGGACTGGGCCCGAAGGGACCTCCAAAGGTCATCCAGTCCGACCTCCCTGCAGTCAGCAGAGACATCCCCAGCTAGATCAGGTTGCCCAGGGTCTTGTCAAGCCTCACCTTGAATATCTCCAGGGAAGGAACCTCAAACACCTCCCTGGGCAACCTCTTCCAGTGTTCCACCACCCTCACAGTAAAGAACTTGTTCCTAACATCCAATCTAAATCTGCTCTTCTCCAGCTTAAAGCCATTGCATTATGCTATGCAGTTGTGCATAGTCAGGGGAAACAATCATAGGATTGCACAAAAGGGTCTAGGTCTGCAGTTGATGCATTTCCCCAGGCCTCGGTGTCAATTATACTTTAAAATAATCCCTAAACATCCATCAGAGCAGTAAAAAAGGGGCTGGAAGCCTTTCTAACTACAGATGGCACTCAGGAGGTGGCAACTGGAAAATGCAGGACACCAACCCTACCACCTGCATCCCCTGTAATACTGCCAGCGAGGAAGAGTAAGATACAGGCAATGAAATAAAAGATGCTTTTGTTGAACCTGCCTTTGAAGAACGTCTATCTACTGGCTAACCTCCTGGTGGCAAGCTAGCCCATCTGTAAAGCTGCTTTATGCTGTCTCTGCAGTATGGAATGGCCCCACAATAGCCACACACAGCTTTCAAAGTTAAGGTCACCATCATGAAACCATGTAAATATTAAAGCATTCACTACAACTCTTTTTCTCCCCCCATAAGAAAAAGCAGCATATAATCTGTACCCTTCCTGGTAAGATGAAGGGAGCCAAAGACTTAATAGATATTTTCGTAGTGTTACTGTTTCTATAGCTACCTTTACTTTCTGCTAGGCAAAAACAGCCCAACGACCTTGACTGTATGTTTATGTATATTTAAACAGCCTTAGACATAACTAATTCAGGTCAGTATGTTTATCTTAAAGCATCAAGACATTTTTCATTTAGTGACAAGCACAAGGCTGTTGTTCTTCCTGTGAAGAGCACTATTGAATAAGCTTGGTAATAAAGAGGGGGGGAAAGCAGCCCTACTTTTGGATGTGATTTCTTTACTTGATACTGAATTTTTCCCTTTTGCTTCGCAGAGTCAAGTAAAGAGCAGTTCGCCTACACAAACATTGCCGAAGAGCTTGTGAAACTGTTCAAGAAGCAAATAGAGCATGACAAAAAAGAGATGATTTTTGAAGTTTTGGCTCCCCTGGCAGAAAATGGTAAAAATTTGATATTTTTTTTCCATGCACTATTTGTTTTTTTTTTCCCTTCTCTATGTATTTTTAATCCCCTCTATGTGATCTTTCTAATAGAAATGTCTTTTTTTTAGGGACTAAGTGCGGAGTGACTGGCTGCCTTGTTCAGAAGCTGCTAGAGCAGGTCTTGGGATGATAGTTTCACATGAAGGGAAGAGGTCTTAATTGTCTGAGCATATGACAGGAGCTAACACTCTAATTGCACCTCCAATTCACTCTGTGCCTGGTCATGTTACATTCTACTTCTCTGTGCCCACGGTGGGAATATCAAAAGCTGCTTTTTAGAGGGCCTTATGTTTTGTCTGGAAAAACACCAGCTCAGGCACTGACAGTCCACTTGGACTTGATGATCTGGGAGGCCTATTGGAGCCTCAATAATTCTGTGATTCCAGCAGAAGAACATGGGTCATTGTGTCATTTTCTGGGATCGCAGAACCACCAGCAGTCCCACTTCCTAGGGATGTTACTTTTGTAAGGGCCATGTTAATTGCAGAGCTTAAGAGCTGGATGCTCTCACATTGAGGGATCGTAGGAATTTAATTTGGGTGTTTGGTGCCATATATATGGTAGCTCCAGGTAGCCTCAGGAAACTCGAGTTTCATTCACTAATCAAGTCAGTGCTAGAATCTGTGTCCCAGATTGTCCCTCCAGGGACCTTCCTCCCAAAGGAGCTCTGGGTGGTTTGTATAACCTACCGCCTGCCCTTTAAAGAAAAGAAAGAAATGAGGTAGTTAAGGGTTGGAGCTTGACTGAAGTGGGAAGCACTTCTGAGCGTGGATGACAGGACAATATTAGATGCCTCTGTAGCCATGTTGTAATCAACTTGGCATTAAAGCTAACAAATTACTGGACAGAACTGTAAACACTGAAGATTCAGGTTTCATCCTACTATATTGTACACACTGCACACTACCCATGTCTCTTTTTCTATAGTATAAATCAAAGTAAATGCTTGCTTCAGCTAAAGATTTGGTCTTTTATATGAAGTGGTATGTGAAAACAGGAGTCAGTTACAGAAATCCACATTTTGCCAAAACAAGCTCATTTATGATACAGTAACTAGCAAGTTGGCCTAAGATGGTTCCATCCTTGGAGACTGGCACAAAATTGGGTCGAACCTTTGGCAAGTTTGACATATTTCAGTTCAGATGCTTAATATCTTTTAGACTGTATTTTATAGTCACAGTAGAATTGGGTAAGTTCACTGCTTCTGAACATAACTCGGGTGCTTGCATGTTATGAGGTAGTCAGCTGCTCTCCCACTGAGGATTCAAAGCATACTTCAATGAGCTCACTGTGCTGGTACTGCTCAGGTGCTGTTGATTGTAGATAATTAGCAATAGGTCAGGAGACAAAAACATCTAAATGAAGTGTTTGCAGAGTCTCGGTTTTGGTCCTTGGGGTTTTTTTGAGGTTCATTTTGTTTTGTTGTTGTTGAAGCACACTGCTGTAGCAATTTATATTTCAAATCACAGAACATCTGCAGCCTGGTGTCCTGTAAATAAGGGAGCTCTTTTTTTTAAGTGCCTGATTTCAAAAGTGCCTATTAAAATAACCCCCACAACTGGATATTTTGCCTATTTTAAAAAAATCCCAACTGGATATATTGCATTCCCTAACAAATTCATCACCTACCTTTAGAGAAGCAATGAATTGAACTCAGGCAAAAAGCCTAATGACAACAGGACACTGAGATTCAGACACATCTGTCACCAGAGGTTGCTCGTAAACTGCATGAAAAAACTATTTCCAAAGGTTTGGCCTTTAAAAGCACTTTAACTTGGGATAAACTTGTTACTGTTACTATGTTGTTTCATACAGAGAGCAATCCACATTTCTGCAGAGGTTTGTGGCTGTGTTTTCTAAAATCAGGGTGCAAAATCTACCAGAATCACTTTCACATCACAAGAAGACATAGCACAGCATCAGGCAGGCACTGCCAACTGCCAGTCCCACTTAACAGAAAGGAGATTTAGGCAAGTGAAGGAGATTCCCAGCTCCAAGTTCACAGGGGGAAAAAAATCTGTTAAAGATGATGTTGTAGAAACAACAGAAAAAACCATATTGCTCCCAAGTCTTGTGTCCCCACCTGTTGAGCCTTGTTGCCAGTAACCAAGACATGGGGCTCACTTCAGTTTCCAGTTCTTAGTCATGGCAAATTTCTCCTCCAACTCAGCCTTTTGGATTTGGCCTTACTGTACTTCTGCAGCCCTTTCAGCAGATGGTAGAAATCTTGTTTCAGCTAGAAGAAAGAGGTGTAGCTTGCTCTGAGATTTAATCAAGTTCTGTATTTTATACATCCGTGTGACACTGAAGCCACTGAAGTTCTGTACATGAAACACAGTAAGAAACCCGAAGTTTGTTCTGCTCAGGCAGTGGCTGGTAAATGGTAGCAGCAGTTGGCCCTGAGAAGTTGCAGCTTTATCTACACAAGCTGTTAGTGATGAAACCATTGACATCACTGCTTCTTTTCACAGTCTGACCCAAGCGTATGTACTTACATGGAGGTACTTAAAATAAAACCACCATTCTGACTCCTCTTATCCATGCTGTTCTTCAGATGTCATTAAACTGCAGCTGGTTGAGGCAGGCTTGGTGGAGTGCTTACTTGAGATCGTCCAGAAGACTGTGGACAGTGACAAAGAGGATGATGTTGCAGAGCTCAAAACAGCTTCTGATCTGATGGTTTTATTATTGCTTGGAGGTAAGTCTGGTCTCTCACTGTCTTTCACAAAGCAACAGCAGGCACCTGTCATGCAATTTGGCTCCTGAGATTTACTGTTTATTAATTTTCTGAGTAGCCTAGAAGCTTTGCTGCCTGCTAGCTAACGTTCAGTGGGTCAGGAGTTCCTCTCATTCCATGGTAGGACTGGACTAACTGTAGTCCTGCCAGCGGAGCTGCATAAACCTGAAGAATCTTCCCTAACAATCACTTCTTTGGCTTGCTGACTGTCTATGCTTTTTACCCCAGATGAGTCCATGCAAAAGTTATTTGAAGGAGGAAAAGGCAGCGTGTTCCAAAGAGTACTATCATGGATTCCTTCCAACAGCCATCAGCTACAGCTTGCAGGAGCACTGGCCATTGCAAATTTTGCCAGAAACGGTAAGAAAACGCTTTAAAGTTTTATGTAAATGTATCTGTGTCCTTCTGTCATTCTCTCTCTGTACATTATAAACACAACTTGCGTGTTGCAGTGAAGCTGGTACTGAGCTATGCAGCCATATCAGTCATTTGATACTTTACACTCCTAAAAAGTGGTAAGCCTAATTTTAAAATACTGTTTCACATTTGCAGAGAAGTACAGGGGATTTCTGCCTCCTTCAGTGCTTCTTGCATCACTCTTCTAAATTTGTCACGATCACTGATTGTGACTACCATGCCACAGATGACAGTGGTCAAATTCTCCACAAGGAGATCTAGAAAGGAGCAAGGAAATAGCCCTTTTAGTCTTAAAAAGCTCTTATAAAAATCTTAGCAATAATCTTCCATTCATAAGTGATGTGTGTCATCTTGCACAGATGGAAACTGTATCCATATGGTGGATAATGGCATAGTTCAAAAGCTGATGGATCTGCTAGACAGACATGTGGAGGATGGAAATGTGACTGTGCAGCATGCTGCTCTGAGTGCTCTCAGAAACCTGGCTATTCCTGGTAAGCCTCACTTTGCATTGCCCAAAGGTAAAATGCTCTTCTCCCACTGGACCCTGCTGGGCATGAGGGTGGGAGAACTAACTGACCAGTCCTAAAGGCAGGTCAGACTTGTGCCCACCATTCAGGCCCATCAGCATTTTTATGGCTCTTACACAGCAGTAGTGTCAAGCATGACCATCCTTAACCACTTTGATCCCACAGTATTATCCCCCACCAAGGAAAGGGAAGCTTAGTGATGGGCAGGCAGCTGAGGAGGAGGCCTCAGACAGGATTTCTCAATCCTTTCTGCACAGAGCTCTGTATTCATGTGCATTTTGTTTTGTTTCATTTGGGATTGCTCCCACAGCTGAAGAGTCCCCACCAAAGAGCAGTGCCCACTTTGTTGAAACATCATCTTCATGTAACTTCCTGAGGCTTTGCCAGTTCCCAAAGCAGAGCTGGAAGCAGACTGCTAGAACGGCAGCCTGCTGCAATTAGTTACTCTTTGTAGGCAGTGAACCAAATGCTAATCTGGCAATTTTTAATAACTTGCATGAGTTTTGATTACCCAAGCATAAAAGGCAGAGCACATGCACATAAAAACAAAGCAGGTGTGGAATACTTGTGCATGCTTTCCTGTACCAAACCAAAAATAACCTTTCATCCATTTAACCTCATTCTGGTATTTTCAATTCTGACAACCAAAACTTTCCGGACCCATTCAGGGATACAGTAATTAAACCCACACAGCTTCAGTGGTGTGCCACTTGCTTACCTGTCTCAGGTGAGTAATTCCATGAGCTTGTAGCAGTCAGCAAGCTCCCCTGTAGCCCATGCTCAAGGATGCCAGAGGCCTACATAACATTTCATGTATACTGTTACCGAAAAATGAGCAAGTCCTAACTGGCCTGAGTGCTTAACTGCTAGTGCCTGTGGTTAACTGCTTGGGAAATGGTACTTTGAATATGGAGTAAGTGCCTCTTGCTAAATTCCATACCGGACCAAGTTTGCACCTTACGTAGCAGAGAACAGACAAGTGCAGGGGATAAAAAAGGGGATGAAAGAGTTTAGAGGGGCAATACAAGCACTACAGGCTCCAGCCTGTCAGGCCACAATCACAGCATTGTTTCTATCCAGGGTTGGAAGCAGGTAAGAGGTTCTCCTGCTAATTGGATGCTTTAGTTCCCTTGACCATGTAAAACAGAAGACTGTTGTTGGAAAACAGAGAAGTTTCCTCATGTTTTTGGGTGTCAGTGCTAGCCTGGGCTTCTACTTGATGCATTTTGTGGAGGACACCTTTCCTAGACCAAGGGGGAAAAGTCTAGCCTCCAGTTTATGTACACTGAAAACAGATGTGCACGCTAGGAAAAAGCACTGAGTTTCACACCAGTGCCTTGGCAAGCAGAACATTTTTCCACAAGGCAGTACTGTCAGCACACACTCATGTTCCTCAAGTCTCTGTTCACAAGCTATTTTTCAAACCACATCTGAGCCTTCACTTCCAGACTTTGAAATTAACTGCACTTCCAGAAATGCTGCTGAGCTGCTCCCTGTTCTTTATTCATGCAGTTGTAAATAAGGCAAAGATGCTATCAGCTGGCGTGGCAGAAGCTGTATTGAAATTCCTCAGATCGGAGATGCCCCCTGTTCAATTCAAGCTTCTGGGAACATTAAGAATGTTAATAGATGCACAAGGTAAAAATAAAGTGTTCTCTACGTTAAGTGATTCTCTTTGGTTCAGTCTGTGATATGCTGCCAAGATTCTTGTAAGAGAGAAGCAGAGGGGTTCTTAAAATTTCATTTCCTAGAATACTGGAATAAATCTAAGGGAGTAGAATGTGGGTGGATTCCCCCCACCCCCACCCCTGAATTCCTAACTTGACTATGCAGGATGCTCAGAATAAGCTGTCAAATGCTTGCTTACTTTTGTATTTCAGACCTCTACAGTGTCACATTAGGAGAGGTATTGAGGTGTGAGTGTTCTAAACCCCCACTCCTGTTTTGCTGTTCGCTTGCCTAGCTCCTTGGAACAGACTAATTCACTTGTTCATCAACAAAGTGCAATTTGAAAAATGAGCAAAGTATCTTTTAGCTTAACACTCTGTTCCAGGACGAGGATTTATTCAATCAGAAGTCTGCTAACAACCAAAGCCAGTTAATGAGAGAAATCGCCCAAGTGTTTATTTCTGACCCAGTCCTGCACATTTTTTTGGAAACTCCATTACAGTTTTCACAAAACTATGAGATGTGAAATAGAAATTCACTGAGGAAATGTATGTAGCTCAGAGTCTACAAAACTTCAACTGAGCACAGTGCTCCCTTCTGGCTCCCTCCAGGATTAAGTTTTGGAGCTCCCTCACATGGGGGTGTGACATCACCTGTGTTTTCCCTGCTCTAAACCAGTACTCAAGCCCCCTGGAACTGAGCTAATAAATTGTTTTCCAAAACTGGATTATAACTATTTTTCTGTACTTTGTGTCCATTTTGACTGCCTTCATTTGCTTGACCTCTCCCCCTGTTAGTACAAGCTAGTGAAGAAGTTCTTCACTCATTCTAGTTAGTAACTTTCAGCTTATTTTTCTAGCACTTGCTTAAAGTGACAACTTTTTTGTTGTGTTGTTGGCCCTGGCACCATGTAGCAGAAGCAGCTGAACAGCTGGGCAAAAATGTAAAACTGGTGGAACGATTGGTGGAATGGTGTGAAGCCAAGGATCACGCAGGTGTGATGGGAGAGTCCAACAGACTACTTTCTGCACTTATACGCCACAGCAAATCAAAAGTAAGTCAGAAATACAATCCAAAAAAGTCAGCTTGTGAGAACTAAGAGTTACCTCTGAACTCTGGTATGTAATCCTCCTAGAGAGCCAGGGGGGTGAATTTATGGATTACATCTCCTCTGCCTCTGGGACCTGCCAGTCAGACACAAGCACAGGTTTAAAAGCTCACTGCAACTATGTAGTTAAAAGACCAATTTCAGAGGGGCAGGCCAGCTGAAGCAACAGTGTTAGGATTCACCTGTCTTTACTTTGTTGTATTTGTATCCTCTTGAAGTTCAGCATATTCTTTATGTTTTATTGATGCAGTACATGAGGAATCATTGCACTCAATTGTTATGATGTTGGTAAATATTTGAGACCCAGAAGTCTGCTGTACAAAGAGTAAGGAGATAGACTATTTCAGTGCGCTAAGATTCCAACTCATCACTAGAAACTATCGTTGATTCCAAAACATGCCAAAAGAGAGACTGTGGGACCAGAGACCTTTACACAAGCAGTCCAAGCCCGCTGTCCTGGGTTCAGGAAAGCATTACACAAAACAGAGCTTTAGAAGGGACAAAAGCATCTCCACTGGAATAAAGCTATTCCAGGCTCAGAGTTCATTTAGTGTGTTCACTGATAGAAACACAGCCTGCATGACTGAGCTTAAATAACAAGTGTGATTCAGAGAACTCAGACTTCAACAGCAACCTCTTCAGTCAGGCACAGCATTTGCAAAGTGAAGAGCATACTATTGACCTGATCTCTACTGACCCCTCCTTAGGGAGACTTCAGCCTTTGCTGATTTCCAGTATTACTGCCTCTTTCTAATGCCCATTCTTTATCTTCAGTATCTAAAACTGACCAGGTGTCATTTTCCCCAAAGTTCTCATTTTTTCCTGCACCCCACACACAGAGTCCCCAAGATGCCTGTGTAGGCGGCACACACTGCCACAGATGCAAGTTTTTATCAATACCCTTCACAGGAAGACAGAACCCAGTTCTAAATAAAGAGATGGTATTGATGGCCTCAAATAGATACTAATACAGAAGTTAATTATGGCTTTTGGGTGGTTCCTGTACTTACAGAGGAAACTTACCTGCAAACAGAGCTGAGAGAAAGAGGTTTCGAATGCTTTTACTGCCCTCTAGTTTTGAATGAGCACGACTGTATGGCTCTTCACACCACATTTGGGATTTAATTTTAAAGGATCTGGGGTAATATTTACAAAGGCAACAGTGCTTTAGAAAGCTTATGTCCCATTCTGAAAAAGGGAGCGAGTACTTGTGAATTAAGCCACACTAGCACCAAACCTGACTGCTGCCATCTCTTCTGTGTTTGGTACTGCCTTTAAGAGGGTGACGTCCACAGTGAAAGATAATTTTCATGTCGAAAGTGCTGATTGATTCCCAAGGCTTATACAGCCAAAATTCCACACCAATTCAAATGCAAGGCTCAAAAGTCCTTGGGAGTTCCACCATCACAAATAACATCATACTCACATGCTTGTCGTACTCACATTGTGTTGTTCAGACAAAAAGTTGTTGTAAATGTGAGACTCTGGAGTCACCAGGCTGTGACTTGTGCCACTAGCATCTTCAGTGTGATCACCCAAAAGTATTTCTGTTTTCAAGGATTACAGTCACATTGGGTGTCATGGGTTTGGCTGGGATAAGGTTAATTTTCACAAGAAGCTGTGAGTAGAGCCACTAGCCAAGGGGATATTCAGAGTCACCAAATGTCAAGGGCTGGAAGGGACCTTGAAAGATCATCCAGTACCACCCCCCTGCCAGAGCAGGATCACCTAGACCAGATCAGACAGGAACACATCCAGGTAGGTCTTGAATATCTCCAGAGAAGGAGACTCCACAGCCCCCCTGGGCAGCCTGTTCCATATTGTGTGACATCAGGCTCACTGTTTAACTGGAGGATAAGAGCTTGGGAAGGGGATAAGCCTTGGGTTCCAGGTGGCAAGCACAGAACCCTGTGTCTGTTTGCTTGCATAAAGAATGTGACCGCACAGCCTGTGCAAGCACTGGGACAGAAACCATTCTAAACACACCTACCAGCTAATGAGCTTTGGCTTGTGGCTCAAGTTAGAAATCGATCCATACTTCAAATGCAAGTTCAGCACACCAGTTTTTTTACCCAATTATTTCAAGACATAACTGCTATTTCAAAACTTAATGCACTCACAGAACAAATAAAAATAGTAAAGACCAAATCACATTTCCTCAGTTTCCCTTGGAGGTGCCAAGTTACCTCATTCTCAGACAACCATTTTGCAAGCTTTTTGGGACATGTAATGAAGAAAACATTAGATGCAAAATGACTTTAAACAGCCATTAACAAGCAAAGACCTGCAGGCAGCAGCAATCTTTATTCCTCCTTTGTGACACATTTAAGACTAAATTTTGGACTTGACAAGGGAATCCCAGTTGCCTGGTTTTGAACTGCTTTAAAGCCATTTAACGCATTCAGCATTTTCATTTCCTAGATACTGGGCAACAGTTCATTTTAATTGCTGGCATTAGAACAGAAACAAACACATTGGCACCCCATAACTATCCTTTCTTAACCCACAGTTGTGTTTGAACTGTTGTGGAATTGCCCTTCAAGAGAGTGCAGCTCATTTACCATCCCATTTCTAAAAACCTTTTTCACATACAGCCTGTTACAGAGCAGCCTGCAGCTCCCTGAATGATTTAAAAAAGCCCTGAAAATTCTTGGAGAGAGATGAAGCATTTGATTGCTTTATTAAAACAATGTCCTCATGTCTCCTTATCCCAAACACATGGTTTTTTAGTTGCTTTTAATAAGCTGCTTTGAATGTCACACCATAAAGGAGGAACATGCAGGAATGTGTCCAGAGAAGGACCATGAGGATGATCAGAAAGCTGGAGCACTTCTCCCATGGAGACAGGTTGAGAGTTGGGGCTATTCAGTCTGGAGAGGAAGAGGCTCCAAGGAGACCTTATTGTGGCCCTCCAATATCTGAAGGGGGTCTACAAGAAAGCCAGTGAGGGACTTCTTAGGGTGTCAGGTAGTGATAGGACTAGGGGGAATGAACAACTGGGTAGATTAGATTGGATGTTAGGAAGAAGTTCTTCACCATGTGGGTGGTGAGACACTGGAACAGGTTGCCCAGGGAGGTGGCGGAAGCCCCATCGCTGTAGGTTTTTGCAGCCAGGCTGGATATGGCTCTGGGCAACCTGCTGTAGTGTGAGGTGTCCCTGTCCATGGCAGGGGGGGTGGAACTGGATGATCCTTGAGGTACCTTCCAGGCCT
This sequence comes from Colaptes auratus, assembly GCA_015227895.2. Classification (NCBI taxonomy): domain Eukaryota; kingdom Metazoa; phylum Chordata; class Aves; order Piciformes; family Picidae; genus Colaptes; species Colaptes auratus. The sequence goes on along the minus strand of CM037643.1, from coordinate 39,774,983 downwards.
GACAATTCTGTGATTCTGTAATTCTGAAACTAACCGTGCCTGAATTCAGCTCAAGGTGTTCAGAGGTTACACCAGAGTCATTATTAGGCAATTGATAGTACAGCAGAAGAACTTGAGTTACACAGCATAAATGGAGTCAGTTACATGACTTAATTTAGTCATGTGGCTAACGAGCTTGTGCCCTGTACTTGCAGAGTACCAGCAGATGTTCGCAGGCCCACGTGTACGTTCATGTAGGTATGAAGCGATTACTTGCGCATAAAGCCATTGAGTAGCCTTACACAAAGATAACACAGTACTGATGACAGTTTTGTTCCTTAACAGAGTTTGTATGTCATGGAGAATTTTTTCATCTCTCATTTATTTTAGGATGTAATTAGGACCATTGTACAGAGCGGTGGCATCAAGCATTTAGTAACCATGGCAACCAGTGAACACGTAATAATGCAGAACGAAGCTCTCGTTGCACTGGCACTAATAGCAGCCTTAGAGTTGGGTGAGTATCCCAGCAGTTCACTCTACCTGTTCTCCTTCCAGTCTGTGAAACAGGAGAGCGCTCCAGGGAGAGCTGTCCAAGTTTCTTTCACAAAGTAGAGCAACCTCCTTCTTCCACCTACCTGCCTTTCAGAAGCATGGAAATAGTTGACAGTTCATGCAGTCATAGCCAGGCAGTAAAGTCATGCAGAGGAGTGGTGTCTGCTGGTAGTGTCTGTTCCATCATTCTGGTAGGTGATTATATGATCTAGAAAGGCCCTTCAACAGAACTTTCAGATTTGGAGTAAAAACATCACACTTTATAGTGATAAAAACATTCTTTATAGTGAAGACTGTATGAACTGCCTGCATTCCTGCAGTGGAACAATTCATCTCCTCCTGAGAGGCCTTGTCAAAGTAAAGCTTCCACCTACCCTCAGCAGTGAGAGCCAGAGAGCATGCAGAGGTGGATGATGCCCCCACAAAACATTCCACAGCAATAGGTGCAAGAGCTACCATATGAAGGCAGAGATGATTATGTGTCTTGACCTGCCTTTGAAGTACCTCAGCTTACCAAATCGAAAGGCAAATGCCCCAGAGAGGTTTTTTTGGTCCTATTTGCTTGTTTGTCAACTAAGATAAGACACTAAACAAGCAACATTACATAGTTTTGCTCTTGATTTTATCTCTTGCCATTCATGCTACAGGAATGCTACATTAAACTTGCACATCACTTCCAATGCAGCAGGGAATTGATTTAATTAAAAGGGAAAAGTGTTCCTATTCACACAGATTGTCTAGGCCTTCTTTGTCTCATCTTCAGACATTAAAGCTCTTGATCTTTAAAATGTTTCCTAGAAAACTACAGAAGAAATAACTCACACACTGATCTTTTTTCACAGCCCTTATAATGGACCCTGAGCTCCCTCTACCCTGGAATCAAGAATTACACCATCAGTATTTACTCAATTTCCAAGAGCAAATCCAGGCAGTGGAAGTCTTGAAAGCTGAAATATTGCAGAAATAGCTAGAAAGCCTGGTGGCTTTTCCATCAGCTCACTGCATGTTTAAGATTGGAGTTTGTCATTAAACTCTGATTGTCTTTCCAAGCCATTGGGCTGTTTTACATTTTTATAGCAAGAGCTGTGATTTTTATTATCACACCACCTGCTTCAGTTTTACACACCACAGCACCACTCAGTACTGTGAGAGATCCACGTTTCACTAAACTAACAGACAGAGCATCAAGGCAAGCAGCACTTCTGATTTAGACATTTTTACTTGTGTTTCAGGCACTGCTGAAAAGGATCTGGAAAATGCTCAGCTTGTTCAGATTCTACACAGACTGCTCTCGGACGACAGGAGCGCTCCAGAAATAAAATACAACTCCATGGTGCTGATCTGTGCCCTTATAGGATCTGGTGAGTGCTCAGGAGAGGCTGCTGTCCTAAGCGGTTTATGTATTTTAAACTCTTCTTAGCCTGAGCATAGAGCACATGCAGACACTCTGAGATTGGTTCTCCAGTCACAAGGAGTGTATACAGAAGGGTTCCATTTAGAATAGAATAAACCAGGTTGGAAGAGACCTTCAAGATCATCACATCCAACCTATCATGCAACACCATCTAATCAACTGAACCATGCAACCAAGCACCCTATCAAGTCTCCTCCTTAACACCTCCAATGATGGTGACGCCACCACCTCCCCGGGCAGCACATTCCAATGGGCAATCACTCTCTCTGTGTAGAACTTCCTCCTAACCTCCTGCCTAAACCTCCCCTGGCACAGCCTGAGACTGTGTCCTCTTCTTCTAGTGCTGGCTGCCTGGGAGAAGAGACCAACCCCTGTCTGGCTACAACCTCCCTTCAAGGAGTTGTAGAGAGCAATAAGGTCACCCCTCAGTCTCCTCCAGGCTAAGCAACCCCAGCTCCCTCAGCCTCTCCTCATAGGGCTTGTGTTCCAAACCCCTCACCAACTTTGTTGCCCTTCTCTGGACACCTTCCAGCAAGTCAACCTCCTTCCTAAACTGAGGGGCCCAGAACTGGACACAGGACTCAAGGTGTGGCCTAACCAGTGCAGTGTACAGGGGCAGAATGACCTCCCTGCTCCTGCTGGCCACACTGTTCCTGATGCAGGCCAGGATGCCATTGGCCCTCTTGGCTGCCTGGGCACACTGCAGGCTCATGTTCAGCCTACCATTGACCAGTACCCCAAGGTCCCTCTCTGCCTGGCCGCTCTCCAGCCACTCTGACCCCAGCTTGTAGCACTGCATGGGGTTGCTGTGGCCAATGTGCAGAACCCAGCACTTGGATGTGTTCAGTCTCATGCCCTTGGACTCTGCCCATCTGTCCAGCCTGTTGAGGTCCCTCTGCAAAGCCTCTCTACCCTTCAGCAGATCAACTCCTGCCCCCAGCTTGGTGTCGTCCACAAATTTACTGATGATGGACTCAATGCCCTCATCCAGATCATCAATAAAGATGTTAAAGACCCTGGGGCCCAGCACTAATCCTTGGGGCACACCACTAGTGCCTGGCTGCCAGCCGGATGTGGCACCATTCACCACCACTCTCTGGGCTTGGCCCTCCAGCCAGTTCCTAACCCAATGCAGTGTGCTCCTGTCCAAGCCAGGGGCTGTGAACACTTTATGGTGTTTCTTTACAGTGTCAAAAAAAGTGGCTGTTAACTCAGTTTTAGGTATTAACTGCAGAAATTGGACTCTGGCTTCTGCAGGATGCAGCAAGCTGACATTTCAACTGACAGAAGAGTAATGAAAGGCATTTAGAATGCTACTGTTACCAGGCTTTCCTAGCAAATATGGAGATAACAAGAACTGCAATTTCCCCATAATCAATCTGATAGCTTTTTTTTTTTTGCCCCCCGGTGAACTTAGCCAAGTACAATTTGGTAAAATCATACCAAACCCAGCAGGAAACAAATAAAGATGCACAGGTAATGTTTGCAAGGGCATGTGTGCACACAGCTGAGTGCTTAGAGCAACAATCCTGCTTTAGGAGTGATCCCCACATTTACCGCACTGGGACGAGTCCTTCCCTGGGCAGCCCTCACATGGTTGCCCCACCAGGCACAATTGTTCCTGATTGTTTTGAAAGGCAAGCAGGACGTGCTCACTGCTGGACACTGTAAACTTTAATCTTTCTCAGCTAACTCTGCAAAAAGGTCAGATGTTCTGAGGATGGTGTAGCAGGCTGTGGTTTGATACTGCAGCTTCCTGCCTCTGTGTGCACACATAAAACCAAAACAAAAAGCAGCAACATTGCGTGGGGAAATTTGGTTTCCAACTGAGCTTTCAAGAAGTAGCTACATTTCCTCTACTTAGTTCTGTAAGCATTTACTGGGTGGAAGGAAAACAAATTTAATTCCATAAAGGTTTCAGAACTTTACAACTAATATGACAATGAACTGTATTAAGTACAGCAAGGTAGAAACTCAGCCTGTCTGCATATGATTTGCCAAGTGTGAAACATCTGAAGGTTCTTCAGAGATGGATTTAGAGCAATTCAGCTGAATTAAGTTATCATAGCCAAGTATATACTCTCTCTGTAAACAAAGCTGCCTTTTGTTCCCCCTTAGAGTTCACCATGCCTACTGTAAGTGAACTCTGGTGGCCTGTACATCCACGTGAGTGAATGCTGCATTGCTGCCATCTTAAAGGAACAAATAATTGTATACACATCTCAGTGCACAAAGATTGTGCTCAGAGTTCACTGGCAAGCCTCAGCTCCCCTTAAACATTCACTGTAATGTCAGGTCAATGTAGTGTACTTGTTAAGCATGAAATAGCTCAAGAAGGTTGTGAGTGAGATTATCCATTCAACTTCAGAGTAGAAGCCTTTCTGCAGAGGGTACCCCTCACCCTCACTGCTATGTCTGTAAGCATTCCCACTGCTTCCAACTAAAATCATCATCCTCAGAAATTCTGCCTGACACTTGTATTATCCCTTTTCTGAGTCCTATTCACCTGCAAGACAGAGTTAACATCAAATACCTGTCTCTATTCCACCAGAGTAAGGACCAGTCTTGTCTTTGTGGTTTTTAGTGTTACCCACCAGGCAGAGTTTGCTCTGCCACCACACCATCAGCTTAACTTAGACTTGAAGTGCCTTATCCCACACCCAGGCTCACAGGGAACAGACTGCAATATATAACTGCAGTATGGGGATGTAAAGTTAAGGCTCAGTGTTCAGCCCTGCACATGAGAGTCACAACTACGCAACCCAGGCTTGCACTTCTAAATTGTAAACAAGGGGGAGGGAAGGTGTCAAAGAGCAAAGCCTGTTCTTTGCATGGGAAAAATAGTAAAATACATCTCTTATGTCCACCACCGTCTCCACACAGTGAGCATTTATAATGACATCTCCATATTCTGCTGTAATCAGACTTGAGCAGTCATTTTAAAGTAATTGACCCCCAATTGAGTTCCATAAAGACCAGAAGGGGTTGCATTGTTTTAATTATTGGCAAGTTTAATTCTGCAGAGATTGCTGTTGTTACTGTCCTTTGTTACAGGGGATCTGGCACCACATTTAACTTGATACTGCCAACAGCTGTGTGTTAAGAAGTGTGTGTGTGTGTATATATATATATTTATATAAATTTTGCCACCTGGAAGTTGCTCTTGAAACTGAGTAAATGGGTGGAAAGAGGAAACAATGGAAAATGGAAACATGGAACATCAGCAAAAGCAGAGCATTCACAGCTAGAACAGTCACTTCTCTGTGTGAGGGTCTCCAGGCTCACAGGAACCTGGATGTTGAGTATAGTCGAATAGCATAGCTGAATAGTTATTCAGCTACTGTGAATTCCTTAAACTGTTCAGTAACATCTGCTTAAACACAATGGTATCTCAGGAAGAGCAGAAATTGCTTACAGAGCATAACCATCCTGAGCGCCTCACCAATATTGCTGTGTGTAGAATAGAATAAACCAGGTTGGAAGAGACCTCAAGATCATCGCATCCAACCCATCATCCAACACCACCTAATCAACTAAACCATGCAACCAAGCACCCTATCAAGTCTCCTCCTAAACACCCCAATGATGGGGACTCCACCACCTCCCCAGGCAGCCCATTCCAATGGGCAATCACTCTCTGTGAAGAATTTCTTCCTAACATCCAGTCTGAACCTCCCCTGGCACAGCCTGAGACTGTGTCCTCTTCTTCTGGTGCTGCTTGCCTGGGAGATGAGACCAGCCCCCACCTGTCTACAACTTCCCTTCAGGTAGTTGTAGAGAGCAAGGTGGTCTCCCCTGTGCCTCCTCTTCTCCAGGCTAATCAACCCCAGCTCCCTCAGCCTCTCCTCATAGGGCTTGTGTTCCAAACCCCTCACCAACTTTGTTGCCCTTCTAAGGTGCCCAGGTGCAGAGCAACACCAGAGTTCCCAGCTCTTACATAGCAGGGTTTAAATGGCAAGAAAACTGGAAACTTGTCAACAAGAAAGTAGGTAGGAAGGGAAACAAATGTCAAAATTTGCTACTAAACCCAGTGACATGCATACAGCATAGCTATCCGAAACAGAGAGTTAGGACTTCTCCTGTGAAGCTCAAAGATGAAGCTCCCAGCAGCACCTAGGAAGCAAAACTGTACATAAATATTTGGAGCTGAGTGGAAGTTCACTAGAGTGGCCTGAACAGGGCATGAAACAAGCCTAACTGCTTTGGCTTTCAACTGTGAGATACCCAGAACACAGGCCTTTCAGAAAGCTGCCTTTTTTTTTTAAACTGCTCCATTTTTGTGAGCTGTTCTCAACCTCCCCTTGTTAATACAATCATAGAATGGTCTGGGTTGGAAGGAACCTCCAAAGGTCATCCAGTCCAAACCCCTCTGCAGTAAGCAGGGACATCCTCAACTAGATCAGGCTGCCCAGAGCCCTGTCAAGCCTCACCTTGACTATCTCCAGGGATGGGGCCTCAACCACCTCCCTGGGCAACCTGTTCCAGTGTTCCACCACCCTGATACTAAAGAACCTGTTCTTAACATCCAATCTAAATCTGCTCTTCTCTAGTTTGAAGCCATTGCCCCTTGTCCTAGACAAGGTATGGTGCAATCCAGGATGAGAATCATAGGGCAGTCTCTCACAGTTTTGAGTAAAACATAAGTACAGCACTCAGCTTTGCACCACGTGTTGTCCGCATTTAACTTCAGAGTTACTTACGACAGCTAACAGTGACCAAGTGGTGACACTTCCATTAAAGAACCACATCACCCACTCCACACCCTCACAAACAACCAGAGCTGATTTGATACAGACTAGTTTAAGGAATAAGGCAGAATAGTATTGTCACTAAAAAGTACTTCCCAAGCATCTGTTTTAGAAGGCAATCCAGGTGGACTTTTTAACTCCTATGTGGCAGCTTTCTGATGCATCCCTGCCTGAAACCCACAGAGTCTGTGCACGCCCCAGGCCCTGGACAGTTCTCTCTCCATCCTCAAAAGCAATTAAAAGAAGTCAGTAAGATGATGTACACACACACATTTCTGTGCTTATGTGTAGAGGGCTTTTGTGCCCTCACCAAGCTTCTGTGTTCTTCTGCTGGTCTCATACAAAGCACCATTTCTTTTTTTCCAGAGCCTCTCCAAAAGGAAGTGCAGAGCATGGCATTTCTAGAAGTTGTCTCGAAACTCCGCAGCCATGAGAACAAAACTGTTGCCCAGCAGGCCTCGCTAACAGAGCAGAGACTTGCTGTAGAAAGCTGAGGAAGGTCTCGTTTCCAGTGCATCCCATCACAGATTTCACCTTTGTCCTCTGTCCTGCTGCTGCTCCTGCTCTGTTTTCCACTGTATCATTTGTGCATGCGTGTAATGTTCCCACACAAACTGATGAACTGCTGTAGGTACCATCCCAAAAGGTTTCTACAACTTCATAGGTGGTGTTACCATGAACCTGTCTTCACCCGTAACTGTTCTACGTGTATTCTTGTTGCTTGGGCCACGTAGTAGAATGTGCATGTTGTAGTCCTATGATGACGTAGAAGTGGTACTACACAATGACTCTTTCCTCATGCCCCTAACTGCATAATAATGTACTACTAAATTAGGGACAGTACAAGAGGCAGCAAGTCCAGACTAGCGTGCTGAAAGTAAGAATAAGAAGTAAATCTAGCTCCATTTTTGGTGCTTTGGAGATTCAGGTTTGAATGCAATGTATTGCTGCTCATTCACTGGTCTTGCCTATTAATGTCAAACTCGTGGTACCTAGAGGTAACAAATAAAAATTTCAGTGCTCCCACTTTATCCTGTGGTTTGTCCTTTATTGTAATCACATGCAGAAGCCATGGCTGCACCACCATGCACTGGTGAGAAGTACTTTTTGTTCCTGGCTCTGGCCCCAATGCAATCACTGCCTTTCAGATGAGCAAATACAAAGGAAACCCAACCACTTTCACTGTGTATGCTCACACAGAGGCACTGTGTGGTTTAACAATCCTGCTTTTTAACAGGAATACACTGGACAATCCTTCTTCCTTACAGAGTTTGAGCGCTCTGGGGCTTGCTTGGGATTGGGTTTTTGTTTGTTGGCAGTTTTTGTAGATGGATTTTTAAAGGCTTGTCTTGCAACAACTTTTCAACAGAACCCTATCGAGTGAGAACTGCAGCATGCAAGAGGCTTCCTTTTCCTCCTTTCCTAGGTAGATTTGGGAAATTGCCAGTTTAAGTATCTTATCTCACAGCTGTTCTTTTGTAGATCTGTAACATGGCAGTGAGTGAAGCAGCAGACAGCTCTCATGGAAGATGGAACAGCTGGGAAAGCAGTTTCCAGCCAGCACATGTTATTTTTCACCATATGATACCATTGTCCAGCTGGATCAGAGACACGACACACAATGATCATAACATCTATAACATTTTAAACCAATTTGGCACTAGCAGTGCTCAACTGCCAGCCTCAGGAGTGTCAGGTTCCTTTCTTAATCTTCAGAAGTGGCAAGCTCAAGAAGCCAAGCACATGTGCAATCCTGTGCCTTGTGGTTGCAAAAATACCTCCCCAAATTGACTTTCCAGCTCCCTGAAACCACTGCTTATCCCACATGCACTGAGGGGAAAGATGGCAGTCATGCTGGAAATGGGATTACGTACATAAAATGGGTATAAACCCAAACTCGCCTCAGATAGTTTAAGCTCCAAGACCATAGCAAAGCGTTAGCAGAGGTTTCACATCCATTTAATCTGGTGGCAGAAACACACAGAAGCAGTGTCTAATACTAATGGGTTAAATTAAGGGCTAACCTGCCTGGTCCCCAACACAAAAGTGAGGGGAAGAGTAACCCACATGACTCAGGGTTGAGATAAAGAGATGAGAGCCGAATATAAGATATCACAATGCATCATTACCTTAGCTGATAATCTAATTCATCTAATAATACAATGCGTGATTACCTTAAAGACTATTTGCAGAAGCAGTGCAGGGGGAACAAACAGCATAAAACAGAAAACTAAAGCCAGCAGCTACCTGACTCCCACCCATCTTGCTGCCATGCCTAGAAAAGTGCCTTGACCCTCCAGTTAGCACTTTCATTTTTGAAGCTGGCACGGCTGCAGCGTGGTATGGGTAACAGCAGCAGAGTTTCAACTCAACCCACAACAACTGTACAACAGCCTCTTATTTAAAAAAAAGAAAGATCTCAAAAGACATTTGCTAGTAATGGTGTGGCAAAGCCACTGACAATGCAGAGCTGTGGACACAGACCAGGATGTGACATCAGGGGGTTCTCCAAAATAACACAGAACTGCTGAACGTTAAGTAGCATGTCTACAATCAGAGTTCACAATGACCCACACAACCCCAAGTGTTCCCTGGCAAGGAAATAATTTGCATTGGTTTAAAGAGAATTCAAAACACGTTAGAAAGATGTTATCAATGACTTACCTGGTTCTAGGAGGAGACTGTTCCTTATGACCTAAGTATAAACTTTAAATGCTCCCACCACCTGATCCTAACTGACAAAGTTGGGACACCAGCAAAAATCCCATTCCAACCACCTGCTTAACTGGACTTCAGTTTGAGCATCAGCCATTATATCACCAAATGTTTGTTAGGGTTATCACTATCACAGCAAGCACAAACACAGGCCAGCACCAATGTCCCACTTGCAGATGGAGTATCAAGTGACTCACTTCTAGGCAACATCCATGCTAAGCCCATGCACAGAAGGAAAGTCTGCCTAAGGGCAAATCAAAGGGTAGCTGAAGAGACTGTGTCTATCCACACGCAAGCTGTGCTGTTTTGAGGTATGCTGCAGCCCACAGCTCATCTCTGCATAGCTGGTAAATCATTTATCATCTGAGCTTCTGTAGTAAGAGAAACAGGACCTAAGGATGTTACCATAATGTGTGTTTCACTACTCACTTGACAGAAGTCAACTGAATTGAACCTGTTGACAGAAGTTGTGATTAGATGCTTAGCACTGCTCACTACCTGCTGCTCAGACTGCCTTTATGAAGGTGAAGCCAGATTTGGGGCTTTTTCCTTTGCCACAGCAAACCAAGCCAAAACCAGCACTGCAGCCACACTACACAGGCAGACAGTGCCTCCCAGGTGTGGTACATATGTCTGCACCTGTAGGACTCTTTCAAGATCCAGCATTACACCAGTCAGCAAGACAAAAGCGTGTGTGCGCTTTTACATTTCACACTGCAGAAATACAAGGAACAGTTTCCACCTGGGTAAGGCACAAGGCCCAGCAATATGAGCCACAGATCCAGAGGGAACCCAATGATCAAATGAGACCATCAGACCCAGAAGTCATTTGTTCAAACACCATAGAAATGTTCTTGAGGTCATGCCTGGGGAACAAGTCTGTTACGATTCACAGACTGCAGGTATCCCCCCATCATGAACATGGCTTATCCATGTGTGTCACATCTGTTGCATGTTATGAAGATTTAGGCAATACCTTCAACTTCTTTTTGGCTGAATTAGTTCTTCCTTCCCTTGCCAAGGCTTCCACATCTGCATTCTTATTTTGCCAAGTCATTTCCCTACATTCAGATAACTGTATGTACCTGAAACATGGAAAAGGCATTGGACTTCAATTTGCTTTTAAATCAGTCACAGTGGTGTTTTGTGGACAAAACTGTAGGTCTGAGATACTGAATTGGATTAGCTTGCTCTTCAGGTTTTGCAGTGCTAAAATTGGGCTTCTTCCACCTCTGACTAAACAAGCACAAGCCATCATTACCCATTTTTACCTCCACAATAAAATACAGCAGCTCTCACCACTTTTAAGGGCATCACAGAATCACTGGTTGCCTGGGAGAAGAGAGCAACCCCCACCTGGCTACAACCTCCCTTCAGGTAGTTGTAGACAGCAGTAAGGTCTCCCCTGAGCCTCCTTTTCTCCAGGCTAAACAACCCCAGCTCCCCCAACCTCCCCTCATAGAGGTTGAGCTCCAAACCCCTCACCAGCCTTGTTGCCCTTCTCTGGACACATGTGAGCAACTCAACATCTTTCCTTAATTGAGGGGCCCAGAACTGACACAGTACTGAAGGTGTGGCCTAACCAGCGCCAAGTTGCACTCAGAAACATGAATTTCCCACTTCCCTTTACAGAAGTGTAATTAACATTGTGACAAACCGCTTTAGTGCTGCTCCCTGCAAAGCAGCAACTCCTGAACACTTCAGGCTCACTAGAATTGTTATGGAGAGAGCACCAACAGTTGTACTAACCAGCAGCCACAGCAGCCCGAGGAACACCAACGACCTGTCAGAAAGAAGCAGAGCATGTTCATTAGCCAGAGACTTCTAAGACCAGTTGACAGCAGATATGGGATCTCCTCCCATGCATATGTGCTCTTCATGTATTAGCTTTTTATTCATTTAAGGGCAGCTGCTGGCAGCGTGACAATACATTCTGTTTAATTAGGACACAATATTCTTCATTGTATACAGGAGACTTGGGGCTTTATTCCCCCAGTCAGTGGGGGGGGGGGGGGCAGGCAGGAGTCTTCTCCTGAAGGAACCTGGCAGGAACGTATCTTTGTGCCATCCAGGTGCAGTGCTGCAGCAAGAGGACGCAGTTACAGTGTCGTATTTCACGCAGTTTTATTTATAAAATTGTCATTATCTAACAAATTGCATATAAAATGATTTACTTCAAGTAAATACAGAATACTGCACAACTATTAAAACTATTGTATTGTCCATCGTAAGTGTATTAAAACATTCCTAAAAAAATGCCTCTATTAAAAACCAAAAACCCAAGAACACAAGTAGCATGATCAAGACCACTTTCAATAGCTTAAAACAAATTAACAGGAAGTTGTGTTAACTTCCCAAGTAGACTCCAGTTACATCCATTGAGCTCAGCATGTGATACAATACCACAGTCTAATGCTAAAGATGACAAGTAATAACATTATGCACCTGATCTATGCTTTTCTCCTAGACTGAAGGTAACCAGCCCAAAAAAACCAAACAAAAGAAATCAGAAAAGTAAAGCTCAAGTCAAACTCTACTGGGCATGCAGTTCTGTTATAGCAATACTTTCAATTGGTAAGTGTAGTTGGCTTTTACAATCAATTTTACAACCCATAAAAAAAAGGAACACAAGAGAATACATTCGTATAAAAAGGAATGATACACAAAGGGGAAATATCAACACCTTGCTGTACACCCCAGGATGAACCCGAGAGAGAGAGAGAGACTCAGTGGGAACTAATGTGGAATATACAGATCAGAGATGGGGCTGAGTCACAAAACCCAAAGCCCAGGCTCCTGAGAGCTCAAGGTGGTATTGGGTCCATCTCGACCGTGTACACAGCATGAACATGAACACACATACAGATGGAGCTTTTCATTAACACATTTATATTGCTGAAACACAAAAGACCACTAGCAGTGCTGCCTGCTGCACACTAGCAGTCAGAACACCTACTGTTATACTGCATGTTAAAGGAAATGGATGTTTGTTTTCTTTAAATTCAAGTGGCAAAATTTGGTAACTGATAGGGTAGTTTTATTTTGTTTGTTTCAGTTTCATAACCAGTAACAGGTACCTGAAAAAGCTTCTGAGAAGACAAAAATGGGAGGAACTAGAGAACCTTCAATGGTGTTCAACACCTGTTGAGATCTAATCTCCTTCCCAGGTACTTGCAGAACTGCCATTTCAATGCACCCAGAAGGCACACACAGCAAGAAAGGAAACAGAAGCAAAATTTCACACGAGTTTCTCCTGAAACCAATATTATTTATCAGAATTAATTTTACCAAGGGCATCTCTAAGGTAGTAAAACCAGATTAACATCCAGGACAGTTCTTTTAGCACCATGGTGAGTCCTGCTGCAAGTGATGGCAACTTCCCATAACTGATAGGGGCTGCTGACTCCGACCCTCCCCATCTGGCAGCCTAATGCTGCTCCAGTGCCAAGTAGCAGAGGGAAAAGGCAAGGGAGGTCCTGCTACTAACCCGAGGCCGGGTGGTTGGCCGGGGTTTTGCCTCCTGCCGCAGGTAGCTGCTGCAGATGGCTGGGTAGGCACTAGAGGGCAGGCGAGGAAAACGCTCCTGCCTCACCTCCTGCAGAGGCGAAGCCGGAGCCGCTTCAGCATCCCACGCTCATGGTAGGACACCTTTCATATCTATTACAAACACTTCTAGGGTGAGAAAAGCAGTCATGTGCAAGAATCGTTTCATCCGCATGCTACTATTTACATTTCAAACATTATTTACACACCAGAACTACAATTAGCATCTCTCTCAAGGTGGCTTCCAGGACAGAGGACACTTGAGCAAGCACCTCCACAGCTCCAAATTCTAAGGGACACATCAAAACTATGGGTTTTGAAGCCAAAGGATTCTAATTCTACGGAAACAGACACACGGAGACAAAACAAATATTTGTCCATTAGGCTATTAATAAAAAAAAAAAAACAAACAAAAAACCCCAACCACAGAGTTCAAAGAAGAGAAAGGCCTATGAATACTGTGAATATGGAGAGTGTTGAGAGGTCAGAAGAGTAACAACAGTGATGCCCTCTGGCAGGGCTCAGTAGGGAATCTGGAAATGGCTTCGAATTCAGGGCTACCCTTAAAGCCACCACACTTCTCATTAGCAATGCCACTATCCCATATGAATCACCCAAAGAGAGCTATTTCACACTCCACAGGGGCCATAAGCCTGACAACGAATCTCTGAACAGCTACCCACATTAGAAATAACTAGACTGACCTCTGAATTCACACCTACCTCACGACCACACTGGGCAGACTAGAAATTGCCAAGTGCTACTCCCTACCACATCTTATTGCTTTAGAAAATGAGCCCCTGCAGCCAGCAGTTGTGCTCTAGTTACAGCTCAGCTGAAGCTTTCACAAAGTTTTCTGGAAGAAAGCTTGGTTGCATTTGGCAGGCTCTGACAATATTAGATTGATCTCCAAGACCTCCCATATGCTTTCCAAGCAGGACGCCTAAGCTGTCGAGTAGCTGCTGACAGGGCATTTCTAGGACATCTTACCCAATCTGTAGACAAAAATGTGCAACACAGAGTTAATCCTGAACATTCAGTATGCATCCACCAAGCAACTAGAAAAATGAGGAAAACAAGAGCATCTCTTGGAAGCGGCAAAGGGGTGTGGGAAGAGCAGCATCTGCAGCAACAAAGACAAGCTCTACAAAAGTAGGTTATTTAGTGGTTTTTCTAAGAACAGTCAGTCATTCTGGGACTCAGAAGTGCTGCACATTTGCATTTACACGTGCAAGCACTGAGAACAAGATTTGCTCACCTCGCAGCATCTACCTTCCTATCAGTCTGACACTGGCAACAGCATGTCCAGCAGACTGGAACTCAAAGAACAGAGTGACAAGACAGAAGGCAGGCAATACAGTACAACTGCAGAAATTCAAGTAGAGGAATGAGATTGTGTTCAGAAACCCACAGCAGCAACAGCAGTATTCAAGATCAGTGGCAACAAGGAATGTTTCTGTAATGCAGGCTCTCTCTTCTTCTGCAGACCAAAGCACCAGGTCACAACCACAGCTCTTGGGTGGAAGGCTTGCTTCCTCAGTCATGCTTCCCTGATTTCTCCCCACATCACTTTGTCTCACTGCTGCAACACTGGTGCTGATGATCTGTCTGCCCCGTTGCTAGCAGGTAAAATGGTGAGCCCCTTTGGGGGAAACACACACCAGTAGCTCCTCCGGAGTGGCTAAGGAAAACGTAACACTGTGGTGAGACGGAACCAAGTTTATTAAGGACAGTAAATTATAATTGCTTTCAAATGCCTAAAAAAAAATAAAAATACTCTGAGTCATGGCTGGCCTTTAACAGCAGATACCAAAGGATATGGAGGCTGCCTGATTCAGAGCCTGTCAGTGGGAGTTAACCAGAAGAGGATGAGGTAATGCTCAAAGACAGGAGGACAACAGGACAGTCTGAGGCAGCTGTGTAGCACCGGTGTGCCTACCACCAGCTTTCGGGGTGGGGGGGGAGCCACAGCCAGCTAAAGCACAGAAAGCAAAATGTGCAAGGGTTTATATGCTCATAAGAGTCAAAGGACCTTAACAGGTCATCAGAACAGCTTCCTATCCATTCCCCAGAAGAAGGCAGCTTTGAAAGCAATGCATTTGTCTCTCCTAGTCCACATCATTTGAAGAAGCTCTTCTCAGAAAGATGCTAAGGATGTCAGAAAGAGATGCTACACACCCTCTGCCACTGTCTGACCAAAGCAGGAGCCAAGAGCTCATAGCTTTCAGGATTGGTTCTGCAGATACTGAGAAGGGTCACACAACAAGCTATACTTACACAAAGTGCATAAAACTACCCAAGCCATGGTCAGGTTTGTAAGTTCACTATTATTAGTGAAGAAGAACTAATCAAAAATTCTAAGCTGGATGGAATCTGATTTAATTCTTCTTCCACTATTTGTGCTTTATTCCAAATTCTGCTCTCTTTTGTCCAGTTCAAAAGAGTCTGTCTTGACTGATCCCAACACACACTTCTGTTTTAAAACTTTTATTCCATTGCTTCAAGAAAGCTTTGTGTTGCATTTAGAGCAACAAAGGGAGATGCATTTTTGTAGCAAGGATTTGTTCACTGGAGGTAAGCATTTCCTCTGGAAAGCGTTCTCTCCAACTCTGAAGGGAATGGGATATGATCTTTCCATAATCACATGCATTTACCAATAAATAAGTTTGGATTAGGCTGTATTAAAACGTATGCACAGATTTAAAGCACGGGAGTGTCACAGATTCTTACTTCACAGCTCATGCAAGTAAAAAGAATGAAAAGAAAAGAAGAAAGAACAAAGCTTCAGCTAGGAACGGACCAAGAGGAATTATCTCAAAAGAAGTTTCGCACAAGTATACTAAAGCATTAATATTAGTGAGATCCCTAAATACATTAGGTTACACTAAATTCCAGAGAAACAGAAGATTTAGCCACACCAGATATATAAGTTTTGATATTTTTTTAAGTTAATATATAATTCACTCTTTGAATAATATTACTCACTTGGACCCAACATCCACACTGCTTTCATACATTTATACAGTTACACACCATCCTTGCCTTAAGAGACTGATGTCCTAAGGTATGGCAGCAACCAAAGGCTCTACAACCCTTGTTTGTCAAATATAAAATTCCTTTCCCTTCAACACGAGGGTGGAGAAGGAAGAAAGATGTTGATAAAATACGGCAGCTCTCCCTGTGAGCTTGCTGATTCCAACCTCAAAGCAATGCAGGGAGATGGCTGGAAGCTTGCATTAAAAGAAAAAAAAATATCCCTTGTTTTAAAAACAATTTCTTTTACTGTACAATAGATGCATAGAAAGTTGCTTCCTGCTTGATGGGTTTTGACCTGTAGCTCTGTAGCTATTTTTAGCTGTGAAAATAAAGGAGATTGTTCTTGAGTGATGAGGAGAGAGACCATCTCAGGAATATTTGGCAGCTATTGAAGAGCTCATGACACGAAGAATAAACAGCATATCCACAGACTACAACGATGCAACTTTGTCCCATTGAATACACCAAGTTAAAAAAAGTGTCCACTTGTTACTCAGGATCAAGAATACAGTAGAGATTCACAGCTCAACAGCTTTCAAACTGGTGGTTTAAAAGAAAAAAATTGTCAGTGAGCAGCAGATTAAGTAGCCCACTCTTCTCTCCCCCTGCCCAAAGAAAAACAAGTTCACTGCAATATCACAAACTTAGACTTGAGACTGCTTGGGAGAGAAGGCTTCCCTGTCACCCACGTCCGTACAGCTTGGTGTCAGTGACACACTGGAGGTTTCAGAGGGTTTCGGTTATCCAGTGTCTTGTTGCGGTTACTTCAGCAGTTTTACCAGCTGGCTCTGACAGCTTCAATGTCACTAACCAAATTCTGGGCTAAGCATATCCCAAATATCTGGAAGAGACAAGAGTTTATTCATCTGGATCGTTAGACAACTCTTTTTACACAGGCAAGCTCCCTAGGTTAGACAGAAATCTGGTAAGAAAAGAAACAGAAAGCTAGAAATCAAAGGGTTGAGAGAAGAAAGAACACTGAAAAACTCCTATAATCCCAGGATTTTTACAGTGCCACTGGGTTCCAAGGAAATTGAACAGTTCTAGACTTGCTGCACAAAAGCAACTGTAAAAGCTTTTCACTTCTCATTTAAAGCACTACCAGAAACAGTAGGTTAAAAACCTCTACTTAATCATTATCCAACACAGTGTTACTTTTGAACTGCAGATAGTTGAAAAGACACAGAAGAAAAAAAGAAAGAAACAACATCCCTACAGATAAAAAATAAATACTCCCCTCACTAAAACCTATGAAGTTTGTATTTTCTAGTGCAACTGACACTGATTTCTAGGTCCCATATGCAATTACCCCTCATGCAGCCTATTTATCTGCTGTTCTGTGTGATTCATTGCAGGGAACATGACGCTTACCTGCAGTAATGCTATCCCAATGAATATACCAGCGACTATGGTAAGATTGTCCTGCAACCATTTCTCAAACTGAGGGACACAGCCTTTCGTGTAGATAACAATCTGCTGATCAACTTCCTGCCACAGAGAAGAGGGAAGAAACCAGATATCATTACATTCAACTTACCCCTTCAGTATAATAACCTGCTCTTGCAAGAGATTTGGATCCTTAAGATACCACATTAAATAAACAAGAGAGCTTACTGGTTTTTGCCTTGCATCATAGCCACACTGAGTATTAATAACATCTTCCTAGGAGAAAGAGAGACAGAAGAGAGGCAGTCAGTCAAGTGTCTCCTAAACACCCTTGCCCAGCTCCCCAGTTTTGTCCTGTATATGACAACAATCCCCCTAACTTTGGTTACTACATTGCCTTTAAAAAAAACTTTCCTTTTCCATTCAGCGTTTTTCATTATTTGAAAGAAACAAAAGCAGTGTCACAAAATATTTTCTGCTGTCAGGACAGCAAGTTGGGACAACTGGCCTTCCACCTGGGTGCACTCCACATTTCATATGCAAATATTCAGGGATTAGGGAACATCTATTTTAGAGTGAAAGAACCTTCTGCTGAAAAGGTTTTGTCTATACTGCAAACCATGCCAAGGCTACTGTTAACATTTCCAGGGTTCAGTCTGTGCAGCATGAAGAGGCAAAAAGGGGCAATTTTGTTGCAGAAAGTGCAAGTTTCCACCAAGGATGTCTATAGAAATACATAAGGTACCTGAAGTTCCTTTATAAAAGCTAGGGAAGAGACAGAAATGTGTTCTTACTGCCTAGCCTTTCTTACAGCAGCTTGATAGCAATAGGAGAGGAGGGTTCCTTTGTGCTGCCTCCGTTTTAGCACTCCCAAAGCACAGGTAATAAAATAAGCTATGGCAGAATTTGGAAGCTGAAAGATGCATTTACTCTGTATACTGCGTTATTTTGAGGCAATAAAATGAAGCAACTACTTCTGGTGTCAGCTACAATGGCAGCAAAATATTAAGTTACTGGCTCATATAATAATGGTGAGCAGGAGGAGGAACTTAAGGAAGTGAGAAAATCAGCTTATCCTTGCCAGGTGTACTGAACACCACAATTTAACCAAATTATGGAAAGTGAGAAAGGCAGTAAGCAGAGAAAGAGATTTTTAAAAACAGCAATACAGACAAAGACATCTCCTGTCAGCAGTTACAGCTCCTCCAAGGGTTTCCTCACTTTGCAAAAAGTACATCAACAGGTTGTAGCCTGTCATTTGCCTAAACGGGATTCCCTCAACAGGCCTGTAAGATTTGAGTAACTTGCATCTTTGAGATGAATGTTTCAGTTCCAGGATCTAAAAATGACAGTGCCATGTACTTCAAGGCTGTAAAAGTAGAAAAGGTTCCAACAGAAGGATTTTAAGCTTTCTCCCAGGTGCTGAATGTCTGCTTGCTTTATCATCATTGTCTCATGCCTTTAGCCTGGGAATTTGTCAAATGAAAGAAAGCAATAAGAATTAAATGGAAATAAATCAACTTTTCTAGGCCTTGCCTGTATAGGAATTTGGAACATTTTACCCTGCTAGACTGTGGCAAAGTGAACCATAGTATTCCAAATCAATACAATACACCAGGTTGAAAGAGACCTTCAAGATCATCGCGTCCAACCCAATTTTGAAAGAGACTTATTTTGGCCTACCTAAAACTTACCCCTCCTGGTTCAAGCTACACTAGAAGCTAAACATTAAGTCATGTTCAAACCACCCACACAACTTTGTCAATCCAACACTGCATCTTAATTCCAAAAGGAACAATTTTGCTTTCCCAGAGAATAAACCTGTGTTTATCACTCTGACCCAGTCACAGATTGGCGACTATTACATGCATTATATGCACGACTTCTAACATTGTTAGGAATAGTATTTTTTAGTCTTTATTTTAAAGGCTTTCCTACAACAAATAGGAATTAGACTCATCTTTACATTTCCTATTGCTGCATGAACCCCTAAGAAACTGCATAACTATATACACACAGAGATATAACTTTAGCATGGATTATGTATTTATAGGATTACCTTGTACTGCTGTCACTGGTTTGGTTTTATAACATCTATATTTTTAAAACTGGGTTGTGATGACCTCTCTGTGTGGGTAGGTGGGCAGACAGGCAAACAGTAGGGGGAATCCTAAGCATATATAACACTTGAGCCTAACTTAAATTTTAATACTTCACTACAACATTTTCAGCAACGTTTGTGAGAAAGGTTTAAAGTATTATGAAAACGTGTTCAGAGGGACAGGAAGGCAGCTTGTGCAAGTGACAGGAAAGGAAGGAGAGCAGCTCTGGTGACTAGATGCCAGAAGCAGTGATTGCTGGTGTATTAGCAAGGCAGGAAGCACCTGAGGTGCCTGTGGCAACTTGCCTAACTTCAGTCAGTGCTACAGACTCATACATTCAAAAACTGTAAGTCACTCCAGGTGGGGAAAAAGCCAATCTGAACTACTAGACAATACAAGCACTCACAGACTGATTCTTTTTAGCTCTATGAAAGTCACACATATGCAGCATTAGCCGTGTAAGTTTCCAGGCACATCTATCCCTGTCCCAAGCCTTTCACTCACAAGGAACTGCTTCCTTACACTTTACCCTTCACTCCTGATCATGTCCACACTAGTAACGCATGACTCCAACATTTTCTGCTTGATGATCCAGAACTGTAACTATTGAAGAAGACATGAAAATTTACCAAACAGCTGCTCCCTCTAACAACTTCTGAATTTTCAAGTCTGATCTCAGGTGACAGGAAGTGAATAAAACAGTGCATAAAGATGTCCATACTCAACTCAAGATTGCAATGCAAACATATGTCAGCTGTTCAGGGCACAAACCACCATTCATTACTGTCCCTAGCACAAAATGGGTCACATTGGCTGCAGCCTCTGGACACTGCATTAAATAACAAGTAGGTACCTGCTTCAGAGTACCTGATCTTAGAGCTGTTGTTCTTTAAGGCAGTGACAATATTAAATTGACAGCTCACATGCTTCAACTCATTAAGAGCTTCTGCTTTTTATCCTTGCTAAAATTAATATGCATGTTCAGCTAAGCCAATGGTTCTGTCATTCTAATGAAAAGCATCAAACAGCATACAATGAAGACCTAAACTGGCTCAGGATTTTTGCTGACTGCAGAAAAGTTAGAGCTGCAAGTATGAAAAAAATACAGGTTGGTGAGACGGTAATTTCCAGGGGGAAAAAAAAAATCTTCTAGGATGATTTAAAATTGGAATAGCAGAGCCATCCTACCCTCCCAGCTCCTACTTACGGCAGGATCTTTCGTGCAACAAGAGAATGGCACACCACAGCGCTCTCGGCTTGCATTGGAGTCTGTGCAATTGAAGTAAATATTGAGGTTCCAGTCATCAGCTCCAAAAGCCCCACAGCACTGCCACTAGAACAAAGAAAGGAGAGCCTCTTGACTTTTAAAACAAAGGAATTTCATCATCAGTAACATGCATCATTGCTGCCAGTTTCCCTCCAGCTTTCAAAGCAAAAATCTGAGTGTCCTCTTGGTTTCATTGAAGCTGGCATGGTATGACGGTTGTGTTGTTCAGGGTGGGTTGTCTGTTTGGGGGTTTTTGCCCTTTTTTTGTTGTTGGTGGTGGGTGGTTAGTTGGGGTTTTTTAAAAAAGACTCTTTCAAACCTGCAAGTCATTCTAAAATTATCATGTGATTAAACTTATATTCACACCCTGCAATGCTGCTCTCTACAGAGCAACAGAGCAGACTGCTAAGCCTACACAACATCACCAAGCTGCACAGGCCTGCAAGCTGAGGCCCCAGAGAGAGCACAGCCAAGAACACAGAATTCTATCCAGTCTAACCTGCCCTGGGTTTTCAAAACAACTAATCAGCTCCGAGGGCTACACTGGCACAGCTACTCTTTTTGCCGGCTTAGGGCAATTTTTGCCTGACTGTTCAGACAGCATGAACACATTGCTTCCTGAGCATCACAAGGAATGGGTAACATTTGCTGAACACACAAGGAACAGACTGGAGATCAGTGGCACACTGATGCTTTACAGCATTTGAGGAGCTAGCCCAATGAACCCATCTACATCAACTTAAAAACAAATTTTTAAAACCCCTACATTTTCACTAGTGTCAGAATAATTCTCTCTGTATAAATGTAGCACAGTTCCATTTGTAATACCTGATTATGTTGCCTTCAAGTATTATTTCTACTAGCTGAGAAAGTAGCTTGTTGTCCAGGCTTTGCTGTCCCTAACTTATCTGCTAACATGGCTAATCCAGTCAGAAGAGCAAGTTTCATGCAGTGCCTGCAAAACTGGACTGCCACCTTTTGGTTATATGCAAGTGGACCACTGCTTTCAGACTGTGGTGACCTCTGATGATCTCTCAGCTGAACAAGCTTCTAACCACTGGAAGGATCTATATCTGTAACTTATTTGCCATTCTTCCTCCAAGGCACATAGAAGCAAATCAAACACTGAATGATTTTAATTGCAGAACATACAAAAACTAGTAAATGTGATTTCAATCAACACTCAACCATGTTATAGCTACACAGAGCCAAATTCTAACAACAGTTCGTCAAAACAGGCCTGAATTTAGAACTGGAGCAAGAAGGTACTGGCAAAATAACTTGTGTGCCCAAGTCAATGCAAGACTGCTTTTCACACACTGATAAACTACAGAGCTGGACCTGTACAAGCATGCACACCCTTCACCCTTCCCTCCCAAGTGTAGCCTCCTTTAGAGTCTTCCTATGAGAACTTTGAGCTACCCATTTGATTAGGCTAATTGCATTAAGTCTACTTACAAAGAAGTAACATTATAGTTTCACTGCCACTGCAGTGTGGTGCAGCACTTCCAATGTTGCTAAAGCGACAGCAAACATCCATCTCAGAACCAAATTAATTTTAGAAAAGGAAATGTGATAGCTTCTACAATAATACTTTGAACAGCCCTCCCCCGACCAAGAACCCTAAAGTATCTTTATACACATATGCAATATGCTCCAAAAAGCTGAAAGCAAGACACCAATGGTTAACTTGGCGATCTGAATGCTAAGTATTCAAGAACAAGCCACCCCAGCTCCCCACCTTGTTTTACTCATTCAGGCATCAATGAGTAAGCCACTTGTCACCAGTGCTGTGTTTGCAGAAGTTGTGTAAAGCAAAATATGTATGCATATATACACACACACAGACAAAAGCATTATATGCTATTGTATTTCTGTTGTTCCTTGAAGAAACCAAACAGATGGGAAGTAAAAAAAAGAGTAGTTTTGTCTTTAAAGTAAGCTCCACAAAAAGAAATAAACATAGTCCAACTTACATATTCCTGTGTGAAGTCTATGAGGTTTTGCAAATCAATGTCATCTCGGTATGCTCTGATGTTGTTGTTTATAAAGAAATACAGCTGGTCCTTTATCCAGTCTTTGAAAACAAATGCTAGAACACCAGCAGTGAGCTCCAGGAAGAAAATAATTCCAAGAAATACAGAAAACTAAGGGGGGAGAAGAAGAAAAAAAAAAAAATTATACTGTTTGGTGACCTTATTTCTCAAGGCTCACAGTTACATCCGGTGTTAGGATGAGGATGATCAGAGGGCTGGAGCACCTCTCCTATGAGGACAAACTGAAAGAGTTGGGGTGGTTCAGCCTGGAGAAGAGAAGGCTCTGAGGTGACCTCATTGTGGCCTTCCAGGATCTGAAGGGGGCCTACAAGAAGGCTGGGGAGGGACTTTTCAGGTTATCAGGTAGTGATAGGACTAGGGGAATGGAATGAAGCTGGAGGTGGGGAGATTCAGGCTGGATGTGAAGAGGAAGTTCTTCACTATGAGAGTGGTGAAGCCCTGGAATGGGTTGTCCAGGGAGGTGGTAGAGGCCCCATTCCTGGAGGTGTTTAAGACCAGGCTGGATGGGACTCTGGCCAGCCTGACCTAGTGTGGGGTGTCCCTGCCCATGGCAGGGGGGTTGAAACTAGATGATCCTTGTGGTCCCTTCCAACCCTGACTGATACTATGATACTATGACTTCATCTGTTTCAGTACAAGGTCAAGCTACTCCAGCTCACAGGAAGTTTTAAATTAAGAATACACTATTTAATTTGGGCTGTAGAGAAATCTTAGTTCTATTCAAACAAACAATAAAAATGCCAACAAATTCAAACTTTGAACATTTCATTAAATAAGAAATCATATTTAACAAGGACACAGAAGTGTCGGAGCGTGTTCAGAGAAGAGCAATGAGGTTTGTGAAGGGCCTGGAGCACATGGCCTATGAGGAGTATCTGAGGGAGCTGGGGTTGTTCACTCTGGAGGAGGCTGAGGGGAGACCTCATCACTCTTTACAACTACCTTAAGGGAGGCTGAAGTGAGGAGGCAAACCACCTCTTTTTCCTGGTGGCAACCAACAGGATTAGAATAAATGGTTTGAAGCTGTGCCAGGGGAGGTTTACACTGGATATTAGGAAATACTTCTTCATACGTCTTCTCAAACCTTGGAATGGCCTGCCCAGGGTGGTGGCGGAGCCACCATCCCTGAAGGTGTTTAAACAGTGTATGGACCTGGCACTTAGGGACATGGTTTAGTGGTGACCCTACAGTGCTGGATCAAAGGTTGGACTGAAAGATTTTGAAGGTCTCTTACAACCATAGAAATTCTGTGATCAGGATTCTCAAAGATATCCATGAGAATTCACTAAATTTCAATAGAGATGACTACTCACTAAACCTGTAGGGCCCTCTGAAAACTCAGATTTCTGTGTAGGCACTTATACTTTCAAACACACAAACAGGCAATACTGCCAGGGAAATGCTATAAAAGGGACTTCTTCTTTAGACACTTTCCTTGGTAAACTTTGCCTAAGCAGACAAAGCAAAAATTGGTAACAGCAGAAATTAATTAGTGACTAAGAGCAGAATGTCTACCAAATGACTCACATCCACATTAAAACCAAATGAGGCCACTATGATTAATGCAAAGGCAATGGATGCCAAAAGCATTACTAATGATCTGCCACTTTCTCTAAGCATCTCCACTGAGTCTACACTGCTATTAAAACACACAGGGGTCCTCAAATACTGGAATTCCATCCCTTTTGCAATCATGCCTTTGAGTTTCATTTTAATAAGCTCTGTTTGTTCGGATGCATTTGAAAATTTCTCCTGCATAAGAAGCTATTTCTGGTACAGCAGATGGGCTCATTTTAGGCAAACTAAGGGAAGCAAGGAAGAAAAAGTGTAGCAATAGCTCCATCTTTCCCCCTCTCTCCCCCCACCCCCCTTTTTTTTAAGAAAGACAAGGGCAAGCTAGAACCATCCCAATCTGCTTAAATGCCTCAAGAACTGCAACTCTCAGCTGCCACCTCCTCTTACACAACATGTCTGTGGGAGCTAAGTATGTCACTTGAAGAAAGTTGTTTCAATGGAAGCCTTTTCATGTATGTATTAATAGTTAATATCTATGAAGACTACTACTCAGGCTGTGCTCACCTCTGGAAGTTAGCATGGTGGAGGAAAGAATCTTGGATTTTAATTATAAAGTTCAAATTTATCTGAAATGGACATGATACTGCGATCCTCATCTTCAAAGCTGATAGGAGAAAGCCTTTCAAAAATCACAACCATGCTACTTAGCTGAAGAAGTTTTTAGTACTAAGGTGTATTTTTATATCAGCAGCTCCTTCCTCAACCAGCAGTCCAGCTGAAGTCAACAACTTCTATTTTCTTTACCCATCCTGGGCCCATTTTCCTATTTTGCTAAAGTAACAAAGCCTATTGAGACTAGATAAATGTTACAGAACTGAGGATATCAGCAAGCAACACCTCATAGCAATTCTACCTCCTTTGTACCACGTGAGACACACGCACATCAGAAACCACACGCGTGACATTCAGCAGCATCTACGCTCCTCGTGTTTCACGAGCAGCGCGTGTGCACACAGTTTAACATGCAGATTCGCAACAATTTCCTCTTTGTGACAGGAAAGCAAAATGTTAGGTTACATCCAGATGAAAAGCAATACTTCCATGAGTTCCATGTTACAATTCTTACCATAAGAAAAAAAATTAAAAACCCAATTAAGAAGCCAAATCAGTAAGCACCAGGGACTGAAGAACTGCAAAGCATTAACAATTTAGCAGAAGCAATTCACAGAGTATTACTCTCACAGCAGATAACAGGTTTTACAATCCTTATACAGTTCAGTAAGAACAGACAACATGACTTATGCCAGGTAACTAATTAATGCCACAGTTGCAAAGGCTACTTACGAATTTGAGCAGAAAGGTATTTTCTCTCAAAGCTCCAATGCATCCTGCAAATCCCAAAATGAACATAACTCCTCCTACCACTAGGAAGAGCCAAACTGGATCAAAGCCTCCCAGGTCCGTGATTGAGGAGATATTGGACAGCACTCCCTTGGAAAGAAACAATGCCAAGAGATAATTAAGTTCAGCTTTCTGTTGTACAAATTCTGATTGCATTTTTCCTTTTTTAAAAGGTAGAAGACTACAGCACATAAATGTTCTGCAGTACAGCAAGGAAATACAATTAAGAAAATCTTTGCACTCAAAAAGAGGTAAAAAGGGCCATTACATACAGTATTTCTGAATCAACATGTGGAATGAACAACAATAAAATGTGCTTCTAGAGTCCTCTGTGAGGAACCCACAGAACATTTTGTTGCTTCTGTAGCTGTAAGTATCAGTCTGCCAAAAAAAAAAATCACAATAGACATTTGAACTAAACTTAATTCAACCTTTTATTTCCCATGCTGAGATACATTTTAGCTATCATATACATTGTTTATGTAAGCATCCAGTTACAAATCTTATGAGAGCGAGCAAGAACATAGCCTTGAATTTAGCTTTTGTGCTCACTATTTACAATATTTGACAGAAAATACAAGTGAGCTCCTTGGTTGAGCTATCTTCCTGGAATCACAGAAAGATTCAGGTTGGAAAAGACCCTCAGGATCACCCAGTCCAACCCAGAACCCCACTCTACAAGGTTCACCCCTAAACCATATCCCCAAGCACCACATCCAAACAACCTTTATACACATCCAAAGTTGCTGACTCAACTACCTCCGGGGACAGCACATTCCAATGCCTGACCGCTCTTGCTGTGAAAAATTTTTTCCTAATGTCAAGTCTAAACCTACCCTGCTGCAGCTTGAGGCTGTTCCCTCTTGTTTTAGCACTAATTACCTGTGAGAAGAGACCATCACCAGGCTCTCCACAAGGTCCTTCCAGGTAGTTGTAGACAGCAATGAGGTCTCCCCTCAGCCTCCTCTTTTTCAAGCAACAAGGTATTTTGTACCAATTTTGACCACCTCGATTCCTGACCAATTAAACTTCAGGCATCCACAGTGTTAAAAACTCATTATATAAATAATGAGTAATCAACCATGGGGGGAGGAATGAAAATAATGTTAATTCTCTTAGCAGGACATAAGGCAGTTGAAGGACTTTGTCTTGGGAGGTGGTTTACAGTAACTTAAGTTAGACCCATCACATAGTAAAGAACATATGCTATGTTTTAGATACGACAGTCAGCAGTCTGCTTGTAATGCCATTACCCTCTTAGAAGCAGAGCTTGAGTTGTGACGCCAGTAATCCTGAGGGGAGCTACTTTAACACAATTCAACCAGAGTTTGGCTGATGTTGAACAGATGGGTCATATCAAGAAGCAAGTACAAAGTCTTCCTTATTCCTGTGAGTTCGCATAGGAGTAATTAGTTTCCTAAAACCTTTTGGAAGCAAAACAGCTGAAGCATCAGTGTTTCTTCATCCACCTCCCCAGTGCTGTAGGTCAATATAAAGCATGCTGCTGTAGCAGACATTTCTCCATGTATTTCCTCAAAGAACCCTGAACACAGGCCAAGCGCTTTGGACTACTGCTTTCCCTACTAACTCTTGAATGGATTTGTGGCTTGAAAAGCAGCAACACAGATCTTCAATTCTAGAGCTCATTTGTAGAATTTAAGTTCTTCATCCTTTCCCCCCCACCCCGTTCATATCACCTTTGTTTCTCCGAGACATTCCCATAAAAGAAATAATTTTGAAGGAAGTTATCAGAAATTCATTTCCCCTACTGTGGATTTAAACTTGGGATTTTCTAGTTTTATGCACTCCATTTGGAGCACTCAGAACACAGTCACCTAACCAGCATCTTTTGAAATAGCAGTGTGCATAGTCTGCAACTGCTTCCACAATTTCCCAAGCAAAACTGAAATTGATGTTTTAAGAACTCCCCACATTCACCACTTTCCTCCTACATTCCATACAGCACCAGTCTTATTGTCATTCATTAAAAAAGACAAAAATAGACACAAGGTATGATATAAGACAAGGCTGCTCAGAGCTAGCATAGCTATCAAAGCAGACCAGCTGGCACATCCCTTTTTCTAACCAACTATTTATGAGATGCTACAAGCCAGGATGAAATGAACACTTACCTGTCATTAACACTTAAATCAACTTGTGCATAAGCTTTCCACTACTCTTGCTTCATTACATATGTCTGATTTCTTTTCTATGACTAAACTTTTTGGCTAAAAATGACAAGCAAAATAAACAGCATAATGCAATAGCACAAAAACCTTTTAAAAAAGTCATGGCCTTAGCCATACACAAGTCAGGAAACATGAGCTCTACCCCAAGGGAAAAAGGCTCCTAAGATGACTTCTTCACAAAGTTTGTAAGTCCTGTCTGTGTTTCCTTTCTGTGCTATAGCTATCATAACATGAGCAGAAATTCTGCCTTAAAGCAAACACTACTTATCATTTCTTTCAACATTTGCTGATTTGGGAATTAATGGACTGTAGCGTAGTGCAGGGAGAAAACAAGTCAGTACAGAAACAATGTCGCCTTTGTATTACAATTATTATACTTAAAAATGACTGTTCATCTTTCTTGGCTTAAGTCTTTCTTCAGAAGACACTTTGTCTTTCTTTATGAAAAGAACAAAACACACCCAAACAACACTAACACACTAAACCACTACACCAAGACAACCAAACCAGAAATACCCTCTCCAAACACATTCTCAAGTATTATGTTTAATCGAGTTCTTTCCACATGAAAAGTAGGGAAATTCAAATGCAAGAAGAAATCCAAATGCAACTCAGCTTGCATTTTTGGACAGTGCTCTTCAAGAAGCTAGTCAAAAATCAAGAAGTACTGTCAGTGAGAAGAAATACATCATTTTGTATTGTGTCGCGCTAAAGTAGATGAGGATAAAATTAAGTGAACCAGTTCCAAATGACTTGTCTGATCATGTCCTTTCCCACCTTATTCGATTTTTCTAGCATTGCCAGGCTCTTAGCACACTAACATGCAACATACTGGCCAGCCACTCAACGAAAGTCACTCATGTAGCTTCTGGTGTCCTCCAGGCTCCAACTCCTCAGGGTAGCAATGATCTGACATGCAGTGAAAATAGAAGACCACAAGCTTTATCTGCCATTATTTACTGTCCCTGGAAAACACCTTTACACTCATCTTTTGCTAGTCCACATAAGGCAATCATAAGACTAGCTTGGATAAACCCCAATTAATATATCCTGACAGCACATACTGCACAATTCATGTTTGTACCCTGTGTACTCTCTGCACATGATTCCCCAGTTATCAGTATTCTAGAGAGACAGCTCAGGATATCCACTCTTCAGAATGGCTTTGGCAATAAAACAATTGCTAGCAGCAGGAATGACAAGCAGACAATGCTCCGTGGTTACAGCTACAGATGCACAGTAGTAGTCTGATAGAAGATTGCTACTTACTGCTGAAATATAGTTTTCCAGTCTTGTTTTTTGGGATACTTAAACTCTCTTAAGAGACAGGAGCATAATAATTTACAGATAAGCATATTTTGCCTCAAGCAATAGGGCAATGACTGGGAATATTATCTCAATTTAGTATTCTCTCTCTACTGTTAAGAAGAGCTAGATGTGCAGTCCTACAGATTCATACTTCCCCTATCCACTGCAAGTTTCTATAACGTCTGCTACTACAATATTCAGTATTTTTTGGCTGTAATGGCTGTTCTGGGCAAGCTTCAGCAGATATACCAATGCCTGGTAGTGATCAATCCTGATTTTAACCTATCTTTAGCCAAACCCAGATGGGGATGTTCCCAGAGATGCTTCACAAAAGCATCAAGAATCTTTTACTTTAACACTGCATCCTCTAGAGACAGGTTCTGAATCCTCAGGGTGACCAGTCAGTCACAGGATATATTGTTTGTCGAGTGCAGTAGTCCACTCTGATCTTTACTGTTGAATAGTTGCAAGCACTACTGATGCTTTAGCATGCAAAAAGCAGAAAGGATGCCTTTTTCCTAAACCCACATTCTTACTTTAGAAGGATGGTTATTTCACTAGGGTACACACATATCACTTCCTTGATAACTTAGGCATGTGTGTAACCTTTGTTTGGCAATAAACACTTTGCGCAAAGCTGTGTACTCTAACATTTTTCTTCTCATGACGGTGTTAATCCAGGCCTCTGCTGCAGTCCCACAAGGACAGCCAGGAGGACATGTTCCCTGGCTGATCTCCAGTTCATCTGTTTGCTCTGTTCCCCCACCCTTGGTTGCCTGTTATTCCTAACAGTGCCTAGGTTATTACTTAACCTTTTAATCCACAAGTAAAAGTTTATTTGGAGTAGTGAAGCAACAAAAGCATCATCCACAACTGAACTAAAATTAGAATGGTAAAGTTATGAACAAATTTTGTGAAATGCACCCCACTTCCATCACCAGCATACAAGACAAGAGGCAGTGATGGTGGTTTCTGTCATAGCAAGAAACGTGAGATAACCAAGCCAGGTCTGCCAGAAGCTCTTCACAGTACCACAGTATATTAGAGGTTGGAAGGGATCTCCAGAGATCAAGTCCAAGCCCCTGCCAAAACCAGGATCAGCCAGGGTAGTCCACACAGGAATGCACCCAGGTGGGTTTTGAAAGTCTCCACAGAAGGAGACTCCACAACCTCTCTAGGCAGCCTGTTCCAGTGCTCTGTCACCCTTACTGTAATGAAGTTTCTCCTCATGTTGAGATGAAACCTTCTAAGTTCAACTCTGAACCCATTGTTCTTTGTCTTATTACTGTGCATCACCAAAAAGAGCTTGCCCCTCTCCACTTGACACCCACCCCTCAGATATTTATACACATTGATGAGATCCCTTCTCAGTCTTCTCAAGACTAAACAGCCCCAGGGCTCTCAAGTCTCTCTTCATAGGGGAGATACTCAAGTCCCCTAATCATCCTCATGGCTCTCCATTGGATTCTCTCCAGCAGGTCTCTGTCTTTCTTGAACTGGGGAGCCCTGAACTGGATGCAGTATTCCAGGTGTGGTCTCACTAGGGCAGAGCAGAGGGGTGGAAGAACTTCCATAGACCTGTTGGACACATACTTCTTGATGTATCTCAGGATACCATTGGCTTTCTTGGCCACAAGGGCACATTGCTGTTCTACAGAGAACTTGCTGTCCACCAGCACTCCAAGGTCTTTTTCCGTGGAGCTGCTTTCCAGCAGGGCAGCCCCTAACCTGTCCTGTTGCATGTTGTTATTCCTCCCCAGAAGTAGGATCCTGCACTTGTCCTTATTAAACTTCATGACATTTGCCGGCACTCCGCTCTCCGGTCTGTCCAGGTCACATTGGATGGCTGCACAACCCGACAGGGTGTCAGCCAATTCCCCCAGTTTTGTATCATCAGCAAACTTGCTGAGGGTACAGAACTGGAGTCCTCCCTTAAGGGGCACAGGCAGTAAACCAGTCTTTGAGAGATACCTGAATCCAGAGACAGATCCTCTGTTGCCACACAATTTTCTTCCCAGGGCCAGAGCCCTCTACGCTACAAGCTGAATCTTACACATAGCTCAAAGGAAATCAAGGCCAAGGAAGAACGCTGGTCTTGAACACAGTAACTTGAGAAAGCCCCTCCTGCCATTACAGCTGCACAACTGTTTTCTTTGTCCCATCGATAGAGAATAAGGAAGTAACACTCACTTAGAGGAGGTGAGAGTGCATCCCTCACCCCTTCTCCATCTTGTCTTCTTTAAGATTGTTAGTACAAGTTGTACTACTTGCAGGGACAAGCTGCCAACTTCATCTCTCCTTTGGTGTGCATTCACATAAAGATTTCAGATCAGATCCAGAAGTCCATTTAAAGGGGTCACACACAAGTTATGCTTCAGTTCATACCAGTGAACAGTATCAGAGCACACAGACTAGATGAATTACAAATGAAGATGTCCCCTGGAACACAACTTCTGCTCCAACCACTAGCAGGATCTATTTGCAGTCCATGGGATTACACTAGAATTAGGCTGAAGAAAACTCACACCTTTCACAATCTGTAGAGTGTGCAAGTTGGATTAACACCATTTCCTCTCCTATTTGTTCACACTACTTACATTTAGCAGAACCCAAAATGTTAATTTTCCCAGAATGTACAGATGTCAACAGAGACATCTTGGTTGAAGCAGAGTCCCAGTGTTAGCACAACTACATGACCTGATTGTGTTCCTGGCCAAACAGAAGGGAGCCATAAGTGCATTGACAAACTAGGAAGATTTCCAGCTCATCTGTGGTTACAGTTAGCATAGAGAATCTACTGCCACGTTCAAGACTCAGAAGTGTTCCCCAAAGTTTGCTAGACCATTGCCTCTCTTCAGAGCAGCTGATTTCACAGGCACAGTAGCAAGCTGAAAGGCAAGAGAGAACAGCTCCAAGTGAAAACACGCTAGGCAGCAGGAATTTCTACAAACTGACTCAGTAATGAAAATTCAGGCATCTTGAGTCAAAGACCACTTAGGAGAACCATCATCCTTGGGAATAAAGAGGTGATATACTTTGAACATACATGGAATTTAGTCCTTGAGAAGGTGCATAAGAGAAAAGGACTCAGAACAGAAGTTCTGTAACAAACAATACTCCAGAGGGACTTCAAAAAGTAAATAGAAGTCAATAGCAGTAGGATGGGAGAAATCAGAGTTACTTTTCCATTTCCACCAAGATGGGAGGGGGGAGAAATATTTTTTCTAAAAAATTCAAAAAACAAACAAATCAATCTTCTGTGCTGCAGAATCCCACAACTGGGAGGGATAAAAAAAATGAGACAGTCATAAAAAGATTCAAAAGTACAAGATCTTCTGAAACAGAAGATTAGCCTTTCACAAGCTTGTCTGCAGGACTTAAAATCATTGGCAAACATGAAGATGAGGGTGATGGGAAATAAAGGTATTTCCAAATGTGTGACTAAAGCAGAAAAATGTCTCTCTACTTTGGAAGTCATGAAATCCCAGATTCTCCATGCCATGAGCCTGAATGAACATGAGGAACAGAACAATAGTCATTGAAACATGCCAAATTAATTCCACTCCAGCATTTTGTCTGTCAACAAGAAACTAGGTGGGGGATGTTTACAAATCTTATTTCCCACAGCAAACAGCAGAACTTTATTTTTCAAGTACCTAACAAAGGAGAATTAGTCTAGCTTTCTTGTCATGACAAGGCAGAGTTCAGTATGTGAATAACTGGCAGAAATACATGCAAGATACAGATTTTCATACAATTTCAGAGCGTTAAAATGCTAATAAAATGATTTAAGAGTGTTTAGATAATGCATGTTTACAGACTAAAATTTAATTAAATGTAACAGCAAATATTAGCATCCCTGTCTGTTCCCCAGCCCTCCAAAACACACACTCAGTTCTGGTTCAGCAGCAAGAGACATACTTTTCCTTTAGCCCGTAAGGACCCACAGGATATGAACACAATTTCTTTGTCAACAACTGCGTTGAAGAGACCCACGCAACAGTCATGTATGCATGAATTACTAATGTGTCGCTCACGCTGGGATGGTAAAAAAATGAGACTTCTTTCCTAAAACAGCTGTAGTTTTCCATTTCATGGTGAGGAGAGACAGACTTGGTCTGGCAAATTGTGACTGTTTCCATGCAGAAACTTCAGCCTGTCCCAGAACAGGCATAACTCACCTTATGTCAACCTGTTAAGTTTAGTTTAAACTTGAGATCTAGATGTAGAACTCCTGCTTGCTAATACTGCGCTGGCACACATAGTGGTGCTCCAAACTGTGCACAACTTGATTTCTAGCTACACTGATTTAACAAGCAAAGCCTAGAAACTAAACTTATGCACATAATCAACTCTTTTCTTCTCCCTCTTCACTTCAATCTCAGACATGAACTAAGTGTAGCCAACATTTTTTGCAAGAATCTGCAGATTGTTTTTGTTTTTTTTTTTTTTTCCAACTGTTTCTACCTTTGCTACCTCCTACTTAAGGTATACCCCAAAACCACAGCACTTTCATTCCAAAAACTCCCTCACTGTGGATAGTCTTAGAAGGTGTCAGAAGACGTAACAGGGATTGATCACTTAAACTCACTCTCTTTAATATACATCTCCTGCAGGTAGTGAGAGAGCCAGCAAGCTTATTTTCCCAACTACATATTGACATCATACCATGAACACTCCCAGTGAGCCTTAAGACCACATTTTCCAATATAACCAAGGAGGGAAACAGACATTTTGTACAAGTCTGGCTTTTTTTTAATAAGAAGTCAGCAGAATACAGAATTGATCAGGTTGGAAAAGATCTTTGAGATCAAGTCCAACCTGTCACCCAACACCATCTAATCAACTAAACCATGGCACTAAGTGCCTCATCCAGTCTCCTTTTAAACACCTCCAGTGATGGTGACTCCACCACCTCCCTGGGCAGCACATTCCAATGACAAATCTCTCTTTTGGGGAAGAATCTCTTCCTACCATCCAGCCCAAACCTCCCCTGGCACAGCTTGAGACTGTGTCCTCTCATTCTGTCACAGGTTGTCTGGGAGAAAAAACCAAACCCCACCTGGCTACAACCTCCCTTCAGGTAGTTGTAGAGAGCAAGAAGGTCTCCCCTGAGCTGCCTCTTCTCCAGGCTAAGCAACCCAGCTCCCTCAGCCTCCCCTCATAGGGCTTGTGCTCCAGACCACTCTCCAGCTTTGTTGCCCTTCTCTGGACACATTCCAGCAACTCATCTGTCCTAAACTGAGGGGCCCAGAACTGGACACAGGACTCAAGGTGTGGCCTAACCAGTGCTGAGTACAGGGGCACAATGACCTCCCTGCTCCTGCTGGTCACACTGTTCCTGGTACAGGCCAAGATGCCCTTGGCCTTCTTGGCCACCTGGGCACACTGCTGCATCATATTCAGCCTACTGTCAGCCAGTACCCCCAGGTCCCTTTCTGTCGCCCCCCTCCAGCCACCCTGATCCCAGCCTGTAGCACTGCATGGGGTTGTTGTGGCCAACATGTAGAACCCAGCACTTAGATGTTAGAAGAAATTATTGAAGTGGTTAAAAAAAGCCAGTCAGGCATAAACATTTTTCCCCTCTTTCTGAGCAAAGCTAGCATTGCTTGGGCTTAGTACAGACTCTTATGTAAACAATGCTCAAGTCACTGTTGGGGGTGGAGGGATAGAAATCCGCTGCCACACATGAACTTTTTTGTAGTGCAAGCCCAAGTCTAGCGTGCCTGAAAACACTGTGAGAGTGTGAGCCATACAGTGCATCCATGTATAGCTAGTTTTATTCATTCTGAGTCTATTGCCCCACCTCGCCCACCAGCTCTCTTTCAGGTTCATGTCTCAGAATTCTAATTGCCCAGTTTTTGTTTAGGGCTGGCTGACTGGCTGTCAAGCCAATTCTATTGCCTATTTGACAAATGAGCTCTTTTGCCTCCCTGCAAAGGCTGGAAGGAAGGTCACGAGACTGTATAGTGTGATTTTCTTTTATTTTCTTCTTCACAATAAAGTTTAAAGGGGACAATTCAAGCCAACTTAAAAAAAAAAGAAAAAAAGAGAGAAACAAGCCAGCAAACCCACAAATCTACGCCAAACTTTTTAGCTGGCAGCAAATGGGACTTCCATAAAACATGGATTGTTTCTTCACATTCTGTATTTTTAATGTGGCATAGCACACTACCTTTTTACCTTAAAAAGATTCTGCAAAGCAGTAAAAGTACATATAAGTTGATGGCTGGGTTATAAAACAACACAGCTGAGTATAAAGCTACATGATTCAAGACAGAAATCAAAAGTCTTCCCCCCAAATCTGTTTATAGTATAGTCCTCCTGAAAACACAGTCTTTTCATTTAGCAAGCTGCATCAGACCTGGTGGGTGCAGGGCTCAGGAACATCATGGCCTTGGTGGATACATCACTCCCTGGCTGAGCTGGCCAAGACTCAGTACCCTCCCTGTGCACCCGTCTACACAAACTGCCATGCCACATTCTGACTTACACACCACACACTGACTGCCTGCTCTCCAGTCCCCTGGTGCTTCCCTGCCAAACCAAAACCTAAAGAAACCCCATGTACAGAGACATCTCTCTCTGAAGCTGACCAGAATGGTTCTGAAGCAAGTACTATCAGCACCTGGCTGTTAGTTCCAGTGTGTTCAAACCTCCCACCATTGCCCACACCCTGTCACCTGCCCCATGAGAGCTGATGGCTCCTGTCAGGTCTCTCCACTCCCCTGGCATTTCCCTACCCAAGGAAAACCTGTGCCTGCTCTGAGTATTAAACAATGCAGGTTTACATCTCTACTGAATGGAAACCAAACATCTCAGCATCAGCATTTCTTCCCAAGCCCATTCAAAGCATCCAACAAGTGGTACATAAATATACCTCTATAGGTGGAGATCTACAGTGTGAGTTAATATCTCATTACTGTTTGTACTCATCTACATCCAAGGCACATGCACAGAGCAATTAAAATCCAAGTTAACAACTCGCTTTTGAGCCAGCAAAATTTGTCCTGTGCTTTTATGTGTCAAAACTTCAGCGTTTCCAATGTGTTACTTGTTCTCCTGCAAGCCCAGTCATTATGTCTTAGGTGAACATTGATTTCTAACTTACTCAATGTTTTCCATTAAAGAAGAAAAAAAAAACCCAACAACATTATGTAACTGTCATAGCACCATTGTTACCAGACAGGATTTGTTATTTTCAATCTTTTAAACAAGAAAAGGAAGCTAGCTTGAATTTTAGCTGCTGTCTTCATCCAGTAACCAAACACATACTGACATGGCTTTTTATACTGTGTCTTGACATTTTCTTTTTTCCCCAACTTTTGCAGCAAGCAAACAAACTTAGGCTCTGGTTCACAATTGTACTCTCCTCCTTCACCTCACTTTCTTCCCATTTCCAAGTTGATTTCATAGTCTTGCAACAGAGTGTGTCAGTGGACAGGTTTATTTGCACAGGGAAACACAACAGTTATTTTCTGTCTCAGATGTGCTTTGGTTTTGGGGTTCATCTGGGTTTGGGCTTGTGAGGTTTGTTTTGTTTTGCTTGTTTAAGAGAAACAGTAATCAGCATGCTACGCTACAGCAAAGTCAGGGCAGCTTATTTTCAGGAAGCTGCCCTCTAAGACTTGGAGGCTCCCTTTCCATTCCTGGGGCCACACGCTGCAGACACACTGCCAATATTTCTTTCAGTGGAGTATTCTAGTATCTGAGCTGCAGTCTGAGTGTGTATGGATTGAAATGGTTATTTTACAGGCAAGTGTCAGCCATGATTTCTTGCCAAGGCATTCTTGGGAAAAATTCCAAGGATCTTCCTCTAGGTGAGCCGAGCCAAGGTTTTATTTGACAGAGTAACTTGCTTTTGTCTCAGTAGAAACTGTGTGTGGACACATGAAACGTGCAGCACATTACTATTCAAATATTTCATCAGAAAAAGAGAAAGAAACAGGAAAGCCACAGACTTCAGTGTTATTTCAACTTACCTTTTCATTCCATGCCCATAATCCAATCCCAAGAAACGCTATGCCAAGGAACTAAAGGGAAAAGAAAATAATATCAGAACAGGAACTATAAATTTATGCATTTATTTTATTTTTTTAGTATACCTATTGACTCATCTTCTCTGCTAGATCTTCAATTTCATCAGGGCTGTTGGGGCTTACCAAGAGTTTTAAAATATTTACCTATTTGTTTATATTACAACTCAATCATTGTAATTGGAAGAACTTAAAACTTGCACAGAGCATTCAGGGGTGTTCCACACAGGAATAGTAGGGGCTACAAATGTCATTTTCTCAGCATCAAGTAAGGTTTTTTTCAGTTGGTCAGACTCAAAGCAAGCTCCACAGTCAAGCAACACATTATTTGACTGTTTTATTACTGCCACCTCCATAAAACAACTGTGCTCACAGATCCTTCCAAATGAGAGAAAGTGACTGAAACAGAGTTCTAAATACACATGTACTATCAGTTTTAGCAATGCTGTCCACAGAAACATACTAAACAGCTTTCTATAACTGATTATTTCTGGGGGGAAAAAAAAACAAAACATGAAAAATACTGGTCTTAAAGATCAAGAGTTTTAAGAAACTGCAAAACTAGCATTACATAACCTGATTCTGAATGTTTTTGTACCTCATAAAGGTCCCTTCCCCCTCCAGAGGTCTTAGAAGCACCAAACTCCAAAGATAAGCATTTTTCCCCCACAATGGAAAAAAGAACAGTCCCTATGATTTGATTTTATTCCTGTATTCTCTGTTCCACTAAATAACTGAGAGTACAGTTTCTCTAAGTACTACAGTTTCCACACAAATCCCACACTAAGGACCAGTGAAACAAGCAGAACAAGCACTCTCTCCCAACATCCTCACAGCACATTTTGCATAAGACAGTACCAATTATATAGAACGTTTAAAAAACAGAGTGGGTGTCTGAGCACATCTCAAAACGTCCATCTGTCCAATACTCATCTCCGGTTTTTAAAACCTAAGTGCTGGCTGAAAGGAAAACTATATTCACTCTAGTTTCAGAGCATGCAACAGAACATTGTTCAAATACCAAACCCTGGTTTTGTTTTTCCACACTGCAGGGCACAGATTTAGTTTGGCACATACTACACTTTCTCTTAAGATCTGTGTAAACAGTTAAGTATTCTAATGATCTTTCTTTTGCAAAACAGGACAAAAGTGTTTTTTCTGGTCAGAAGTGGGAGGAGGAAGGAGTATCAACTCAAAAAAGCTTTCCCAGAAGTGATCTCAACAGCGTCAAAGCATGAGTCCTTCTTCCTTATAGTCTTTTTTTCTCGATGTGACAATTTTAGCTTTATAATACAGGAATATCTGTAAAGCGTGATCTCAATATCAAGTGGAATATGCTCATTGAAATACCCTGAAGTTCCCTAACACTCGTTGCATCTTTGTGACTCTCTCCTCCAAGTATCCTTTGCCAGCTGACTAAAGGATCATGTGTGCTACTATCCAGCAAGCACACCCAGAAGCCCATTTGTACTATCTGGGAATGAAACTCTTCTTTTTGGCTTGAAAAGTCATGACTGTAAATTTAAACAATAGTACAAACCAGTATTCTTCAAAGGAAACTGTTGCAGCCTTAGCTATATTTTAATAGAAGACAAATGGAGTTTTTTCCTAGATGGAAAAACAGAACTGCTGGTCAAGAAAGTCTGTTCTTTCAGCCTTATTTTCTTATGAAGTACAAAAAATGGATTAGAGGATGTCAGTACAGCCTCCTACCATATGCTACATACACCTCTCAGAGGTCATCTTACTTGTACTGAGACTGCTCTTTCTCTATGGTTATAAAGCTTGCCAGAAGAGTTTGTGTAACCCTCCTGACTGAAGTGATTATTTGAAATTCGAGATAAAGCTGTACAAGTTTTCAAATCACCTTCAGACAAATACAGTTAAGTTCTTTTTTGCTGTAACAGGCTCCATTCCCTCTTCACACAACCAAAAGTACCCATATTGAAGGAAGAGCAGGGAGAAAAGCTGTATTATAAAAATGCTTACAGTGCATTTGGAAGCAGCAAATTGCTATTTCTAGAGAGGTTCAAAACACTGTTTTGCAAATAGTTTATTATGGTTTTGAACAGAATAAGCATGAAAAACTAGAAGGAAACAGTCTGATGAGTGCATCCAAATGTAACTTAACAGCCACACATCAGCTGCAAGTCTGGCTCAGATCTACTAGTTTTTTAATAAATAAATAATAATTAATATTTCAGTTTATTAATTATTAAACCCTTATGGGTTTGCAGAAGTGACTTACAGTAGACTATACAGGTCCCAAGCCAGGTCAAACCCAGCTCAGTTTATGGATTGGTAATTAGACTATACCAATACTAAACTGAAGCACCTTAAAAAACTGAGACTGGCAAGCTTCTGGCAAGCTGGTCAAGAAAAAAAAAAAAACAAAAACAGGAAACTGAGTTGTCAGAGTTTTCAAGGGGATCAAAGAATTACATGCTGCTCAGTCTGCTCCATATCCCAAAACAGAAATTTCTCTTCAGCTGCCTTTGGAAGCAGCTGATGAAACAGGAACACTGGACAAGATCCATTAGAAGAAAAGGTATCAGGACAGAATCACAAACTCTTTATCACAGGATGCTATGGAAACCAAAAGCTTAATGGCATTCAGAAGAAAAGATGAGATAAATTAATGAAGAATCCATAGCTACCAAAAAGTGATTTTGATACAGCTTCTGCCTCAGAAAGTTTTTACACTGCTGCTCATTGGGAAAAGATCACTGTATGCATGTTTTATCACTTAAATACCTCTTGCCTTGGATGCTACTTGCATTACTTGAGACAAAATACTGAGCTAGGCAGACCACCGATCTAACTCCCTACAATCAAGCCATCTGAAGGCCCACAGCTACAAAAACAACCTGCCACAGGAATGAAGCACACAGGAATCCTCTCAGTAATCCCTACTGGCAGAAATGTTCACATGGAGACTTACGGGATCCTCTCACGAGGCTTAACTATGGATTTTATGGACAATTATGAAAGAAACTCCTGCATAATCTTTAAGAAAAAAAAAAAAGCTGAATGTGCTAAGCAAAACCTCCTCTGTATTTTGGCTGTTAGAACACATATCCTACTTATCTTGCAGCCATTCTGCAGAAGTCTTCAAGGTAGTCTTGTTCTGCTTGGTTGTAACCAGACAGAAAAACGTCTTCACATCTGATGCATGGGGAGAGCCAGTGAGATGGCACACCCATCTCAGTTAAGTCTGGAAAATTTCATTTACATTCATTAAGTTATTCCAATGAGTAATAAAAAGGTGGAAGTTTGCCTCATTATCTACAAAACACCCTACAGAGAATAAGTCTTAATTCTCCATAGACTTCTAGTAAGACTATTTAGTCTGAGTATAAATGGTCACCAGATCTGGAGCCAAGCTTGCAAAAATGCTGATGCTTTTTTTTTTTAAGCAACAATTTGCAAGAGAATATTAAAACAGTCCTCTGGAGTGTTACAGTCTTAACCCCTTGCTTAGTAGTACTGTCTCAGCCATCAGTTTTGTATTCACAATCATCAAACAAGATGTGTTCAAGGTTGTTTTTTTTCTTCTATAAGGATTGTATGTATTCATGAGTAGAACATGTAGCAGTACTTGTACAGTCACACTACTTGTAGAGCTCATATGCAGTTCAGAAGTGGATTGATGAAGTGTTTCAAGATGCACGTCTCTTATTCCCAGTTTTGCCTGCATGGAGGAAAATCATTCTTTGTTGCTAGGGATACAGCACAGCATGTCATTTAAAGGGTGCTGGGGTAAATACTAATGCACATACTAGAAAAAGTTTGAGAGAGATCAGCTTAATTGTAGGGTGATCGGATGTTACTTTACATCCGGAATTTTCCATTCAGCTGACATTCATAAATAAACAACCTGGCACCAGTTTTCAACCAAAAGGACAGCCACAGGCCAAGCAGTAGAAGTCTGGCTAACATGCCACATACAAGAACCTGCGCGTGTCCCTGTGCACATATCTTACAGACTTGTGCAAGGTGGAACTACAGTGCGACCACCTAACTTCATCTTCACCACAACAATACGAACACACTGGCAGAGCTTGCCAAAATTAGAGTTCAAAACCAGAGCTTCTTCACAAGAGCTTTAGTTTTCTCTGGAGCCCTGTATTTAGCCAGCACAGGAATGTAAGGTACAGTATTCTACTGACAAGCACATCAGTGATCAGAACAACATTAAGTGTAGTATTTGATAACCTGAAATACAATCAGGAAAACATAAGACTTCTGAGCTTTGTACATATATAAAGCAGCACTAACAAGTCCCTAAGTGATCCTAAAGCCCCAGATGAACAGTTTTTCCCTAAGCACAGCACTCTGCTCAGCCTCACTCAGAGATACCCCAAAGTCTGAATGCTCACTGCTTTCCTTAAAGTATTTTATGCCTAATCTGTCCTTTTGCTTTTTAAGCCAAAGCAAAAAAGAGCTTAATGTCTGTGGCAGAGCACAAGGGATTTTGTTGAGGGGTTTCTGTTTGGTTGTTTTGGTTGCTTGGGGTTTTTGCTTGTTCTTAAGTAGCACTAACAGAGAAAGGGCACCAAACCAGAAATTAAAATGAAATATTACACAATTTTCTTCTTCCTTTACAGCCACTGATGTGTACTGTTTTAAACATGTCAGTTAGCATTATTTCCAACCAAGTAAGCAGGACTACTTCTCAACTCTCCATCTTTTGTCTGGACCAGTATCACAGGGAAGGAAAGTAGCAGAGATCTGCCCTGTTCCTTTCTACCCACCCTGATTCCAGTAACTTTTCTATTCTCAGCACAAACTGTTACAGCACTACATTTTCATGTGGCTAAACATACATGGTGACCATGGGAAATGGAAACTCCTCAAAGCATAAAACCCACATGTACATATTTGTGCTAATGCCTACACAAAGAATGAATTCTCCTAAAGCCCATTTCTTGTTTGCCTGGGGACATTATCAGCAGGAAAACGCCATGTACTACAGTCAGTGAATGAAGATGCTGTGTAGGTGGCTAATTACCATTTTGGTTCACAGCAACATTCAGATATAGACTGAATATAGACCAAAAGACGTCAAATCTATTTCTACTTTATGTGAAGCTTCAAAAAAACCATTTCATTACATTTCACAGATCACTGTCTCAGTAATACCTTTTCCTTCTGGATACAAAACAAACACATGTAGAATAAAAAAGACCCCAGTTACCACATATTTAGCTCAGCTGAATCAGAGACAACTCATTTCATAGAATCATCCAAAGGAGAAAAACAGACCCGAGTACATGATGAGAAAATCTGGCTGCTCCATCTTGCAGGACTCAGTGTGGTGGTTTCTAATGAAAAATTAAGCACATCTGACCCCAATTTTCAAAGCAAGACACTGTGGCTGTTAATGTATTTTTCATTTTCACCAGTATGGGGCTTTCTTCTATGTGTGACAAGCAAGCAAGATCTATACACTCCCTACACCCACTCCAAAAGCACAAAAGCAGAGTCCATTACCATAGTTTTCTTACTGCCTTCTCCAATTTATTAATTGCAAAAGCACGACATCTGCTTTCTGTTACAGTTGCTCTGTGTATTTATCTTATTGCTTTCTGGTGATGCAAAGTAAGCACTGCCAATCAGCTTGGAGCAAGAGTCCCTAAATACTAAAGCCACTCTCAATTTGTCCACAGAGACTGATTTACTGGGAAAGCAGGATGAATTAGATCCTATTTCCTTTGCTTCAACTTTTAAAAAACTCCCTTCAGGCCTGGATAAATTTATCTCTTTCCAAGTTCACAATGAGACTTCTCCAAACTCGGGTCCTGCTGTCTAAAGCAAATACTCTATTTGGAGTTTTTTAGTTTTTTTTTTCTCTTAAAGCACACAAAACTGAGACACAGCTTTCTTCAATAAAAGCTTTTAGGAGTCTATACAGTTCTTGTTCCTATGAGATCTAGCTGCCTTCTGAAAATCAGTACCCTTTTCTCATGAAAATAAATAAATTAAAAAAAATCCAAGACCTTTATGGTAAACACTGAACCACACAGAAACCTTTTAAAAGTCTGCAAAGTTGAAGTAACAAGACATCTCCATTCTCTGTCACTTCAGTGCATCCCTCTTGCCAGGACATTATCCCTTCTACACTTCCTTGCACTCTACTGTGTCTTTGTTTCACCATCTGCTCTCTCTGCTCTCCCTGAGCTCTGTGTGAAGACTGAAAAAATTCAGCTGTGCACATCTCTCCATGGGCTTCATCCCTGCCTTCACTTCTGAACTACATTATATACGTCACATCCCTCTCCTTTTCCTAAACAGCCTTGCTCTCTTCATCAATACCATTTCATCTCTGACTCAGTCCTCTCCACTGCAGCTTCTCTGCCTGAAGTCAGTTTCTATTTTTAAAACCATCCAAAAATTATGTAATTAATACCGTTGCACTGATTGAAAACAGTATGGGCTTAAAACACAGCCACAAGCAGCACCAAAGTGTAAAATCAAAGTAAGAGAATTTAAAAAACACCTGAGTTCCACATCCTATATCATTATGCTAATCATTACTCTTAACCAATTCGACATTGCAAAGATGTAAGCCTTCTCACTCAGGCCCACAGGTAAGAAAAAAGTATGACAGCAAAACACAAGCATATTCTGCTTCAAGGCGAGGTGACTCAGTGTCTGGAAGCAATATTGCAAGTGGGTCACTTCACAGGTCTTCCTTGCTGCCCAGGGATAGCAGCTTCCGACCCCAGAGGACACCAAAACCTCCTCCAGTTCTGTTTCTGCCGCTGCTGTCTCATTCAGCCCAAACAATCCTACCTAGCTAGACACTATTTCAGTGCAGCCCCAACATGACTCTTCTTCATTCTTTTTCTGAAGCTACAGTTCTATTTAAATCTGAAGTTTAAAACAAAAACCACAAAGCAAAAAAAAAGCCATATAAAAAACAACCCACGATGAAACACAGCATACATTAAATTCTCATTAGGGAGCTGATACACAAATGCTCACTTATTTCAGCAGTAAGCAGTGAAGTTGTAACATCCAGTG
Source organism: Colaptes auratus (assembly GCA_015227895.2). Lineage (NCBI taxonomy): Eukaryota > Metazoa > Chordata > Aves > Piciformes > Picidae > Colaptes > Colaptes auratus. The sequence continues at coordinate 39,730,706 of CM037643.1, read as the reverse complement.
CAGGCATTTAATACAGCAAACAAAAAGGACCTAAGCTAGTCTTTTCCCTTACTAATGAACAGGCAATGTAATTGCCTGTACAATTGATTTCAGTAGCTGAGAACATACGAGTGCAGAGGCAGGAGAGACAAACAGGTAGGCTTGTCAACACAGCAGGATATTCTGAATGCTCAGCATTTCCTTTTGGGAAAGCAGTCTCAGCAACTAGCTGTGCTTGTAGCCTACGCAGAGGGAGCCCCAAAAATCTATCCCAGCTACACAAGCTGCCACATCCCAGGCTGTTTCAATGAACTATACTCAGAGATTCAGTCTCTCACTTCTCAGAGAAGCAAACCCACGTGGAGAATGAGGAAGGGATGAAAAGACTGAATGAGTCTGGATAGACAGGCACACAGAGCGAACACCACCAGCTTTACAAACTTGGGCCAAATGATTTAATCCTGCTTTCCTTTTACTACAAAAAACAAGCACAAGAAAGAGAGTGAACTCCAAGCAAACAGTGAGCGTAAACTCAACCTACAAATGGACACAGAACTTTTTCTGGGAAATTCTACAACAGCTTTCTTGCCTTTTACCTTCACCAAATGCTAATTCCTGGTTCTTTTCTAGGGGTCACCCAGTAAGATGTTCAAAATAATTTAGAAAGATATTGGTAGAATATATATCTGAAGAAATCATAGCTTGAAAAGGTACAAGTGATTCAGTGCAATTTAATAACATGCCAGAAACCAAACTCAGGTACCCAAAATCCCAGCCACAACATAATGTGATCATATAGCCTGTCACACAAAGACCAAACACAGCTCGGGACTATAAACCGTGTAATGACAAATGCATGTGTATATATATATAAATCATCTGTTAATACATGAGATAAATCCATTTCTAACAGTCACAGCAGTGAGTGTTGAGGGAACAGAGGATAGAAAGAAACACAAGAGGGGCTGCTTTGTTTATTAAGAGTTATCTGACAGCCTAGCAACTCTTCATTTTACAAAGGTGAAGCTGAGAGCATACAGAGACCAGTACTACTTCGTCAACACAAAAGACTAACCTCAAAAGTCACACCAGCTTGTGTCTATGCATGCCTGCACATATCTCCATTTTCCAGAGAGATGTGGGGAAAAGAAGCCAAACCACTAATTAGGCATCAAATTCATCTTCCAATAAACACACACAATTATCATCAGCAATCCTGATGCACAAAGCCAAATCACAAAGGATGTGTTCTGTAAATACTGAGCAAAACTCTTGTTTTGCATCTTATTGAAGAAGAGGGAAACGACTCTAAAAGCAGTGTTTTCAGCCACAGTCAACCCTCAACATTTCCAGTGTACTATACAGTAACTACTGAGAACTAAACTGTCAGATTATCAGTTAAAAATGGTTTTCTGGACCAATCAGTGTGGCTTCCAGAGGCACTAGAAGATCTGCTAACCAGATCTTTGGAGAATTCTATTCTAGACAGTAAACCCTGCATTGTACCTTACAGTGTGTTGCTTCTGACTGACTCTAGAAGATACTGGATGCGTTCCTGACATAGCTTATTCATAAAATCAAGCCAAATTTTTGCTCATATGAACATTAACTAATGCTTTGTTAGCAATTTTTATACAACAAGGTTCTAATTTCTAATAAAAGCAGAATTAGCAGAAGTTGACAGCAATCTGTCATTTCTACAACACTTGGCAGGGGGCAAAGCAAACAAAACCCAGGACTGATTTTCTTATTTTTATTTTAAACAAAGGTGACACAGAACAAACAAGAGGCAACAAATGGTCACAAAGCAGTTTTACTGAAGGTTTGATTCCTAGGCAAAAGTTCCACGGCTTAGGAGCAAAAATAAGTAAATAAACAGGCAATGAGAAACAGCTGTTTTTCTAAATGAAACAGACTGCGGACCCTGTCTACTTTGCAGACAGCATCAGAAGCACCTCTATTATTTGTCACTCTCAAAAGAGAGATCAGGGGCTTGACTAAACATGTAGGCAAAATACTCTTCACTTCTGTAAAGATGCCCCTTCAAATCACAGTTGTTTAACGTGATACAGCAGTCAGGGGATTCTGCTGGCACCACTTTTGCTGGAGATATATACAATGCTACTGCTCCAATTTAATGTGAGATTGTTAAACTCACTTTAAGAATAAATGCATTGGAAACAACAGAACTAAGATTTCCAGTTCATTATGACAGAGCTTATTGTTCTCATACAATTTCAACTTGACCAACAGTATCAGCAATATCACCTAGAACATGTAAAAAGCTAATTCATTAAGTGAAAACTTTCATTCCTCATTTTACTGAACTGCATTATTTCTGTAAACTGCAGTTCCTGATGAATCCACTACCTTTGCCTGTTACACTTCTCTGATTTGCACAAACACTAATAGCCAATCCCTCCTGTCATCACTTAGCAGGAAAACAAGGACAAGAAAATTACTTTATGGCAGATGGAAATGTGGCTGTAGTACATACAGATGGCTCCATGAGAGAAAAGCTATAAAAATCAAGTGATGTTGTCTCACCAAGATCATTCTGCTGCATAGCTGTGCTCTTGCAGTTAGTCATTCCAGGATGAAGGAGGAGTTTTGGTATTGTAAAGATGACTTACAAGGGAGTGCACATGCCAGCTAGATAATCTCATTTTCTCCCTTATTGATACAAGAAGAGCAGCTGCTCTTCAGATGCCACCTTATTTACTTGTACACAGTCATTACCCAAGAAGAACAGTACCTCAAGATCATTTTTAAGAAAGCCTTGGAAACACTGAAATTATCTTAAGTCTTCATGTCACACTTCAGTTTTCAGAGTCCCACAAAAAAAACACCCTAAACAAACTATATGTAAAAAAAAAAATCCCCAATCAAAAATTAAATAAACACACACACAAACAAAAAAAAAACCAAACAACAAAATCCACCATACCCACCACCAAAAACTCTAAATCATGCACCAATCAACAACACACACTACAAAACTCAAAAAAAAAAACTCTCAGAGAATGGGATTTGGTTTGACCTTCTGTATTTGCCCATCATTTTTAAGTTGGTCTCGCAACTTAAATGTTGCAACAACTCCCAATGTAGAAGTAGTGTTTTCTTAAATTCTGCTCAGCTCCAGAAAGGTTTCAAGGCCCCAAGTTTACGAGGAGCACAAAGTAGCCATTCAGTCATAAAAATGTGAATACTGGATAAGTTCCTATGGCCAGCTGGACATTGTTTCCACTATTGAGTGCTAGCAGAAAAACTTTGGCTGTTTCCCATGGAACAGTTACCCTACGTAGAATCTCAAAAGGGACCCCTGCAATCCACAAACAACTCCAGCCTTCCAGGCAAAACCTACATTTGACTTGATAAGCTGGAAGGTAACACGACTATGGAGAACTCTACCTTTAAAGTCACTCAAGATCTTGTTGGAATAGTGTTACCTTAGGCAATACACAATAGCGATACATTAGAGCACAAATAGAATAGAGCAGATCTCCACTAGGCTGAGGGGCTCAGGAAGCCTCTTGACCATCCCTAATAGCAGGCTTGTCATCAGCAATATTAAAGGATAGAAGGAGATTAAGAAATGTGTGTTCTAACAAACCTGTGATGGAAACAAAGGCAAAAGCATAAAAAAGGAAAGTCTCAAAATTGCTTAGAAGGCTTCATCTTCTAAAGGAAGGTAACAGTTTATTCTCACAATATGTTTATACAGCAAAGAAGGTGCACCTATCAAAGATGATTAATTCCTTTTAAAAACACCAGTGTAAAAAAAGGTGTCCTGGTAGAACAGGGGTAAAAACTTGAGCCTAGGTGTAAAAGGAGAACATATGCAGCATCAAACTGCTAAATAAAGTTCGACACCTCCCTGCCTGCACTGGAATTTGAATCCAAGCTAGCAGAGAAAAATAGTTTGCAGCACAGAAGTGCAAGCATAACACTTTGTAAGAAAAACAACTTAGCTGAAAAACATTACCAAAGTTTTTCCCTTATCTGAAAAAAACATTGCGTAAGTTCTACACAAAGGCAATAGTGTCAGTAACAAAGAGGCACAGGAGAAGATTATTTGGGAGGCAAAGGGATGCTTCCCAAGAGGAGGATTTGGAAAGGAAAGCACTCATAACATAGCTTCTCCATCTTTCAGTCCTGCTTTTGTTTAAGAGAAAGTATATCTGAAAGTCACTTCTAGACTCTCAAGAAGTAAATGCAAACAAACCCAAGAACAACTAATTGAACATTTTTTCCTGTTTCTCAACAATTTCCTCTATTGATCTCTTCTTGAGACTGAAGCTATTTGTATCTTGACCAATATGCCCCAGGAAATCCAGAAGGCTCCACTTGCCTTATCTTCCATTTCAAGAGACTTCAGCCTGGGAAATTTCTCATTGACCTGTGCTGTAGTTCATCCACTACAAGGACACAAAGAAACTTTTAAAGCATTAGTTATTTTTCTTTAACTGTATGAGTATAATTTTGTATTTTTCCTCATTTGAGTTGAAACACTGGGAGAAAGAGGCCTTAAAATCTGGTTCTTCCCTGCTGCACAAATACTGCAATTAATTCTGCACTGAGCTACACAGAGAAAAAGTGAAAGAAAAGGTCTTCAGTAACACACAACTGTAAAAACTGTCACCACGCTTGCGGAGCTATCAACAAGCATCCTTCCCTAATACCTCATGTCCTTTCCTTCACATAGTGAAGAAAGGTGACCACAACAAACTGGAACAGTAGGAGGGCTGAACATATGGGACATACAGATGGAATGGAATTTAACAATCCAAACACAGTACCATATACTGAAGGACTACAAAAATATCTGCTATAAACCAAAAATTTATTCACTGGAAACATAACAGAAGACAGCCTTGGAACTGCATGCACCAGTCTGTGAGCTAGCAAGCTGATGGATTATGCAGAAAGGCAAAGTAAGATTTTGGTGACATTTAATGAAATGTTCTCAGAAAAAATGTAATTCCTTTCTTTAAGATTCCCACAATTCCATCTCTCTACACAGGTTTAAAATGGCAAGCACTAGTGGTAGGGCTATAGCCTGCTGTATGATTGCAGGATCTTCATTCAAATGTCACATCAACACTGACTGCATCCAACTGTATGAATTATCACATGTATTGCAACTCCCGTACAAGACCCCTCTGTGCCCTATCAATACTCGGCAATGAAACTGGGGTGTCTGGATTTTTGTGCATGGACCATAACAATTAGTACACAGCCAGGCCTGCTCATGTAAATCCACAGGTTCATTAACTAGACTTCATTCCCAAAGACACTAGGGAGATGAGGTATTCTGGTGAGAATACAGAATGACAGAATGTCAGAGGCTGGAAGGGACCTCAAAAGGTCATCCAGTCCAACCCCCCTGCCAAAGCAGGATCATCTAGACCAGGTCACACAGGAATTCATCCAGGCAGGTGTTGAGTATTTCCAGAGAGAGAGACTCCACAACCACCCTGGGTAGCTTGTTCCAGTGTTCTGTCACCCTTACAGGGAAACAATTCTTCCTCCTGTTTCCATGAACTTCCTATGCTTCAACTTCCTCCTTGGTCCTGTCACTGGGCATCGCTGAGAAGAGCCTGGCTCCATCCTCTTGGCATTCACCCTTTACATATTTAGAAGCCTACAAGATGACACCCCTAGCTCCTAAGGTTGTCAAGGTTTTTTAATAGGGAACATCAGCTTCAACAGCTCCTATTGTGACTGTTAAACTTCAGTTTCCCTGCTAGATCAATGCTAATAGCAAGTACAGGATTTTGTAGTATCAGGTCCATAATTGCTTTGCTCCAAATAAAGTCAATCACTCTCATCAATGCTCTTTCATTCCAACTGTCCTTCAACCATCTGTGGTCAGCCCTTCCCACCTGCCCTGAAAGCATTGTTTCCACTTACACATGGGGTTCCTCAGTGTGCACCATTTAGGTGTGTGTCCATAAAAATCACAATTTAATTCCATGACATTTGGTACAGCACTGACCCCTATTCACACAGATGCATGAAAGGAGCTCAGTGTAATGCAACTGCATTCCTGGCATTGCTGTGCTCCTCTGGCTGCACTCACATGACCTCTGCCTGGTTTCTGCCACTACCAAACGGGCAGACAAGCAAGTGGAGGGTGGCATGTCAGATCTGCTCTCTCCATGCACAGAATCAAGCAATTATGCTCCACAGCAGTCACCCTCAGGGCATTAAAAAGAGAAAAAGGGGAACAGTGTGCATGAAGGCCTAGGCACATCACCAATAGCTTTTTGCCTCGCTTTCAGCTGATACAATAATTAGCATTACCAGCTCTTGCCTCAGGCAGAGCAGAAGAAAAAAACATCTAGAGTTGGAAGTGATATGCCCCAAATTAAGGAGAGGGGTCATTTCTCTGCCCTGCCATTGCAGTCAGTATGTATGCTGTTTATGCAACAATGCAGGACAACAAATCCATCCCAATGCTTTCTACATTGTCAGTGTAGTCTATCACTGACTTGTTCAGTGCTCCTACTCTTGCCTCTCCTACACAACTCCTGACAAGATGTGGATCTCCGAGGATGTGCTACAGGAACTTACAAGCCCCATTTTGTAGAATGAGCCTCTGCACTCTCAACCAACATAATCACATATACGCACAAACAAAAAGCTTCTGATCAGCCATGAGGCCGTGTGGAGGCTGGAGCTGTGAAAGAAGCAGCAGAAGGGAAAAACCCACACTCCACAATGTTTCCAGTGACTAAGAGATTGATTTTGGCTGCTTTAGCCAGCTGTCTGTCCCCATAAGACATCGCATCTATTACCAATCTAGAGATATAAACAAAATTTCAAAAAAGGTTGCAAAAATTATTTTTTTATAATATAGGGGCAAAAATCTGGAATCATTAATTCTCCAGAAAAGGATGCACATGCACAAACATACTAAACAGTGCCACAATTCTTTCTGTTTTCTCTTTTGACTTTAACAGCAGCTGAGAACTACCGGAAGCTTTTGAAAATTCCCCCCCTAATTATTGCTAATGTCCATAAAGGCTAACTTAAGAGAATCAATTTCTTACCATAAATATAGTTGAGAAGTGGGGAAAAAAAAAAAATCAACTTAACATCAAACCACTACGCTTTCCTTAATTCAGATGTCTTCCAATTATATGGCAGAATCAGTAGGCTAAAATTAGTACCAATGCATTTTAAGCCAGCTACTGTGTCTCCTCTTTTAAAGTAATTTTCATATTGGAAAGCTAAATTTTAATGAGAATACCTACCAGCCTTACCAGATCTTTTGCTTTGTCACTTTAAAATGCAAGAAAATAGCTCTGCAACCAAGTTTCATATCTCTATCCAAGAATAGGTACCTGTATTGTTGTATCCTCTCATGGAGTGCATCAGACCAGTTAACTTTTTATCACAGCTATCCCACTTGCTAAATTCAGGCATCTTACAGATCTGCTTTCCTGGAGAAGGATGTATCATGTATACAGACTCCCTTCTTTTCATCAGTTCAAGGATTGCCTCTGGGCCTCAGTAAACGTGAAATAAACTCATCCAGTCTGAATCATAAGAAAACACTCATATATCCTTGTTAAGCACATCAATTTCCTTCTCTAATTCACTGATCAATGTAATGTGCAAGCAAAGACCCTAGCACTCTGAATGCTTCTGCCCTATGTACCAGCAATAACCGCAGGAGCAAAACCAAGGACCCTAAGCTCCTCGCTAGCATGTCCCACACTCTAGTATAAACAGAAAGAAGATTTTTTTTTTTTGCTATTGGTTATACTGCTATGCAGCCTTTGCACAAGTCATGGCTGAAAATGCTGGAAGCTTGCACCCCAGGTAAAATGACAGCTAGTCTGTGGGTCAATCTCAACAGACAGAAGCAATACAATTAAGAGATCAACTTAATCTCTGGCATATACTTTCTACTTAATTCACTCTTCCAAATCCTGTCACCAAAGGCTTTCTGAGTAACCCAGCTATCCCATTATTCCAGATATATATAAGAGTGGCAATAATACAGTTGTTAAAATCATAATGCATACTGATATATTTATATAGGCATGTACTTTGTACAAAAGCTCTCCTCCCCAGTATACAGTCTAAGTGAGACGTTAGTAAATGCAAATTAAGAAATACAGTACAATGAGAGTATTTTACTGCCTCTAAAAGACAAAACATGAAGACTAACAAAAATACACTTCTACTTTAGACTCTTCTACAACTTACTTTCTCTCTCTTTTTTTTCCCCTCCTTTACACTGTGCAACTCTGAGTCCTTCACAATATTTGCACTGCAGTTAAACTCACAAATTGGGATTTTTCTTCCTATGTACAAAACTCACAAACTAGGATTTTTCTTCCTGTGTTCAATGACCTTGAAAATTGCCCATCTGAAGAAGTCCCAGTGGAATTACACTAAACTACTGCTATTCTTAGCACATACAACACATGGTATGTAAGCTGCATGATAAGCATCCAGGTAAGTTCTCATTAGCAAGGCGCCTCGTTTCACAATACAAGTTAGTACACGAGCCTGTCACAACTTGCCAAATGAAAACAAAACCACCTCAAAACCAGACAGTATCTGTATGCAAAAGCTGAAAAGGTGAGCTGTGTTCAATGAGTGACTTGGACATTAAGAAAGACTCAGAGCTTAGCCCTGTTCCTCATGAAATGACGTGCTTCCATTTTCTCACAGCTATGGTAATGCTGTCAATGTTCGTCACATGTGCTGCTCAAGACCAGTATGATGCGCTTCAAGTTCTGCACAACATCTGCCAGTTCTGAAGCAGTAACTCGGACAGCCTTTTTCCAACTCTGCATAAGCAAGTCAAGTCAGGAAGGCACTGACTGCAGCACAGTCATCATGATTTACAATGCTTTTATTTTTTTTAAAGCATCCTTGTTGTGTCGCTATTTTTGCTTACCAGATTTTACCCTGAATTTGCACACTGGAAAATGATTTCATTCAATATTAAAAGAAAAAAAATCCAGAGCAATGTTTCTCAAACCCGATACAGTTTAATCAGCAGTCCTTCACCTACCCCTTCCATGCCTTTAAGATGAGGCACTGAGGAACACCGTATAGCCAAACTATATGAATTGTTACCATTCAAACTGTAGAAAGCTAGCCATTTCTAATACTTTTGGACACTGATACCACTGTTCATTTTGCACAGAAGAAACAAACAACTCCTTATGGAACATTTTTTTTTCCACCCAGAGAACTGACATCAACTAAGTTGTTCTACTGGAAAAGAAGTGCCAAGAATGTTTATACAGAAAGCTCAAGTTCTTGTCACCTTCACACAAAAGCAAGTTTTGCCAGAAGCATGTGTACAAGCTCAGTCACCAAAATGTTTTACACAAGACAAATTATCCCTGATCCACTTTTCAGTGACTACCATTTGAACAAGCTGTGTGTCACAAAGCAAAGATAAACTCATACCCATCGTCATTTGCTAGCAATTGCTCAATTCCAATCCACAAAAGAAATGCTGCAACTTGGACAATACTCAAAGGTCAAGTTATGTTTGAATTAGCAAGGGAAATTAATTATCCATTGAATTATTGAATGAAGAGTGTACATTCTTACATCAAATTATGAAGAAAAAAAAAGACATACTTCAGTGAAACTGTATGAGGTTTTAATCCCACAGATTTTCCACATAAAGAAGGGTTCCATTGCTGAGGGGGAAAAAGATAAAATCTTATAGTAATCAGATTTTAACTATTTCAGAAGTCATGCAAAAACACCTAAGTGCAATATTTGTCCTGAACAGCATGAAGCATATACTTAATACTTCATACATATTTCATTATATACCACTGTTTTACTCTATCGCTGATTTAATAACTCTGATGAGCCCTCTTCCAAAGTTACAGATAAGGTAAAATTGATGTGACAGACAAAATTCAATATAAAACACAACCTATGTTTGGCTGAATGAAGCAGAACTAAAAATGAGCCTATTTTGTACTCCCATGTTCCATTTCACACTTAGAATGCTTTATGCAATATTAAGAACTATTATCTATTGCTAACAACTGGTAATCCTTTTCCATCATTAAAATTTTATCTGTCTACCCAAACTCAACTAACTGGGGATCAGGCCAATCAGTTGTAAACATTTCCCTTCAAAATAAGAGTAGAAGAGGCAACTCAGCACTTGCAACACATTTAGACAACACACAAAAATTAAACTTCAGGCTATTACTCATTTCTCCTATAAATCCTGAGGAAAGAATACTTAAAACAAAAGGAACACATTCAGTTCTGTTTTGTACATTTTCTTTTCATGGGCAGTTACAGATATCTAGAAGCAAGACTGTAGCTTTTTCTTTATGTGAGTTGCTTCCAAATATTTATTCTAATTTTCACCAGAATATGGCAGGCACGTAAGGACAAAAGACTGCCATTGCAATTCCCAGGGAGCTATGGGTAAGTGTGGCTATCAGTACTTCTAGACTGTACCCAAACTACTTTGCTTCACACAAAATCAAGGAGCTCCTTTCAGTTCAAAGTTGGGTATCGCACATCTAAGTAACAGGTTCTACACATTGGCCACAACAACCCCATGCAGTGCTACAGGCTGGAGACAGAGTGGCTGGAGAGCAGCCTGGCAGAAAGGGACCTGGGGCACTGGTTGATAGTAGGCTGAACACGAGCCAGCTGTGTGCCCAGGTGACCAAGAAGGCAAATGGCATCCTGGCCTGGATCAGGAATAGCATGGCCAGCGGGAGCAGGGAAGTCATTCTGCCCCTGTACTCAGCACTGGTTAGGCGACACCTTGAGTCCTGTGTCCAGTTCTGGGCTCCTCAGTTTAGGAAGGATGTTGACTTGCTGGAAGGTGTCCAGAAAGGGCAATGAGGCTGGGGAGGGGTTGGAGCACAAGCCCTATGAGGGGAGGCTGAGGGAGCTGGGATTTCTTAGCCTGGAGAAGAGGATGCTGGATGGGGCACTTAGTGCCATGGTTTAGTTGATTAGATAGTGTTGGATGATAGGTTGTACTCAATGATCTCAAAGGTCTTTTCCAACCTGGTTTATTCTATTCTACTTTATTGCCAAAGCACCAAGCTTAGCAGAAAATAGCTGTTTCTAGAAAAGGTCTCTGAACTTTCTCCAGTTTAGATGCTCTCAAGCCTTTAACTAGAAGAGAGCTATTGAGCAGAAAGCATTTGGTTTGATGTGTAGATGAGGATTCTCTATTTTTATCTAAACCACCTAACATATTACAAACCAAGAGCTACTCAGTTTTATGCATACAAAGATGCACACAGTTAAACTGCAGCTTCTGTACAGTACTTACATTGTACATAAAAAAAAGTAAGAGTTCACTACCATTAAACAAATACTTGAGACTACACTCATACTGTTTAAATCATTATTATTACAAAGGAACTTGGAACAGCTTTGGAAGATGAAATCACCAAAGAGAGGATTACAATGTATAGAAGTTGTTGCATGCATAGCAAAATTGAGTATTTGCAGCTGTGCAATGCTGTAGTTGCTGAAAAAAGCCTTGGGCTTGAACTCTGAGATACTGTTTTATTCACCTTTCACTGACTTTACAATAAAAACAACTGCAAAACAGTTGTAACCCAAATCAGGAACTTTTATTAGTGTTTCCTAAGGTCATGAACTTTTATTGACATACCAGACTGCATGCCATGCAGTGTCAATAATCTGCTGATCAAGGGTCTCTCAAGTCCCACAGACACTATAGACCATGACAGTTTAATTACCTGCTTATTACAATCAGGTGTACAATACTTAACACTTTCTCATTCTAAATTAGTTGTCAAATTTATGAATACATTTAGAAACAAGACTGAAAGGCCTGAAGCTATATGTTAGATGATGGACTGAAAGAAGAGATGAGAGCATCACCACCACAAAGCTGACATGAAGCATGACCTTCAGAACACAAGCCCAATTCCCAAGCTGAGAGCACCTGGGAAGTAACAGCCCACAGTCAGAGCTGTCTAACCAGGCAACAAGATAGCAGACAGAACACTCAAGTTTTCACCATGGTTTTGCCACTGACCTGCAACAAGACCCCATACAGGTCATGTCCTTTTTGTGCCTCAGTTTTTCCCCATTCTCTTTTGTCTTGTCTAAATGGACTGAATTCTTCAGAACAAGGCCTGTCACAAAGCTGACAGTCCAATACAATACCACCGCTATTATATAGGCAAAAAACAGAGTAGTTTCTCAGGCTCAGCAAGGGTAAAAAGTGTTGGTGAAACACTGGTTGCTTATTGTTCAATTAAACAAGACTGGATCTGGGATTTTCACAACAGATTATTGCTGGTTCACTTCCACTTTAACATACAGATCGTACAAGACAGAATAGGATGCAAAAAAGGATTTGGCTAAGGTTTCATTTTAAGCAACATTACTACCATTCATTTGGGTTTAGCCATATGCTATTACAATGGGTTACAAACCTACTGTTTGATAGATTTTAAGAAGTCTGAAAGACAATACTGAAGAAGGTAAAAGGAGATAAATGCAGCTACAGTGGAGTGGCACTGCCATTATATGATAAAAATACCTAGAAAATATCCACAGCAGATATAAGAGAAAAGCAGAGGCTCATCTTTTCTAGCAGTGTGTCTTAAACCATTCACATCTGACAAGCTTTCATCAGTATTAGGACATTAAAGGCTGTTCTCATACCTTTTAGGCATGGCAGACAGCTATACTTTAAAAGACACAATTACCTTGTCTGGCAAAGGTGACTTTTTAACCCCCCCTTAATAAAAGCCCGAGAGTCAAAAGGACAGAAACAAGAAAAATAAAGCAAAGAATATTAAAAGCAAGATAGAGTGGGTTCATGTGACTTGTGCTGTCTAGTTCCTTTTCTCCTTGCCTCTCCCAGTTAATGTGCATTTGGGATCCACACAATTAAGTCTAATAATGCCACAGATGATCCTGAGAGAGCAAGGGCACTAAGCTTGTTTGCTGCAAGCTACATGCCCCTGCCCTTCCCTAAGTAATCTGAAGTGTTGACTAGACCTAGAGCTACCCTTTGTGATATTTTTGTCACCATCAAACACTACAAATAAAAACCAGGGAACTCCAAGCATTTCTGGGAACTGGGGGGGGAGGAAAGGGATTTTAAGCTGCTGCTGCTGGTTTTCAGCTTACGAGAGTAGACTAGAATCAACACAGGCTCCTAATGACCAGCTCTATCATGTTTGCTGTGTACCAAGGGATACCTTGGGCAAGCCTTGCTTCACTGGAAAAGGCATCAGAATAACCTTTACCTCACATACTTATTAAATTTCCAAAATCAATAATGATCTAAAGAAAAATAATCAAATAATAAACAGTAGCTTCTTTTCCTCCTTTAATAGAAAGACTAACATAACTAGCAAAACAAATAAAGACATACATACATATATCTGTCAGCTGCCATTTTTTCCTTCATAAAATTGACAGATCTTAGTAAGTCTATTTTTATTCTTTCATGCCCCAAGACTGTACTTCAGGTGTTCTTACAAGATTCAAATCGCATCTTGATCAAAGACATTTCCCTGAGGACACAGGCACTGCAGCTGTGCAGTGTGCAATGCAAACTATTTTGATGGAAGTCAACATACAAAGTAAAAATCTTATTCCTACAGCGATATCCACCCATAAGTTCTTAGCCTCATTACCGGCAGTAAGACTACCTAGTCTTCAGCATTTTGCAGGAACTCAAACTAAGACACACTTATAATCAAGTTTGGGTTAAGTAATTTTAGTCACTCTACTAGGATGGCACTGAGGTGAAATTGGGATGGGAATGAGATGAAAAAGATAATTAAGACAGTAATACCAGTACTTCAACGTGAAAATTTAAGGACACAACAAATAAGCTTTCAGGTCCTATGTCTATTATCATTCAGTATTTTTGTTAACGAACAGAATAAAGGAGAACAGCACTTTTATTCAGCCTTTCTGTAACAGTTCAAATGAGATAAATCTATTTTAACTGAGTACAGAGATCTAGAGAGATTCAGTGGAGACAACATACAAGGAAGTACTCGAAAGCTGACAGAGTCAGGTGTAAAGTGCAGTGCAAAAAAAACCCCAAAAAACCTCAGTACATGGCAATTCCTCACAGAAACTGATCCAATACAGGACTATTCAAATAACTGATGCTTTTTCAGATTCTCATTACAACTAAATTCTGCCCAGACTTCAACCTCCCAGATACACACACACACTTAGTACTTAAACCATTCTCAGAAGGCTGCCCTACTTCCCAAGTTTCTCCTCGCTCCAGGACAACAGCAGCAAAACACTGCAGCAACTTCTGCCACAATAATTATGTACCTCTCTGACAAATCCAGAGTCACAGAAAACATCCAGTTGGGAGCAACCTCAACAGATCATCCAGTTCAACCTTCAACCCAGCACTGAAGGGTCAACATTAAACCACGTCCCTAAGAGCCAGGCCCATACATTGCTTAAACACCTCCAGGATGGTGACTTCACCGCTGCCCTGGGCAGACCATTGCAATGTTTGAAAACTCTTGTGAAGAAGTATTTCCTAGCATCCAGCCTGAACCTTCCCTGACACAGCTTGAAATCATACTATGCAATACTTCCTTACTAAGAGGGCACAATTTGAAAGTTAAAGACAAAAAATAATACCAAGTGTTGTAAAGACTTGTGATAAATGGTAAGTTGAATGAACCAACAACAAAAAAAGCTATTACACAAAAAACCCACAAGTTTCATACAGGAGCAACATGAAGCACTATAGTCTGCAAAATACAGAGAGTAATCCTGTCATTGTATTTAGTCTCTCTAAGGCTTAGCCTTAGAGACACCAGGTGTTACAGGTAGTTTTAGGCATTTAACTTCTACGAAGATATGGATCGTTTAGAGTATCTAAGAAAGCAAAGAAATTACTGCTGCCCTGAATAGAATGAACTGGCTTCGGGCATTTACAAACACCAAGGACAGCAAAGGGGTAATAGTCCTTACCCATTGCATAAACAAACTGGAATCATCTGTAGTCTGTATTCACAACACAAACAGCAATAGGCTGGTATTTAATCAAGGAAGATTCAAATGAGACATCAAGTAAAACATTTAATTGAGGACAGTAAAACACTTCAGCTTCTCTGATGAGTTCCTGTCCTACCGGCTTCCTGAGGCAAAAAACACACCCAGTACTTCAGCCTTCCCTGAATGAGCCATTACTAAGTTGTCTCCCTATTCAACTACAGACCTGTATTTTCACTGAGCTTTCTTTTGCTACTGGTAAACTTGTAGAGGCCTTTCTTGTTAACTGTTGTGTCCCCACCTAGCTGGCATTGCCCAAAAGCTGCACTTTTGTCTTGCCTGTCCCTTGCTTCTATTTCTTACATGTTTTTAAGTCCATTAAAACTCCTTGCTTATCCAAACATTCCTTTCCCTGAAATTCTTAGTCCTCCTACACAGTGGGATGATTTGTTCTCAACCTCACAATGAATTTTCTTTATGGACCTCAATCAAAACAAACTTCTGGTGGTTTTCTATTATCAAGAATGGACTAATGAATACAAGAAGTTGATTTGGCTTAAAAAAAAAAAAATCTTTCTTGCATTTTTCTAAGATGAAGTGACAAGGTACAAGAAGGGGTTAAAGATTTTAAAAGGCAAATCGTGCAAAAAATTGTAAAGGTAAGTTAAAAGTGAAGCTACTATAGACAGCTTACAATCTGTCATAATTATTTTGCCATTTCTCACTTTATCTCCCACACCTTCAATGAATATGCATTCTTTGCTTTTGAACTGAAAGGTTTCCTATGTGGCAAGAACAAAGTTGAATGTATTGGAAGGTTTTGTGAGATAAAACATTGCAAGCTAAAGACTAACCTAAGACACCAAATTTAGCAGTATTTGCTAAGGATAACAACCCCTTACAGCTCACCATTTTCAGTAACATAAAGGTTGCATAGCTCTTCCTCACTATAAAAGAAATAGTTTTACCATACTGTAAATGATCACTTTGAGAAACCTGGTGATACCATTTTTGTTTCCAGATTGGAATGAGAGCTAGTTCATCCCTCATAACTGACATCCTCCTGATGATACAAGTATCTCTGTCCTTCAACAATAGATCCACTTAATCATGGGCACTGAAAGCCCAATATTGTTAAACATATTTTCATGGTGTATAAATTCACAACCCAACTACTTGCCACTTCCAAACTACTCATGAACATTGTACCATCAGTAAATTTTCAGATGACACCAAGCTGGGGGCAGGTGTTGATCTGATGCTGGAGAGTAGAGGGGCTTTGCAGAGGGACCTCGACAGGCTGGAGAGATGGGCAGAGTCCAAGGGCAGGAGATTGAACACATCCAAGTGCCGGGTTCTGCACATTGGCCACAGCAACCCCAGGCAGTGCTACAGGCTGGGGTCAGAGAGGCTGGACAGTGGCCAGGCAGAAAGGGACCTGGGGGTACAGGTTGATAGTAGGCTGAAAATGAGCCTGCAGTGTGCCCAGGTGGCCAAGAGGGCCAATGGCATCCTGGCCTGCATCAGGAACAGTGTGGCCAAGCAGGAGCAGGGAGGTCATTCTGCCCCTGTACACTGCACTGGTTAGGCCACACCTTGAGTCCTGTGTCCAGTTCTGGGCCCCTCAGTTTAGGAAGGATCTTGACTTGCTGGAACGTGTCCAGAGAAGGGCAACAAAGTTGATGAGGGGTTTGGAACACAAGCCCTATGAGGAGAGGCTGAGGGAGCTGGGGTTGCTTGGCCTAGAGAAGAGGAGACTCACGGGAGACCTTCTTGCTCTCTACAACTACCTGAAGGGAGGTTGTAGACAGGCAGAGGTTGGTCTCTTCTCCCAGGCAACCAGCACCAGAACAAGAGGACACAGTCTCAAACTGCACCAGGGGAGATTTAGTCAGGAGGTTAGGAGGAAGTTCTACACAGAGTGATTGCCCATTGGAATGGGCTGCCCGGGGAGGTGGTGGAGTCACCATCATTGGAGGTGTTAAGGAGGAGACTTGATAGGGTGCTTGGTTGCATGGTTTAGTTGATTAGGTGGTGTTGGATGATCGGTTGGAAGCAACGATCTTGAAGGTCTCTTCCAACCTGATCTGTTCTATTCCACCCAATACCACAGTCTAGAACACAAAAAACATTAGTGCAGTCTGCTTTGTAATAGTTTATGTAATTTTTAAAATAAAATAAGAACAAACAGGTAAAGAAGTTGCACCAATGGGAAATCAGAGAGAATATGCTATTGCAAAAGGCTGGCGACTGTCTCAGCACTAGAAAATTAAAATCATCAAAACAGACAGGCATCAACTCTTGAAGGTGTTTTATGGACCTCATCATAACTATGTTTTTCCATAAAGCTCCAGCGACTCATTATTGTTGGCTCTAGCTAATTTGTTATTCATTACTTGAGATTCTCAGTTTTTCTTGGCTCATTAGTTTTTATAGACAAAGGGAAAAAATAATAGTCCAAAATTCTTACAGTTTTGGCTTGAATTATGACTAAAAAAATAAAGTCTCTTACCTTGGGCTGTCAGTATTTTTCAAGGCTTGCACTGACAACATCAGGTATCACCTTGCTATGATTGTATTTTATCACTCCATCTTACAGTTTGTATTAACAGATAAGAGAGCAATCTTGTAATGTCTAAGGGATTCATCTCTTGGAACATGTATAGCACGTCTTAGCCAGCAAAAATGCCTGTCTCAGCATCACAAAAATCTTTATAGGACTGTACAATAAACTAAATAATTAAGTATGCAATTACTGTTAAGCAGCAAAATATGTGCAACTTCCATTTTCCGATACAAGGTCATTGACAAAAACTGTAACAATAGAGTACTGATGTCTAGATGTTCTGGGAAGCGATTTCCTGGTGCTGGATCCTAGTGATCCTATTGCACTCCCAGGTCTTGCAGCATAGTCTGTAAACTGAATAACTGACTCAGAAAACAATGGATTTATGTTGATCATAGATGTCCCCAGACCCCTGTCTCTCAGAGCAAACAAATGACACTAAGACACTGAGCAGCAATTTCAAAATTCTTTAGGGTCAAAAACCAGAACAAGTGTTCCAGCTGTTCCCAAAACCAAACAAGTCAACAAGCATTTGTGTAGACTCACAAAAATAAACATTGTGCCTTTGCAGCTTAATTTATATGCAAACAGGAATTAAACAAGTTATAGAATGACCAACTGATCAAATCCAGAACAAAATACATCATCTCATTCCTAAATGAGCTTCACACAAGATGTGCAGCAAACAAAAAAAGGACTGAAATTTTAATGCAAGATTTGTGTGCTCATTCAGCGAATGACAAGCCAGATCTCCATATAAAAGGAGGAGACTTGAGAACATTGAAGTAATTTTAATAGGCTGAAATGAGGTAGTACACAGTAAAAACGATCAGAAGCTGTTCTCCATTATAAAGGGAACACAGTTATTCATGGCACTGGTTTAGAAAGAATGATTTTGATCTTCTTGGAATACCACTGAATAGACATTCAATAAAAATCTCTCATTCCTGACAATAAATTGAAGAGAGGGGAGGGGAAAAAAAACCACCCACAAACACCACACACAACAAAATCCAGGGAAAAAAATATATATAAAGTATTTGAGATCTGAGACTGAAATCTCAATGTATTTCCACAGAAAGAACATTTTTAGCCCTGCAGCATATGTATTAAACACCCACTACTGCTCACATTGCTTTTAGTAGATGCAAATAAAAACAACTGAGACAACAAACCACACAGAGTACTGAGAGCAAGGAAAGTCAGAAGGGGTTGAAGAACAGAAACTGAGACCCACCATGAGAAAATGCTATTATATGGTCAGGAGCTCTGAAGTAAGAAGCTACTCTGCACCAGCTAGCATTTAGGGGGCTTGAAGGGCTTCCATTGATCAACTGTCCTAGCATCAGCTACGGTGTTACACAGGTGAGCAAAGACAGCAACCTGCTACTGTCTCAAGAGTGGCTAGCTTTGCTGATTCTGAATGATTCTACAATTAACATTCAGGTTGTACACTGCCAGAGAAAGACTGCTTAGAAATTAAATCCTAGCAATTTCAAAAAAGTTTCCTACCCATCTCAAGCAATCAACAGGTTTCTTTGATGGATAATCATGAGTTATCACCACAGTCTAGTTGCTTGGAAACTTGCTTAGGATGCTAAAGATCCTGTTCTGTTTAATTATTTGATTTAAGCTAAAGGCTGCATCTGATCGGAATCTTTTATGCAAAACAGTGAGAAAACTAACCATGTTACTAACCAAGCAAACAATTCCATATTGGAACAAACAGGAATTTAGGGAAATGCTTGTCCCTAAAAATAAATTCAAAGTAAAAATTAGACATTTTCTTGGTAAGCTTCAAAATAGCATTTCTTAATAGGTTGTAAATGGTTGCCCTTAAAAAGACAAAATTTCTTTTATTATTATTGAAATTACTTAATTTGGTAACCTACAAAGATTATCAAAGAGCCTCTTTGCCCCCCCACACCAAGACCCCGGAGTGCTTTGCTTTCCCCCATCTATGCTTTCACTCGTGGATAAACAGTTTCCAGGATCCTTGCCTGGACTGATACAGCCGCAGCAAGCAGAGGCTTTTGATCAGCTTCCAACTGACTATTGGAGAGCATTTGTTCAGGGCTCATGCTGTTGTGAAACAGCATGAAAGTTACTCTGTGTGTAGGGTAACATGAGACACTCATTTTCAGAGAGTAATGACCTGGCTAACACAAGCTCCCTCTACTACTCTGCAGTGCTCTTGCTATAAGTAACTTTCTTGTAACTTACTAAACTGTCAAAGGCCAGACTGACTCATTCACCACTGAGTAAGTGTGGTGTCCCAAAGGAACTCAGTACTTCTACAGCTGAGAATCTGTAGTGGCATTTGCTGAAGTACTTTTGCTGCTCTATTTCCTATAATTACTTCTTCAAACTCTAATCTGTTTTGATTGGTATAGGTCCATAGCTAGCAAGGAAGCTATCAACGCTTCCTTTGGGGAAAGCCGGGATACAGCTTCACACAAAGAAGCTTTTAAATAAGAAGTACCCATTGCAGACAAATTGGCTGGTGCTCAATATATGCTTCTATTTTTTGTTAGCACCACTTAAAATACTGTGTTAGCAGGATTCTGTCCCTCCCTACCTTAACATCTCCTTAATCTCAGCCAGGCTACTTAACAGGAATCAGCATGAACAAGCTAGGAAAAAAAAAAAACAAACTTCTCTCTGTGCCTTCCCCTTAAGATTATGCTAGTCAAGGAGCAACCTGTGGCTTGTATGAACCTGGGAAATTGTCCTTTGGACAGAGAAAGCAGATGGGTTATAAGATACTGGATACTGAAAGCCTTAGAAAAAGAGGGAAGAAAGGACACTGTTAAATCCATCCCTGAAAATCTTCAAAAGGCAAGTGTCCTTGCTAGCAGGCAGTTCATTTTGATATTGGATCAGTGACAGCCACTAGTGGTTCAAAGGCTGCTGCACCGATGCCTCATTACTCGTGCAACTCATTTGAAGTCCTAAAAACCGTCTTCCAGCAATCTGCACAACCTCCTAATTCATTCAAAGGTTATGTGAGGAACAGCCAAATGACAGCTGAAGAAATAGGGATAAAATCTTGGATGGAAGTCAGCCATCCCCCCATGGCAGACTACAGGGTAACATGCAGTAGCAAATTTCTTAGGGCAATATTAATCCCTTCAGACAGAGATTGGAGGAGTGAAACACAGGGAGTCTGTGGAGGCAAAGAAAATAACCCCGAAAGAGGGAGATCTAAGGGAGAGATGGCAATTTTAGCTTTATCTCACTTGATTGGACTGAAGCACACATCACTTGGACCTTTTGTCAAGAGTGAGGGAAGACTGAAGATGACAAGGCAAGTGAAAAAAAGAAAAATAAGAAATTCACTCGATTTATGTGAGTCTAAACTAAATCCCTGCACTATTTCTGAAACAGAAGACGACATAAATGACTGGTTACTTATGAGTAATTATCACAGCTATTTTTAAAAGATTTGTTAAGAGAATTTTGGCTGTTATATAATTATCCTATGGGTCACCATCTGTCTTTAATTCTTCATAAAATTAGACGTATGTTGTTTTCACCAACTGCTATAGGAGATCCACATTCTCATCCTGCATACAAGCTGCAACATTAGAAATCTATTCATATCATCTGGAATATGGCAGAGCCAAATATCAAGTAGTGCTCTACTAGCAGTTTCTTTTGAAAGCCAGATCACCTCCTCCCATATTTGACTAATAACTCAAGGGTGTAGATGTCTCACTAACTTATACATAGCCTTGCCTGTTGCTTTGCTGCAGCTTTCTTTTGACAACAGAGTTATGTTCTGCAATATTAAGGGATGCTTTGGTTATTCTTAGCTTTCTCCCTTCCCCCTCTGTTTCTCAAGTCTGTAAGAGGACAAAACTCAGAACTGTTCAAAGAGTTTCTGTGTACAGAACAAGATTCTCTGTGACAGGTTCCTATTCAGTTGCTTTGTACAAGGTGTTACTAGGGAGAACTCTCCCAACACTGCTCATAGTCAAAGGCATATATTAATTTTCCACCCAACAAATAGTGAGGATGTGAGCCAAAGGGTTTCAGAATTATTGGCAAGGAAGGAGGAGAGGATAGCACATCTAGCACTTCCTCTTGTATTCATCAAGGAGGTCAGCAAAAGTTTGAAGATTACTGTTTCAGCAGAGGTACAAGAACTGTCACTCAGAAATGTCATCTTTCAGCCTACTGGGGGATAGAACATGACCAAGATTTTACACAATTCAATACATCCTTTCTCCCCCACTAAAAAGCCCTCGCAACTTATGTTGGCTATTTATATGTGCCTTGCTATTTTGGGGGGGAAAGAGAAAAAAGGCAAACCAGAATTAGTGGTTGAATTGAAAAAAGGCATGGAAAGCTTGGCTGAACTCTCCAGAGGCAGGGTCACATACAATAAAAATATGAAATAGAATCCTTTACCCATATCTCTGCATAGAAGCCCTCAGAAACAGACTGCATCCAAGCATCAACTAACAGTGCTGCTGACAAATGAAAGTTAAAACCAAACCACATTTTACCAAATCAAGTGAGACCTTTGCATCAAGTCTATGTTAGTACTTCACTTTCCCCACTCCATGAAAGTGAAGGGGAGTCAGTACAATCTGTCATAGCCGCTAGGACAGTGACAACACAATTAGCTGAAGTGGGCTGTGCCTCTTTTGA
Source organism: Colaptes auratus (assembly GCA_015227895.2). NCBI lineage: Eukaryota > Metazoa > Chordata > Aves > Piciformes > Picidae > Colaptes > Colaptes auratus. The sequence continues at coordinate 39,708,508 of CM037643.1, read as the reverse complement.
GCTGCTTACAGAAGGAGCAATAAACAAACTGCACAACCAAAGTAGGCAGAGTGACTATTTTTTGAAGTGATGACTGCCAATTAAAAAACCTGCCAGAAATAAAATAATCTTAGTTAAAAATTGAATGAACTGTTGATTTGGCATGATACTTGAACCAATGTCAGAACTCAGTACAGGTCCTCCAAATTCAAGTCCCAAAATTGGCTCTCAGCTTTTAAACAAAAATGTGCACTACAGTGCACCAAAATCATATGAATTAGAAGAAACAGCAACCCCAATTCCAACACTGGAGCCTTTAGGCAAGAGTTACAAAATGTGTCTTATACAGAGCCACACACGCTGACCAATACCGGGGGAAATTACGTTCACAAGTCACCAGCTTCAGGTCTAAGAATTACACAGTACTTGCTTTAATCATGTACTCACATAAACATTTAAAGTAGCATTCTGCTCAATTGAGAAGGAAGAACAGAGTGTCTGTAGCAACAGCACTCTGGTCTTGTTTTGAAGGACCAAAAGGAAATTGCAAGTGCAAAACTCAAGGATGGAACAGGAGGTGACTGCGTACTGACCCTCTCCAGCTGTCTGTAGTGCTTTCCACCTAACACCAGTATGGCAGTTTAGGCTGTTACTGCCACATAAGTTACACCTCTGGTGTTCCAAGTGTCCAACTCGAAGGTGGTCACGGGAAACAGCATATTTCTACCCATAAATCCTGCGCCCTATAAATTCATCTGCAAAGTCATTCTCTCCCTCTTTCTTCCCTCTCTGTTCCCATGGCAGATGCTTGCTATCAGGTAACAGTGGGGGGAGTATCTCAAGGCCTCTTAGGCCTGGCTAGGCCTAATGCCAGGAGGAGAAGGGGGGGGGAGGGCAGTCTCAGACCTGGCCAGCCTGAGACTAGCCTAGCAGTGGGGGGTTTGGGTACACTCTCAGGTGGGGAGAACGGAAGCATTGGGAGGCCTTTGGGTGTGCTGTATGGGACTCTGTATGCTTTGGGATATCTTTGCCACTATGCTTTGTAGTTTTTGTAAAACACTAATTGCTTTTCCACATGAACTTTCCATCACTTTGCAATCCATTCATGTGAGTGTCATTCTTCTGTCCCTCTCAGGGCAATAGAGGATCTGTATGGCTCTAAACCAGGACAGCCAGTCAACTCAAAACACTCGTTTCCACTGGAGTTTCTGTAACTGGCTCCAGGTGGCCTAAGACTACACCATCTTTCCTGCTGCAATGAAGCAAGTCTTGCCACATCAAACAGAGCTCCATGAAAAAGGGACCTACAGAGTGGCTCTTTTATCCTCCCCACCTCTAAGATGTGGAGATGTGTTCCTTAATGGCAATTCCCAGACATAAGCCTGATTAAATCAGTCTGAGCTTCAGTGCTAGAACACTTGACCTCAAGTGACCCTTTTTTTTACATAGGGTTGGGCAGCATGAACAGGACCAGTCTGCTATCAGGAAATCCACTCTATTAAGATATGCTTCTGGCAAGTCACAATCTATTCCTTCTTTCTTCTCAGATTGAAATAAGCTCGCATTTGGTTGGCATGTCACCACTCCAAAAACACGATAAAAGGAAGGCAGCAGTTGTGGAAGAAGTTTTTCAAACCCTCTCCAGCCTTCAGCATTCCCTGGTTAGAGCTCTTCAATATCTAATGGCAAAGTAGCCAGGTAGGATTTCAACATCCAAGCTCATTACATATTATGTGCTTAGGGTTCTCTCAATAGTCATATGGCTGTTAAAGTGGGGGCAGTCAGAATAAATGTACATCCACTGCACCCTCAAACTGCTTCACAGCCTCACATTTTAAGAACTCAGACACAAAACAGTCATTTTCAGTACTTTAAAATACTGTAACATAAATGGCTAAAATAATTCCATTTGCAAAAGTGCTGTCTACTGACAAGGCAGGGAAAAAGACAAAACCAACCAGCAAAACCAAAAAAAAAAACCAACACAGACACATACAAAACCCCAGAGACAAAAGACAAAGTCATCTGCAAACTGACACACTTTTTTCCAAACACCTTTGCTATTAATGCTGAGTTTCCCCATGCTAACAGCTTTTTGAAGAGGCATCATCTCTAAGATACTCCTCTTTGGTTACTAACCAAAATAAGAACCACAGCAGTAGACATCACCCAGAGCAAGAGCTCTCTCTACTGAGAGCATCATGGGCATCCTAAGGCAGCCAATAGCATCCTGGCTTGTATCAGGAACCGTGTGGCCAGCAGGAGCAGGGAGGTCATTCTGTCCCTGTACTCAGCACTGGTTAGGCCACACCTTGAGTACTGTGTCCAGTACTGGGCCCCTCAGTTTAGGAGAGATGTTGAGGTGGTGGAATGTGTCCAGAGAAGGGCAACAAAGTTGGTGAGGGGTTTGGAACACAAGCCCTGTGAGGAGAGGCTAAGGGAGCTGGGGTTGCTTAGCCTAGAGAAGAGGAGGTTCAGGGGAGACCTTTTTGCTCTCTACAACTACCTGAAGGGAGGTTGTAGCCAGGTGGGGGTTGGTCTCTTCTCTCTAGCAATCAGCACCAGAACAAGAAGACACAGTCTCAAGCTGCACCAGGGGAGGTTTAGGCTCGAGGTGAGGAAGTTCTTCACAGAAAGAGTGATTGCCATTGGAATGAGCTGGCCAGGGAGGTGGAGTCACCAGCACTGAAGGTGTTTAGGAAGAGACTGGATGGGGGGCTTGGTGCCATGGTTTAGTTGATTAGATAGAGTTGGATGATAGGTTGGACTCAATGATCTCAAAGGTCTTTTCCAACCTAGTTAATTCTACTCTAGTCTAAGACCATTGAAGAAGTTTTTTAATTGTTGAATATCATCATAAACTTGCTGAAGAGCAGTTTTGCAAATCATTCTCTGCAGGCCTCATTCTCAGTTGCAATTACACTGGATTCCATGAATTAAAGCCTCTAGAACTGAAACTCTTATGAAACTGAACAGAAACTCTGAGGAGAGGAGTTCAGGGAAGCCTATTCCTCTGCCTGCTGCTGCTGCCTCTTCCCAGCCAAACAGTCATCCTGGTAAAGCAAAGCAGCAGCACAGCAGTCTGGGGAGTGCCAGCTTGGGGCAGTTCCCCTCAGAGCAGTCAGGACATGGGCACTGCATGACCTCTGCATTAAAAGCTCAATCTTCAGTGTCAATACATAGAACTCAATAAGCAAAGGAGTGGGGCACAACAGTGTTTTCAATGTGCAAATAAAATCATCTCAAGTAAATGAATACCAGGGAACAACACTTAGACTCAGCAACAAATCCATTGTTTGAAATTATTTCTTTATCACTAGCTGCTGTATTTTGATCAGCACCTGTTTGTTGATCTTCAGATTGCTTTACTTCCCTACAGACTATTCAAAGTGGAAAACAATTTCTTTGAAATGCAACCAAAGAAAAAAACCAAAACATTACAACATTGAATCTCAGCTCTTGTGAAAGGTTTTAAAACCATTCACCTAAATTCACTATTAAACTGTCATGTAAAATAGGCTTTCAACAGCCTCAGTGCCAGTACATCTCACACAATGAAGTAATTTCTAGCAGACTCAGAAGTACAGCTTCTAGGAGAAAATATTAAGATAAGGTCTCACTCCAGCTGATCAGAACAACCCACTCACTATGAAAGCAAGATTGCTGGCCTTTTCACATACAGGTGGTTCTGCTGCTCTTTTATATGAAAAAAAAGTTCTACCATACTACTCCTCCCAGCAGTGCTGCTTCATTCCCTGAGGTCTGCCAAAACCATGAGGGGAGTAATAACAGTGGTTAGTGAGGGTGACAGCAGAGCTTTGCAGGTAAAGAGAAACTCAAGATCATGAACTAGCAACAAAAGAACCTTTGCAATAAGTTTTTCATCCACTCTTTCAAGAGCATAGGGTTGTATTTCATAGCCAGCAGAGCACATTGCTAAGAGCAAGACAGGAATGCAGTATTTGAAACTAGTCCAGGAACACTGGTAGGGAGTGCCTCATGAGTGAGCACAAATATTAACCACCCTATGCTCAACACACAGGCAAAACTCAAAGATTGTACATTATCACCAGTAGGTTTGGGTGTCCCTATCCCATTCAAAGAGCTAATAAAAGTGCATGGGCTGTGTACCAGCTATGTAGAGTTTCTCTTGGTAATACTTGTGCATTTAATAAATATATTACATACTTCCTCAGAACTAGTGATGAGGCAAACATTAGTACTGCTCAAGAATCAGCATTAACCTTCCAAGTTACTAGTAGACTGCCATATTGCACACTTAAATGTTGAAAACTGCCACCTAAACACCATATGGGTACATCTGAATTTCCAAACTCATCTCTTATCTGCTTCTTTCAGGGCGTGTGATCTCACATTTTGCAAGAGAATTCAGGGTAGGTTACTCTCAACTACTACACCTCTTTCTTTGTTACTATTACATAACTACCATTTATCATTAAGGGTAATGAGACACTGGAGCAGGCTGCCCAGAGAACCTGTGAATGCCTCATCATTGGAAGATGTCCCTGCTCATAGCAGGGAGTGTTGAGCTATATGATCTTTAAAGGTCTCTTCAAACCTAAGCCATTCTTTGATTCCATGATCATGGCTATGTGCCAGCAATGTCATCTACACTGCAACAAATTCATAACACCAATTCTCCCTTGCTAAAGTTAATCTGGTATAGAGGTAGGAGGACCTTCCTGCCCCATCCCACTCAGCATACATGCAGTAGTCACTGTGCAAGCTAAAGAAAAATCAAACAGTAATGCAGTCCTAAAAAGAATGTCCCAGAAGTTTCAGGTCAAAGCAACCCAAATCACATGCTACCCTGCAGGTCATTCAGCTCTATTTCTAAGCTATAAAGTAAAAACACAGGTCACATTTGGCAAAAGTTCAAAGCAGGATGCAAAACAATGCTGAAGTGCAGAGATTTACAGGCTATGGAGAACTGCTGATGTACTGAAATGAAGCAACAAAATAAAAGCTCATTGCATAATTACACTAATACAGAGCAATTTACTTAATAGAAAGGAACTATTATAGAAAGCAACTTGCATCAACGAGAAAACACAGCTGAGGACAAGCTGGAACTACAGGTAGCTAAAAAGCAACTAAAGCAAAGCAGATTCAGTACGCCTGTTAACAACCACAATCTTCAATAAACTTTTCAAGCATACACCAGTTATCACATCTGCATGCAAAAGATGTTAGTTTGATTTTTTTTGTTTCATTGTTGTTGTTCTTTTGTTTTGGCTGTTTCTACCATTTCAAATTCATTGCACCATTGCATTGAGCTAGTAAACAGAACATGGTGACAACAATACAGAGCAATACTAAACTACCTTATGTAGGATCAACTGATCTGATTTTCCTTTCAGGCATCATGTGTGCACACATAGTGGGGTCTTCTCTGGGTGGGATTTAATCTGTACATTTGTAAATATTTTTGCACCAGCAACAAACCTTAAATCTCAGATGTTCCCTCCATTTCTCATTCCTGTTTCACCCCAGGCATAGAGGCTGCTTTTTCCTCCAGGCACTAGCAGTACTCTATCCTTAGCTGTTCTCTAAACTGGAACTACAAATTATGTCATTTTAAAAGGAAATTAATAAAGACATAAAAGCAAAAAAAGCTTCCTGTAGTTTGGCAACCTATATGATTTCACCATTTCAGTTCAGAAAGCTGTCAAACCAACATTTATGCCAGCACGATTAATAGTGTCACCCACCAGCAGATGGTGATTTTGCCACCAGGACAGTCAGTCACTTCATATTACACCTAGCCAAGAGTCATTGAAATTTTTCTGAAAGTAAGGATGATCCACAAACTAAGTAAGTATCATTGAAGTGGACAGGATTTTCTATTTTGCTCTTCAAAGAGTTACTGACTGTGACTGCAAATACTGGAAAAAACAATACTACTATACAAAGATACAGAATAATTCGAATTAGAGCAGCAGACACATTCACACCTCATGGCTGTCTTGTGGATCTATTCTGCAAAGGACTAGAACATACTTGACAATGATCAGGATGCAACATTTAAGCATTTATTTTGCATACACAGCACAACACTCAACTACAGTTCTGATCAACAGATCACAGTCACCAACACTAAAGAAAACAAAAAGAACCATCACACTTGAGAAGAGTCCTTATTTTCTACTCCTTATGCCACCACCATGTCTCAAAGCCCTGCAAGACCCTAGAGAGAAACTCAGTGAGGAAAGTAATCTTTTCTAGTAGGCACTGCCACATGCAATTCACTCTATGCCATGGGACTCAACTGACACTAACAGCTATTGTGAGAATTCATTCCCACATTGTCAGTGCCAGTTTACAGTAATCTGGGACAGCAGCAGTCACTGCTTGACACTGCTGTTTTAATTGGCCACCAGTTTCTTCCCTCAGAACACCAGGTTTCCAAAAGCTTTGAGAAAAGCTAATTCTGGCAGTACTGAGATACCTGCTAAGATCTCAGCATCTCCCTGTGATTAGGCTACAGTACCATTTTCCAAAGTGCCCAGCTGGCTTCTTCATAGTCTTTTCTCCAGTCCCTTGTGGATGTAGGCTAGGAATACAGCTCACAGAAACAACCTGTGAAGTCCATTTTGGTTCTCCTTATCAAGCTACAGTAGGTAACAAGCAGAAGGGGAAGTAGGGGGAAATCATCCTGCAATATAATCACCACGGTGGAATGACACATCTACCCCTTCTGCTCAGAGATACAGCCCAGATCTTCAAAGCTGAACTTCTTTAAAAAGGGGAAGAAAAAAACAAACCAACAGATAAAATTTCCTGTGCCACTGTCATTAAATATACAGTGAAAAGCTGAGGAAAACTAAGTTTAGCCATAACTTTCATATAAGCCAGAAGTGTTCTAACACTACATGAGAGCTGCTCTGTTATTTACACTGTGCCATGAAACAGTTTGGATGACTTCAACATGCAAGGGCAATTCCTCTACATGTTTTTGGCTTTTATGCCAAGAATTGATTTGAATAACAATAACCAGATGCTCTAGTTATGTAATGAACTCTTAAAGTATTCCCACATGCATTTTCTACAACGGCTCTAAGTGACACATTTGGCTCTCCCACCGCAGAGAGTGCCTTCGCTTTGTATTCACATACACAATCAAATATTGCTTTACACAAGCACCTCCAATACACTGTACTTGGGAATGTTTATACTTGCATACAAATGCTCTGAGAGCATTAAAGGATGTGCATAACACATGCTATTCAGAAAAAAGAAGATTAAAAAAAATACACACACACACAAAGTTAAACAAAAGAAAAAGTATTAAAGATCCAACAGGAATGCTTAATGCAGAGACAGAAGTTACAGCCCTATTTGCAATTGTCACTTTGGCCATCAGAACCTCCTACTTTGTCAAAAAGTGACCAGGAGAAAGGCAATAGAATTTAGGGACAGGAAGGTGTTGAGCACTTCTATAGAGAGCAACTTGTAATGGCGTTAACTCGTGTACTTATAGAATAGAAACAACTCTTGTTGACAAGGTACGCTGCAAAATTTGCCACAGTCACTGCTCAAAGGCTTAGTTCAATCCCAGCTGGAACAGCAACAAAAGATCTTCCATGTCAGATGCTTGGCTTTTCCATTTCTGCAGTTTTATCTGATGCACCCATGGGTGTTAATAACTGAATAGCAAAGGCACAGAGCTCTTCCCAGTACTCTCCCACAGTGCACAGGGGAACAGTAAGCTAATCAGCAGTTCCTCATGAACAGTTTGTGCATTCACATGTCAGGTATTTATCATGCAAAGGAAGGGTTCATCAGTAGATAACTGATTTGGGCCATATAATCTAGATGTTTTACTACTTCAAGACATCTCTGACATCAAGATCTACTTTTTATCTCACTCTCTCCAGTCCTTACAGTTGAAAAGCTATTTTAGATGTCTTAATTATGTGATAACTAGGGCTTTTAATGTGTGTTGAAACCTGAAATTGTTTGCCTATTACAAAGTCTAGCTGTTGAGAAAGACTGATGTGCACAGTCAGCCAATAAGACCAAGAGTTCCACTGGCATACAGCCCTTGCAAGAGGTTAAGATCACATGAAGTACAGCTCCTTTTATGAAAACTTGAAGCAGTTACTTGAAAGAATTCTATAAATAATGCTTGTGTCTTTAAATGTGGTTTCATTTTGACCATGTTCATTGGTAAGCAGTGAAGAGGTGCAGTGGCATAAAATACATTCAATTTAGAGAAGCTGGCATGCAAAGAGCTCAGAGACTTGTAGAGTCTCACATAATGAGCAGTCAGCCATCTTCATCAAGTACAAACAGGAACTCATGAACAGCAGGGGATGGTGGTATTGAATGTACAGAGCAATGTCACTTACCTATTTTCTTTCCACTAAGTAAAACCATTTGGTAGGTCACACAACCACCATCTGATTCATTTGCAGAACTCACCACACAGAATCTGGACATCCCCCTTTACTCCAAGAAGGGTTCATTCTTAAGAAAGACAATAATTTTGTTTCCTTCACAAAATATGCTCTGTCTTAAGAATCCACATGAAAGGACAGTCTGGATATGGCACTTAAGGATAAGGCTTAGTGGTGGAGTTGGCAGTATTAGGTTTATGGTTGGACTTAATGGTCTTAAAGGTCTTTTCTGACTTCATTGACTCTATGATTCTGTTACAATCTTGGATATCTTAGCTTTGTAAGGCAGTATGAAGATGGCTGTACTGCTATTTTCTCAACACCAACACTGTACTTGCTCAGAGCTAGACCAAAAGCACCTGCACACTATGCATCAATGTAATAAACAGTAATAGGTGAGGCAGCAGTCACAACTTGGCAGAGCTATGAAGAGCTCTCTACAGTGTCCAGCAGCCCTACATCACAGATTCGTGGCTTTATGATCTAGAAGGCCTTGCCACCGCAAGAAGGACAGATGTGCTTCTAGACCATCGGAGATTCACTTTTTTAGGACTTTAACTGGGCTACACACTCCCTTCACCCTCAGTTTTTACTCTAAAGACAAGAGTCTTCAAATAAACTTGTGAAATTTTCAAAGTAAAACCAACAAACAAACCAACCCCAAACAAACTGCCACGCTTCAGCAAGAGCCTTCCGTGTAGTTTATTATCAGATGATGTTTAGCCTTTTGAAAGTTCTAACCCTTAGGGAAGGCAGGAAGCACACGTTATATCTGTGCCACTGGCAAACGTGGACAAAGAAGTCCTTCTGCTGGAGCCCAAACCCAAATATTATAACAGATGAACCCAGCTTCATTCCCTAGCACATCCCCTTATTTGCTCACCGGTACTGTTAGCTACTTCTCTTTCCCTCAGAAAGAGCACAAGGCATGCAAAATAAAGCTCTGGGTACATCGTGGAGCTACAGGAATGTATCATCCTGCCACTATTCCCTTCTTATTGCACTGTGGAGTAAGAGAAAAGAAAAAGATCAGAAGAACAGCTATCAAGACCTGAAGCAACATCAAGAAAGAAATGAAGTATCAAATTATGAAGAGGAAAACAAGCTATTTGTCTCCTTAAGCAATGTGGGTGCAGGAGCACCCATCCACAGCAAGCCCCACAAACCACAGAGCTTGCACCACACAACTCAGACATCAGTGACATAGGTACTCAAGAGACTGTGTATGTGCTACACACTCAGTTCACATGGTTTAGAAACAGAACAAATTTTAAGAGATACAGCTTTAAGTTACCTGCATCATTGATCACTGTTCCCTACATGACAGTTTTTCAAGCTGACGTAGGAGCCAAAGGGGAACTGCACAGCACTTTGAAAGACTCAGGTGTCATCTTCACACTACCAAATGCTCTCACATCCCCCTTGCTCTTTCTCCTCATATTTGCTCAGTGTTCTCAAACATCAACATTACTCCTCCCACCCTTCTCATTAGTTAACCAGACAGTTTAACCAGTGAGCCAGTTTCTGTGAAGTTTTCTTTCACAATTCACTAAGATTCAGCATTACCAATCCCAAAACCATGCCGACCACTGCACTTCAAAATTAACATTGCAACAATTAGACCTTTTTAATGTTGCAACAATTAAAAAACACCAAACTAGCTAAAACAAACTGCCAGACAACCACACAAAAACCCCACAACAGCATGACAAATGGAAAACAACTTCTACACCTAAAGAAAGTTTTCGACTTCTGTCTTGACCTGCTCAACCAACAAAAGCCATTTCCTGAAGTTCACTTCAACCCCCAAAATCTGCATCACTCTTTCCATTCCAGATAATTAAAACGCTTTTAGAAACACGAATCTGCATGGCACTCTGCAAGGATGACAGATACAACCATTTATTAGTTAGTCATTCAGTTACTTTTAGACTTGAATGGGAGTATATATAGGAGTTTTACCAGATAAGCCATTACAACACAGATACTCCTACTGAAGAAAATATAAATACAGTGAGGAGTTACACAGCAGTGTGAAACACAACCTTGTGTTATTTTGGTTAATGAAGATATTTTTGAGAACTCCAACTCTTTCCCCTTTAAAGCCTTTCATCTACACATGAACAATGCTTCAGACACGCAGTCGTCTCCATATAATAGCTGTTCTGTAGTATACCAGGGCATTTGTCTCCTAGGAAACAAGGGGGGAAAAAAGGACAAAAAAGTATCCAGCACATTAAATATGACTGGTGTGACCTAGTTTATTTGCATATTTCACTCAATGGAGCAAAGAATCCACAATTAATTATCATTTGGAATACAGGGTTAGTTTTTCAGAAACTGCTCAAAACTAAGCGATGTTTATTTTGTCACAAGTATCTGTGAAGCAGACTGGTTTTCATGAACAAATGCAACCTTCATGAAAATAGATGTTTTATTGCCCCCAAAAATACTCTTAATGCAAATGTATTCTAACCAGCTATCTGCACAGGCTACCAAATTCTGAGCAAAGCACTGCCAATAGTAAGTCACGCTATTGTTCTACTCCAAAACCTTACCAAATTCTAGGCAGGTTTCCACTGTGCTTGTCTATAGCCCGTAAGAGAGCTCCAGTCCCAGAGTAACTGGCTTCTTAACACACAGCCCAAGCCAAGCCCCACTGCAGTAGGAAGTAGAGGAAACAGAACAGAATAAACTATCCTTTTGAACAATAGCTTTCAGTCCCCTGAAGGTAATATATCATCAGTTGTTTCCCAAGCTCCCATGAAAAAATGGAAAGGGTCCAAGGAAAGCTGAACAGGTCAGCCTCTCAAAAAAGAGAGTCAGAAAACCCCAACAGTTGCATGCCCCATTCCTCCTTTAAAAGAAATTCCCATTGGCTTCCAAGGAATTCTTATTTCATAGATGAAAAGCAAGGTGCACAAGCATAACATCATATTGTTAGTAACTTCCTCATCATTAGTACACTTGGAATGACATTTTAAGAATACAGAATAATAGAATTGTCAGGGTTGGAAAGGACCTCAAGGATCATCTAGTTTCAATGCCCCTGCCATGGGCAGGGACACCTCACACTATAGCAGGTTGCTCACAGCCACATCCAGCCTGGCCTTAAAAACCTCCAGGGATGAGGCTTCCACCACCTCCCTGGGCAACCTGTTCCAGTGTCTCACCACCCTCATGGGGAAGAACTCCTTCCTAACATCCAATATGCATCTACCCACTTCTAGTTTTTCTTCCATTCCCCCTAGTCCTACCATTACCTGACACCCTAAAAAGTCCCTCACCAGCTTCCCTGTAGGCCCCCCTCAGATACTGGAAGGCCACAATGAGGTCTCCTCAGAGCCTTCTCTTCTCCAGACTGAACGCAAACTGTCTCAGTCTGTCTCCATAGGGAAAGGAGCTCCAGCTCTCTGATCATACTCATGGCCCTTCTCTGGACACACTCCAGCACACCCATATCTTTCTTGTAATAGGGGCTCCAGGACTGGACACAGTATGCCTGATCAGAAGTAGTAGAATTATTTCTATTATTATAGCACTTGCACTAGCACTCACAGGAAACACAGGCCAGTGCAATCAGCCCAAAGGAAGCTTCACAAAACTCAAAAATCTCATAATCAGCCTGTTTGAAAGCATGGCAATCACCTAGCACAGTATTAGATGAACAAAGTAGCTTATGTTGTGAAAGGGCCATGCTAGCAAGCTGAAAAACTGTCAGCTGAGTCATATCAATATCAGTTCACAGAATAATGAATTCTGCACTGTAGCTACACACTCCCTCTCTGACAATGAGCTACTGCTAAGAGAGTCTCTTCAGCTCACAGACAGGGATCTGTAACAGAACCACATTGGTCATCACTGAGGGTGGAAAGAATATTGAATGAAAAAACCTCCAATGCTATTTATATTGCTTGTACAGTCTTTGGAAATCACACTGTGACAGTGGGCAATTACAGTCTGCCAAGTACTTCAGGTACTGTTCCTGTTTGCTGATTTTCCAGCCCACAGAAGAGACTACCACGAACTTCAAAGTTGCCCTTATGAACTCTTGGTACCTGTTTTGTTAGTTATGGTATTAAATAGAAAGAGGACGCAGAAATGCTGCTCAGTCCTCTTCCTCACCTTTAAAGGATAACAAAAACAAAGGTATGCCAAAAGTTCAGGGAAGTATTATTTTATGTAATCAGACAGGGCAAGACAGGGAGGAGCTTCACACAGGGAGGTCATTCTGCCCCTGTACACTGCACTGGTTAGGCCACACCTTCAGTACCATGTCCAGATCTGGGCCCCTCAGTTTCGGAAGGATCTTGACTTGCTGGAATGTGTCCAGAGAAGGGCAACAAAGTTGGTGAGGGGCTTGGAACACAAGCCCTATGAGGAGAGGCTGAGGGAGCTGGGGTTGCTTAGCCTGGAGAAGAGGAGGCTCAGGGGAGACCTCATGGCTCTCTACAACTACCTGAAGGGAGGTTGTAGACAGGCAGAGGTTGGTCAGCACCAGAACAAGAGGACACAGTCTCAAGCTGCGCCAGGGGACGTTTAGGCTGAAGGGTAGGAAGAAATTCTACACAGAGAGAGTGACTGCCTATTGGAATGGGCTGCCCAGGGAGGTGGTGTAGTCACCATCATTGGAGGTGTTTAGAAGGAGACTTGATGGGGTGCTTGGTTGTATGGTTAGTTGATTAGGTGGGTTGGATGATAGGTTGGACATGATGATCTTGAAGGTCTCTTCCAATCTGGTCTATTCTATTCTAAATTGCTATCAAAAGCTACAGAAGTACCTTGCCACTGTTTCTCAGCAAGGACACCGCATGGGCACTTGCTTTCCCACCCATCCTGCTGTAGGTGACACAGCAATACAAGATGCCAGCTTACAGGACTAATTCATCTGGCACCTGCTAATAGCACTAAATTTACTGAAGAAAAAACAACCACAAAACAATTGTTCACAATGTGTGCATTTGGTTTCATGTAAGAGTTTACTTGCAGAATGTTGTCCCCCTGCCTCATCAACAAAATAGCTTTCAGTGCCTAATTAGTGTCATAAAATGAGCAGCATGCACAAGTCCTTCTCTTTCCCTCTCCCCAAATCTATAAAGTCAATTATACAATGCAAAACATTTTACTGTAACACAACTGTGAATTTAAAGGTTCTAAGCTTAGTCATGTTTTGGTTTCATGTTTCCACACTGTGGTGGAATATTAAGTATGACAAAATTAATACATAGGCTATCCCATTTAAGAGAGTTATCTGAACTACCATTTGCATTTGTTCATTGCTTCCAGATTCAGAGAATTAGACAAAGAAACACAGTTAACAGCTTGATCCTGAACACCATTCAGATCCTTTTGGTAAATCTACCCACATGCCCTGTGAGCAAAGTCCCATTACAGTCCTCACCTAACTCAACAGCAAGATAATTCTGTTGTGATCTATAGTTATTGAATATACATTTCCATTACCATAATAAGCAAAAAACACTGGAAGAGTAACTCAAAGTTAAAGGCTTAAGAACAACTTGGGTTTTCAGGGTGGATTTTTTTTTTAATTACTAAGTTCACTGGGCAAGGGGGCAGGAGGGAAGGAACAATTTTCCCACCAATTCAGGAAGAATATTCACCTGAATGTCACGTTTAAAGAAGGGGACCTCTTGATCCTGTCTGTCACTATACAAGCACCACACAAAAATGGCAATTAAAGATATGGGAACATCAGCCCTGGTCCTTTTGCATCTCATTACTGCATGCAATTGCATTAGGCATTACTGAAGATGTTCCAGATACTTAACACAGGGGGAAGAAAAACAACAAGCCCCAAGAAGCAGCTATCCCATTAGCATGCAGTCAGGCAAGGCCATGGTTTCATTAAGCAGCAAGGAAGCAGTTAAAGCACCTAGCAGCCACTTTCAAAGGTATTTCAATGAAAGACATTAAAATAAATATGATTATTAAGATAGTAATGGCTTTCTGTTCTTAAGTCCAACTGGTAGACAGAACAAGAATTTCATGGTTGGTCACATGATTATTTCCAAACATTACCATATGCTTATACAATTTCCATCATGACTATGATACTTTTAAGGAGCAAGCTTAAAAACTGGGCAAGTTTTTGAAGAGCATTTATATGATTTAGGAACCTCTGACTAACATTCAACATGACCTTCAGCATGCTGTCTTAGCAATGAGTAATTCCTATCAGCTTTCATCAGTCTGAAGTCACTTTTGATGATAGCCACAGCTTGCACTACTTTTGAAAGTTTTCTCAAATTCTCTTTCCTCTTAGGCCTTTGCAAATTAGGATCCCTTTTTCCACAGTTCACAAAGGCAGTGTGCCACTGATTTCAAGAAAGACTTTAAGTGCTTGAACTCTATTCTTGTTCAGCTAAGGCCTAAATAACTCTTTACAAAAAATTAGTTTGATGTTCACACTTAGCTTTAATTAAAGAGCTCTGGGAAAATGGTTTCGAGACTGTTCCCTCCAGAACCCACTCAGAAGATGCAGATAATCAGATCAATATATTTATTAAATACCAAAATGGTCCTGTCAGAACTTAAAGAGGACAGGGGAGAAAAAGTCCATTCGACTTGAAAAGACTTCAGTTCTGAAGAAAAAAACCAAAACAGCTACAAAAGCCTTCATGGCTTAACCTGCTCCCCTGAAATTTACGAGGATGCAAAATTCACATACAGAGGTATCAGTACATTCACACGCAAATTACATTTTTTCCAAACAAATTCCCAAGACTAAATCAGATTCAATTCTGATTAAATCCAAAAGATGGTTGCATTGATACATGGGCTTGCATTTGAAGTCCAAACATGTCTTTGTTAAAGAGAAACCATGGAGAAGCTCCACTATCCATAATGTAGAGCAGTAGATCAGGTGATTAGAGGATCAGACTAAAGCTGCATTGAGAACTAGCTGACAAGTAAATAAACAATAACATAAAAGTTTCTTAGACCTTACATGATTTTCAGGGACTAAAGATTAACTGTTTATTGAAATGCTTTTCATAAGGCCTGTCTTACAATTTTGACAATGCCCAGAAGATAAATCCATGCACAAGGAGATGAAAGTGTAACAGATTTTTCCATTCCGTGTGGGACAACAACAAAGGAAAATAAATAATTTAAAAGTTTCAAGAAAGATTTAAAAAGGGCAAACAACAAATGCTTTAAAAAAAAAATCCTACAAGGACATTGGAATTCAGCCTCTGGCAGAAGCAGGTAAGCTAGAGAAGAGGACTACCAAAAAACATGGGGAGTCTTCCTTACAGAAGAACATTCAACACCACTGGCATGAGCCAAAAGCTGCTAACCAATATAAACAAAGTCAGGAAAAAGTAGGGAAGTGGTGAGCACAGTTACTTTAATAAAATGAATAATCATCATCACTACTACATATCACCTGTAAGGAGGGGGGGACCTCATATTCTTTGCCTCAATGTACTTACCTGCTGTATCAGAGTGAGAGAGTAAGAACAAAATAACTTCCTCAAAAAAAGCACATACACGGTTGTGTCAGGAAACCTGCACAGCCCTGAATCTTCAGCAACCATAAAAAGCAAAAAAAATAGTCCCTCTTGAGCCCCTGATGAAACCCACATTGCTAACTCTTTTCTCTGCAAACTCTACCACTCACTGAAGTACATAAAACATTTAGTTATTGGATTGCTTCTTCCATTCAGCCAGTGGTAAAAGATCGTGACTGATACAACAGCAGAACAAATTCTTGAGAAAAAGAAGAAAGTCAAGTGAAGATGATGTACGAAGGGTCTGCTCTGCCATTGCACTGTCAGCCAAGAGTGGCCATAGGAGACCTTTGTATTTTAATTTATGCTCTCTCAGTCAGGCTGAGGAGCAGCAGCTGCTGCAGTAAGAGCAGAGAAAGCATGGCTGTCAGCAGAGCACACAGGAGGGCAGTCCTTATGCCTGCTACCCTGTAGAGAGAAGAAAGATAGCAGGAAAAGATTTCCCCAGCAGGGACCCCTCACTGCAAAAACAGATTCTGCTTGGCAAGAGCAAAGGCTGCCCTCTTCAACAAGCCTCCGCAGCATTGGTACACAGTAGAAGTGTAAAAAACAGAAAGAAATGTAAATAATATATATATACACACACACACAGAGAGAAATGTACCTGTATATATATATAAACTAACATCCTAATGCACACTGCTCACATTTTATTTTATTAATTCTAGTAGAAATCACATTTCTAGCAATTACATATTTGGGATTATACCTAGCCTAAAGCATTACATCTATTTTGCAGCATGGGTTTGTTTCTCATTCAGCACAATCTATCATTATCAAAGACTGGAGTATTATCCAGAACACAGTACACAGCAAGCATCAAGGTGAGGGCAGAGAGGGACCAACTCTTTGCTGCTGCCCAGAAAACATTAATTAATCCAATTACTCCATAAATATGCTATACACCTATGTGGGGGTTTATTTATATATATCAAGAGCAAAGTCACTCAAAAAAAAAAAAGGTGAAACAAAATAAGCCAAACACACAAAAACTACGAAAACCAAAACTATCAACCAAACAAAACTTATGCAGCAAATAAAACAGATTTCAGGCCAAATGTCTACTGAACTTTTCTCAGGCCTTTGTTAGGTTTCTTTTTGTTGTTGTTCTGTGGTTTGTTTTCTTTTCTTTTCCCAATGGAATCAGATCATGGACCTGGGCCCTGGGAACAAGGACTCAAAGACATTCAGAAGCATTCATTTATTATTTCTTAGTAAAACAAAAAGTCTTAGAACTCTGTAAGCTTTTGTTTTGTTGTGGGGTTGGGGTTTTTTGGCTTTTTTTTTTTTTCCCAAGCCTAATAAACTACCTTAAATCTGACATCAGCCTCCACATTGTCAGTTAGACTTAGAGGATCTGGGTTTTTTTGGTCAGAATCATACCATCAGCTTCTGCTGCTAACTTGCCTCTCTTGTCTTCTTTGTCAGACAGTAAATAGTAGTAGTTACCTATTGCTACTTCGGTTTTTCTCCCTACTCATGACTACTGCACAAGTAAGCAAGAAAAGTCTCACATTTTATTTATCATATGTCAAATGCTGTGGTATAATGAAGATGACTTCTATAAATTTGTTTGATTAAAAAATTGCTTAGGGTGCAACACAATCTTAGGGACTTACAAATGTCATGCTTATACAGCACTGAAGACTCCACTGCAATGTCTTGGCCACTGATTTACGTTATGCAATGCCTCAGCCTCATACTCTTCACACAACATTGGTTTCTGCTTCAGAGACAGCCTAGGCAGCAGGCAGCACTCCACAAAAAGCCACAAATTTGCTTCTGGACTTTCTCGAGAAAATTTCCACCTCTCCTTCCAACATAACGAATAAGTGCTCATTTGAGCTTCTGTGTTAAAGCTAACTACTAGAATCTTCTGAAACAGTAATCAAACGAAGCAGTCTGGTGCCTGCCCAACCTTTCAGATTCACCTGCCCATCACAGAATTCTCATCCCTCATTACTGCCGAATGACGATCTGCCATAACCAGTAGCAGAATTAAGTAAGAATTTTGGGAGTGTAGGCTTGCTTGTTTCTTCCTTTTGGGAGGCAAGGTGAAGAGAGGATAAAGGAGAGTAGTGCAGGCAATTGCAATCCTACATAAAAAACTGCCAACTACATACATAACTTGCTGTTAAACATGGCGTGGGCTGAAAATTGTTAATTCAGTAGAACTGGAGGAGCTGCGCAAAGATCCAAGCAGGTCACTGGAAATTTAACATAGGCTTTTTCACCTGTGACACCCAGCTGTATTTGCTATGAACAGCAACACTTACACCTCCAACATGTGTAATTCAACTATCCTTACTGCCAAAGAGGGAAGTATCCAAAATTTGTTTCTTAATGGTATTGTGTGTAAAAGCCAGGGGCAAGGTATGGCAGGGAACAGAAAAATTGTTTCAAACTACATTCTTCAGGTGCTGAATTTTCCTCATGGTTTCACAGAAGCTGAGCAGATGAATATGAAAGTTAACTGACTCCAAGCTGCAGAATGTTTTATTACATGCTTGTTGGAACTCCACCTTTCCCAAAAGTGAGCCAAAACTAATTTGTAACATTGAGAACTAGATAATGGATGTCATGTATTTCAGGAAGTCAGAGACTCAAGGGCCAACCAAATTCACAAAGAAAAACACATCTTGGGATACCAAACACAAAGATCTTAATTCTGGCTCTGAAAGGCTGACAATTCAGGGTGCATTCCCCAAGAATTACCACTTCCTACCTGCCTCATTCTTGCATTTTTCACCAGCTGTCTACCATTGCCCACTGTTCTAAGGATACTACCTTAGACCTTTTTTCTGGTCCAGCATAATCACTAATACATTCTCTTTGTTGCATTTCTAAAAAGGTTCTTTGAGGACTGCCTTGACCTTCCTGCCTTACTTAAGTTCTGTTCTATATCAGGAAATGCTTCAACCCAAATGTAACATTACATGTCAGGGAGAGAAGACGGGAAGCTCAACTAGAACACCTCCCAGCATACCACCCATAAAAGCTACAAAATGACATTCCATCCAGCCCTCTGCAAGTTTTAATTCCTGCACTGTATTCAAATGAAAGAATGTTCCATTTTCTTTCAAATGCAAAATGCACCTTGGTAAAGGAAAACACTGTTATTTTAATATGATAATCTAGAAGAACTAAAATATACACTTAATTTCAGATATAATTAAACTAATAAATTGACATCTTGAAAATTTCAGAGCCCCTTTATTAAAAATCACAAAATTACTTCCAATAATACTTTTGAACCTTTGACTATTACTCCCTTTGCTCCCAGTTTTTTTACTGTCATGGCTTATTTTGTTATGAATGTTTCACAAACAACAATTTCACCACCTCATCCTATTTTCATTCTGTACACTGAGAACTCATTTTGAAATTTCCTAACAGTTTACAAAGGTCAAGAAGTCCAAATTGTTGGCATAATCCAGGTTAAGAAAGAAGAATTTTGATTAGACACACAGTCACACCAAAGCTCAAAGGAGAAAGAAAAGAGTACATCTTTACCAGCCTTCAGTAAAGTCAGTAGAAACTCATATTGGGTCATACCAGACAACTTTTTCTGCATTAATGGCTTAGTTTCCATTACTTCTGAAGTAGCTATAGCTCTGCAAATTTCAACACACTTTTTCTAACTCAGCCTGGAGCTGATTAAAGGTATTAGACCTTGAAAACACCAGGGAAATGACAATCCATCCACCAACCTAAGAGCTAATTAAAATTAAGTATTTCCAAGGGAGATTGTTCAGCCTACAGTGTTGGCTTTATTTAGCTTTGGTCTGTCCACAGACATCATTAATTTTGTCAAATATTAATTGCAGGGTTGGTGTTTGACATGGACAACACACAGAAAAAACCCACTACATAGCTTCAATTCAAGGTAGTTATATCAGTTCGGTGTTTTACTAGCAAGGTGGTCACCTGATTTCCCCAATCAAATTCTTATCCAAGAGGAGCAGTTTTCCTCCCATGTCACCCTTCACCAGCCTCTCAGTTTGTTTAGGAAGTCATACATCTTACACTGCACACTGACACACAAACTGTTTAAGCTGCCCAAAGCCACCATCTTGAAATACTCTTAGACAAAACCATCAAACCTCCAAACTACCTTTGAATTGCAAGGGACTCCAGCTGTAGTACAAAAAAAAAAAATCTTCAGAAAGATACCTTTTTAATCACATCTTTTGTACCATACAAAACATACCCGATTATTTTTTATTAGAAAGAAAGTGTTCTAGGTATTTAAAAGTTGTCAGCACACACAAAGTTAACAGAAATTGAGACTAGACAGTCTTCAAAGTAGTATTTTTTCAATTCCTAAACTAAAGAATCAGATTTACATTTCTTTAAAAGTAAAAGGAAAGGTCACTTTTGCTGTCTACTTTTAACAGTATTGAAATTATGGGTATGAGTAGAATCATAGAATTGTTACAGTTGGAAGGGACCTCTAGTTCTAACCCCACTGCAATTGGCAGGGACACCTCACACTAGATCAGGTTGCCCAGAGCCACATCCAGCCTGGCTGCAAAAACCTCCAGGGATGAGGCTTCCACCACCTCCCTGAGCAACCTGCTCCATCATCTCGCCACCCTCCTGGGGAAGAACTTCTTCCTAACATCCAGTATGAATCTACCCATTTCTAGTTTTGTTCCATTCCCCCTAATCCTATCATTACTTGACACCCTAAAAAGTCCTTCACCAGCTTTCTTGTAGCCCCCTTCAGATACTGCAAGGCCACAAGAAGGTCTCCTCAGAGCCTTCTCTTCTCCAGACTGAATAGTCCCAACTCTATGAACTCATACTGTCATACCCTGGAAGAATCAAACAGTAGAAATAAATGCAATATTCATCAAGTTCTGCATTTGGACTGCTACTGCCTTTTCTCTATCAATCACTGACAGAAACAGTCAAACTTTCAGTTTCCATTCACCTATAAACTGATTTCCCTTGATTTATATACATGACTTCTTTTAGGCTTTGTTTACAGAAATTCTTTTATGTGCCACACCAGCTTACTCAATGAGACACCATTAGCAGTAATAGAACACATTTCACACAGAAGCCATTATCTTCAGCCTAAGATGTTGTTACAGTTCAGAAGCCATTAATAAAGCACAGTGATTTCTTACATAGCTAATGGCAGACCACATATGCAGAAGTACCTAACAGATGAGCATTAGTAACTCCACTACACACAGATTTATCATTAAGTTGCTGCTATTACATATGTGCCTAGCAAAAGTAGGATTAGTACTCAATACAGTACTATGCATTGATACTTATGAAAAATTATAGTGGTGGTCAGCTTGTTGTCCAGATCAGCTGTAAGGCATACAGCCTGCAGAAACCACTCATGATGTAATATTTCAGCAGATATAAAGCTATTTCACACAAGCACATCACTTAATCTACAACTAGAGAGAACACAGGCATAATCATCTGCTGTGGAGGAACTGTGCTTCAACAGCAGTTTTCTCAGTGCTAAAAGTACTAGAGTCACATGGAGCTCCTATTATTGAGGGGAAGCTTTCATTTAAAGGATCAAAATGGTCAGACAGGATGCTTACTCCAAGATACAAATTAGCAGGAGCACTGCCTGATAGGCTCCACTGTTCTCTGCCAGAGTTTTTTGTGGGTGGTGGTTTGGGTTTTTTTGTTTGTTGTTTTGTGGTTTTTTTGGGGGGGGTTGTTTTTTGTTGGGGGGGGGGGGGTTGTTAGAATAGTGTATCACACTTTATCAGCTCTTAGCTGCTTAGGCAACTCAAGTAATTGCTCTGGCTTTTTTTAAAGTCTTTTGATTACTTTGTTTGGGGACCTCTTTGAGCTTCCCCCACTCCCACTCTTTTTTTCCTTTTAAAAAAAGACATTGCTTGAAAACCAATTACACAGCTGCCACCAAGTGATTCCCATTGAAGTCAACAGGAGCTACACTTATGCAAGAGTCCAAGCATTTACAGTGCTGAAAGCCTCTGTGCTCTATACCCTAAGTGGATGGAGGCAAGCTATGCAGAAGGCTCATTCAAAATTAATACTACATCAGGAAGTGGATGAGAGTGGGGGAAGGCACTTAATAATTGATCCCCAGTAAGGTTTTTGTGAATTCTGAAATGCCTTAATGCATATGTCTGGTTTGGTTTGCATTTTCTGTGTTGTTTTTTTTTTTTTTTGTTAGTATTGAAAAACAAATGAATGAACAGTCTTTAAAGTTCTATTAACAGAGTGAAACAGTAAGAAAGCTCTTAAGTGACACTTTGATAAGAGCTGCAGAAAAATATCTAGCCAGAAGGCAACATGAAGATCGAATAGAAAGCAGGTTTTATTTAGATTAAGTATTTATTTATACAGAAATTCAGTCCTACCCCAGAATGCAGTCAAAATCCATCCTTCCAACTCAGGGTCCTTCAAACTCAAGCTAGAAGTTTAATCCCATTCACCTGAACAACTTTGACAACACAGCTACACCAAAATTGTTCTGCTTTGCTCTATAATTATCACCTGCAGTTATTTCAAGGACACAATATGGGTGGAACAAGGTAGCCTTTTAGAGTAAATAAAAGTCTCATACACTAAGGAGACTTTCAAGAGCAGTACTCATTGAAGTTCTGATAGGTCTCCCAAAGATACAAGGAGTCCAATCAGTTCCCAATTTAAAACAGAACTTCACAGCAGGCTTCTAACTAATAAAAGCAGCAGCAGCAGCAACCACCAGCCTACTCAAATTCAGTGAGGTACTGCAGCCACAACTAACATCACTAAGATCCTGTTCAAGGCTGGATGAGGCTCTGGCCAGCCTGATCTAGTGTAGAGTGTCCCTGCCCATGGCAGGGGGGTTGGAACTAGATGATCCTTGTGGTCCCTTCCAACCCTGACTGAAACTATGAAACTAAGAGCAACAAGGCTTCCACGTCGTTCAAAGAGGAGACCCAGCACATCCCCCAAATCTGTTGACCATGCCAGTCTCTATCACAGCCCCACCCATTCCACCCCAACTGATTTTATATGGCTTAAGTCCTGCAACAATTGTTTATGAAGCTGAAATATGAAATTCTGTGTATCATGTACAATTTTGATATTCACCAGTCTTACGGTTTGACACATTAACTAAAGGAGGATTATCTCTGCAGACGGTCTTGCACTAACACTGAGGTTTGCTGTTTCAAAAGGAGATGCTTCCACATTATATTGAGAAAAGGCATATGTTTATGGAAAAAAGTTGTTTGGCAGGTAGGAACAAGTGCCTCATAAAATAGTACCAAAAAAGCCAGTGTGGTTTTTCACTTCTGCTTCTAACTTCTCTGTGGACTGGTGGCTGGACTCCAGTAAGAGAGCCAGCAAACTGCCCTGTAGAAAGTCCTCTCAAAGCATGGCAGTGACAACACAATGGCTCCTGTGGGCTAAAGGCACAGAACCCAGATGAGGTTCCAATTCCAGATGACAGGAATAACAGACACACAGCAAGAAACAAAAAGGACTACCTTGGACAAGGGAACAAGAGAAAACAGCCTCTTTGCACTAGGGTAGAGCACAAACCGAAAGGACCGCAAAACCAACAAGAATCAGGTATTTACAACAGGCATGGTAATTTATCTAGACAGTAATCAGATGCTATTGACAAGAAAACCACAGCCGAGTTGAGTATATCATAGCTGTCATTTAGCAAGCATGACATTTAAAATTGTACATGAAACTCTGGATGATAGCAAGCTCACCTGTGCACAAACTTCTGGGATGGGGAAAGCAGAAGGCAAAAGCTACTGTTGCCTAGAGCTGTCAGAGATCAGAACTTTTGCAAAACAGCTGACAGGGGGTCATGAATATGTGGGGGATAGAGTACCTCCAAAATGAGACAAAAATGGACAGATAGACATTACAACTCATTCACCTGCTACAGTGACCAGAACTCTACTGCATCAGTTTCATCAAGTTGGTATCTGTTTTCTTTAATGGGCAAGGCTATTAACCACATCTGCTCAGGAGCCACTTCTTTTCCCACAGGTATGAGAGTGATTTGGGAAAAATGAAGAGCAGAGGTTAGCAAGGATGTAACTATGTGAAAATGTAACTAGCTTGTGTTCTTGAATCAAATACACAAATTAACCTGCACAGAAAAGATCCTGCAGAATAAAACACTGGTTCACAGATCACCACAAACCTTTAGACTACCTAGGCAGCAGGTTTGCCTATCTTCAAATTAACAGGACATCTTATAAGAGGAAGACTGCTTACATGAAGAAGAAACTGAACTCAGCTCCATGCAGCTGAAGTGGGAACACTACTGGTGACTATGCCACAGCTCCTGGCAACATCACAACAGTGGAATACAGCCAGAGGAAGATCAATGCAAAAAGTCCTTCTTTGCAGGTAACAGTTAGACAGGTTTCCAGTCTCTTCAAGTCCTGCTTTTAAGTATGAAAGTCAGTGAACCAGTGCTCCAGTCAGGAATTATTTTTTAATACATTATTCTATATACAACTATGTGTGCATATACATTTATATAAAACATATACATGCATTTCCAACATTAAATGCATACTAACCTTTTGTTTCCAACAAAGCCATCAAAAAGAATACTAATTTGGAATAGATGATTATGACAAACTCTCTTCAGAGACACCATCTGCCAGCCCTTCCAGTGGGCAACTCCAATAGAACAGAATGAAATAAACCAGGTTGGAAGAAACCTTCGAGATCACCATGTCCAACTCATCATCCAACACCATCTAATCAACTAAACCATGGCACCAAGCACCCTATCAAGTCTCCTCCTAAACATCTCCAGTGATGGCAACTCCACCACCTCCCTGGTCAGTACATTCCAATGGGCAATCACTCTATGAGGAATTTCTTCCTAACCTCCAGCCTCAACCTCCCCTGGCACAGCTGGAGACTGTGTCCTCTTGTTCTGGTGCTGGTTGCCTGGGAGAAGAGACCAGCCCCCACCTGGCTACAACCTCCCTTCAGGTAGTTGTAGAGAGTGATAAGGTCTCCCCTGAGCCTTCTCTTCTAACAGTGTTTGGAATAACATTAATGGGAAGAAACCAGAGAGGTAGATAATGGAGCTCTCCAAGTTAAGTTTACATTCAGTTCACATTACAATGAATTTGGTAGACAAGTATTGTTTGCTTTTTCTGCAGCATCTCTGAATAATTAGATAATAACCAGAAATCTTACTGAAGCAGAGAATATCAAAGTGAACTGAAGGAACATTCCAAGTAGCATGTATGTTGACATAATACTCCTCAGACTCAATAACACAGAACCATACCTGATGCCTCTGTGTACTCCACAGTCCAAAACCACTTCGTTGAAACATGCCATGCTTGTACAATCACTTTAAGCTGATCTATATAAAGAAAGGAGAATTCAATTCTGAAATCTTCCTACACTTCATTCTTGCAGCCAAACAGTGTCAATAAAAATTGACCAGGATCAGAATTCTCAGTCAGATCTGGCAACTGACCGCTGTTTGAAGTTGCGCTTGCACATTTGGTTCTGCAGCCTTGCGCTAGCCTTCACCACTTGCAGCCCCCTGCTCTCACTTTTACACCAGAATTTGCAAGGTAGCACACCAAAACCAGTCATAAAACCACTGCTATAAACAAGGCAGGAAGGGGCCCTGCTATGGAAACAGGTCCTGCCAGTCATTCACAGAGGAAAGACTGAATTAGACTCTTAAGAAAGTAGCAAGATTACACATCCTCCAGGATTTCCACAGAAAGAGAAAGAAACAAGATGATGATTGTGATATCAAGCAATATGGATCACAAACTAGACCTCAGTTATTAACTATAATCATACTTTTTTAATTTACATATGCACATTTCTATAGACTTCACACAACTGAAACAGCTGAACTTTCCTCTACAAATTAATTACCTATCTCCTTAAAACACAGGGCTTCTGATTTTACATTTTCTTCTTCTTAATCATTTTAATGATATATTTAATTAATTCTTGTGGACTGGTGGAATTCACACATTCCTTTAGACATATGCCCACATAACAGAAAGGCATTCAGAAAGACAACTTCTACAAAATGCTGTGTTTTTCCTACATGAAGAAGGGAACTCTTTTGGTTTTGTATTTCAATGGCAAAAATGAAAATAAATAAAACCCCTGTTTAGTGCAAAGTAGAATACCCCAGTATACTCCCAGCTGAAAGTGGCCTAAGATACTTGCAGCCTGGCAGGATTCAATGCTTTGAATTGTCACCCTTTCCAAATTCTGTTCTGTGTCCTGAAACACACTAACCACACAGCATTGCAAAAATAAACTGGAGTTCTTCCACAAGGTGACACAGCTAATTGAAGCAAAAACACCTCTGTCATACATTACCTGTAAACTCTTTGCCTCGGCCTCTCTGCTTTTATGTATAAACAATTTGCAGCACATAGAGGTAATCCCCTTCAAGCTCTTTTTCATTACAGCCAAGTGGAAAATAGAACACAACCGAAAAGATGCAATTCAGTGAGAGGCAAGCACAGAGAACCTAGCCTCACAAAGATAAACATATGCCCTGTGCATGGGTACTATAAAGCAAAGGTGTCTGACCAGAAGAACCTGTGATGCAAGCTCTGACAAAATGAACGGATAACCAAGGGCATCTGCCAGAGGTGACACCCCACACCAAGTGCTGCTGTGTCTTTGCTTAGGGTACCAGAAGTCATTCGAGAGATCCTGCCCTCTTAATACAAAAGAAAGGCCTGACATTAAAAGAAAGTTCCGCATCACAAAACAATTGCCCCTAAATCAGACTAAATTAAGACAGACTCTCATTAAATGTAAGCTATTAACCTAGTAGGCTGAATTATTGCAAGTATCCTTGCAGTCTCATTTATATCATACTTATTGTCCTACAGAAGTAGCTTACTGACGCTATGACAGCACATATACTCAAGGCTTTAAACCATGAACACTATATTCAGGAAAACAAAACAGAAGCCTCTATGAACCAAAAATATTTCATATATCTAAAGGTATCTAGTCTTCTTTTCATTCTTTCTTTGAATACAATACTACAAAGAATTACCAAACACTTTTGGGCCATTGAGGAGGAAGATAAACATATTTTGGCCTGGAAAAGGCATAATGATTTTTCCCAGTTCTTTGGAAATTGACAGTTCATTCTTAAGATCCTCTGTGTGTGCTAAAATACTTATTCTGAATGCTGTCCAAAGGAAAGTAACTGGAAATCTGAAACATTAGCTGAAGAGATTGATGCATATTAAAATAAATACTGCTACCGCCGTATTTTATACGGCTAAAGGAGCAGGATCTGACTGGTTTTATCATCTCCACAAGTCAGGCCATCTGGAGGTTATGAGATCACTCTGAGTCAGAATTTGATACCAAATCAAGCATCCCTGACTAAAAGCCTCAGTGTGTTAGTGGCATTTCTAAATGCCAGTGCAAGAGGAAGGCTGGACTGCTCTAGATCTTTGTATACCTTACAGAAGCAGCTATACAAATCAATCAGCTATACAAGTGTACCAACAGTGACATCCACCCACAGCAATTACATCTGTAAAAAGTCCTGCTGAAATCAGTGAAAACTGATATTCATTGTGACCCATGAGGGAGGATAATTTTTAGTATGAGAGGCAGCAGACACAAGAAAACAAAACAAACAAACAAAGAGATGGCTTCCAAACTCACACAATAATACAATGGAAAAGAAACAAACTAGGCCTTAAACCAATAATCTAAGTTTTCCTGAATTCTGCTCTGGCAAACTACAGTAAAAATCACTGAGCTTTCTTTATTGAGTTGCAACAATATTTGCAAATTTTTAATAGGAAAAAAACAGAAAGTGGTACAAGAGTAGAAGTCACTAGGATGTGCTAGCTAAAAAAGTTAGATATTTAGAAGAATTTAACAAATTATCATACTGGAAGACATTTAAATGGTTACTGCTGACTGACATCTGGACCATCACTAACAGAGCTGGGTTACTTCAAGAGATGTTCAGCTTCTTGCTCCTGCCCACACCAATAAAACAATCACAGGCTTAACAGGCTGTGATTAACCCATGCATCTGAGAAACATGCTGCATATTCTGAGGAAAATATGAAAGCTGATTCTATCCTACAGAACTGTGGTTTAAGACTGGGTCAAAAATACTCTCTCTCACCTCCAGTTTTAACTGGAATCAAAACATTATATTCCAAATGCTTACAGCAAATGTGCTGTTGGTTCAGGGAGTAAAAACTGTTGAAATAACTAGACTGAGCATTCAACAATGTATCAGCTTCTTGCTCCAACTGTATAATTTGTAGTACCCTGGTGACACAAAGTTTAGAATGCATTTTCAACAAGAAGTCTATTTGTAGGAATGGGACTTTAAAGAAAAGGAAGTGTTTTATTAACTGTAAGCCCAAGTTTCTTATCCTCTGCTAATCACTGACTACTGTGTCTTAAAGAGTTTTTAAAATAAATAATAAATTAAAGTTTGCTAAGTGGTACCCCAGGATTATTGTATTGGAGGTAGGTCTTTGAGAGTGTTCCTCAAGATCATACTAAATACATGCTTTCTGTCTCCTACATTTTCCTTTTTTCCACCCCCCATAAAAAAAACAAAATCAATAGCAAAACCAAAAATTAAAACAAATTATTAAAAACATTAAACAAAAACTCCAACTGCACACAAACCAAACAGCCTTCTCCACAGTGTTAATATGAAAATTACCCTACATATAATCCACTTTTAAAAAAAGGCAAAAAAACCCTTTCATGCCCAGTATAGCTCATGCTTGCTTTCCCTGTGTGCCCATTACACCACACACTGTAGCTGAATATGGACATACATAACAAACCAAAGAGTTTACCATGAAAAGACTGTCTGAATCAAGGTGACATGTCCACCTTCAAATATTACAGAACAAGAATCTGTTGCCTTTATTAAGACAATACTATCAACAAACAAAGATGGAGGAACTGGGACCAATGGTAACTTGGTTTTATACACACAAATAGGTGCAGAAGTGTTCTGTTGGGGCTGCCCATAATCTGAGTGTCATTCACATGCATCAGCTTTTCTCCAGCTGGCACACTAAATCTTCAGAATTAACTCCTCACTTTGAGATAGATGTGCCACCAGGTAAAACTTACTATGACAATTCAGTCAAGGTGGAAGACTCGCAAATACACTTAACCACATTCATTTTTAATGTAGAAGACAAGCATGTAAGCTGCATGTCAGTAACATTCACTTGAAGTATGTTGATACTAAACATGAGAAGTCACATAGTTAATCACAATTAGTTTTTTTCTAGTTCCTGTGCCCTTATGCTTCCTCCATCTTTGGTAACTACAAACTTCAAAGGCTTAAAACAATAACATATTCACAAACACCGTTTGGCAAAACAAGTACTTTGGATAAAGGAAACAGATTCACCACATTCCTCATCTATTTAATTTTTTCATAACCAATGACACAGCCTGCCACGAAAGTTACAAGGGAAGGCAGAGCAAGGAAAATTTTTTTATTCTGAGGATGACCTCTACAAATATGAAACACATCCTATGGAGCCAGTATATTTATTGTACTTTTGTATGCATTTGAAGGAGTGGGGATACATCTGCTGAAAGAAACACTAAGGAATTGAGGAATCTCAAGCTCACAACAATGCACCCATTTCATCAATACATACATCACAACCTCACACTATTGTAATACAGCTGCATATTTTCCCCAAACAGGCATTGTTCTGTTTCTGGCAGGACCACTTGTGAAATGTTCACAGTATCACCAAGGTTGGAAGAGACCTCAAAGATCATCAAGTCCAACCTGTCACCCAACACCTCATAACTGGACCATGGCACCAAGCGCCATGTCCAATCCCCTCTTGAACACCTCCAGGGATGGTGACTCCACCACCTCCCTGGGCAGCCCATTCCAATGGCGAATGACTCTCTCAGGAAGAACTTTCTCCTCACCTCCAGCCTAAACTTGCCCTGGCACAGCTTGAGACTGTGTCCCCTTGTTCTGGTGCTGGTTGCCTGGGAGAAGAGACCAACCCCCTCCTGGCTACAACCACCCTTCAGGTAGTTGTAGAGAGCAATGAGGTCTCCCTGAGCTTCCTCTTCTCCAGGATAAACAATCCCAGCTCCCTCAGCCTCTGCTCATAGGGCTTGTGCTCAAGGCCTCTCCCCAGCCTTGTTGCCCTTCTCCAGACACGTTCAAGTGTCTCAATGTCCTTCCTAAACTGAGGGGCCCAGAACTGGACACAGGACTCACGCTGTGGCCTAAGCAGTGCAGAGTACAGGGCACAATGACTTCCCTGCTCCTGTTGGCCGCACTATTCCTAATGCAGGCCAGGATGCCATTGGCCTTCTTGGCCACCTGGGCACACTGCTGGCTCATGTTCAGGCAGCTGTCAATCAGCACCCCCAGGTCCCTCTCTGTTTGGGAGATCTCCAGCCACTCTGACCCCAGCCTGTAGCTCTGCATGGGGTTGCTGTGGCTGAAGTGCAGCACCCAGGCAGCATTCAACAAATCCAAGTGCCAAGTTATCTAAGTTAAGATAATTTTTTTTTTTTAATAAATGAATTTTTAAAAAAATAAAATCACTTGATCACAAAAGGGCAAGAGAGAGTGAACAGAATGCTTCCACTTCACTGCAAGGGCATCTTCCCAATGGCATTTTTAAAAGATCAAATGCTACAGAATACATCATATTGATTTTTTTTTTTTTTTCAAAACATTGTGGCAAGGGAAAATTACATAACCAAAGCTTCCTTGTGGATATCGGAAAACCAGTTGACATCAGAAAATTAACTTCTGCCTCTCTGAAAACTATCAACAATGTACAAAATTTGATAAACAATCTATTTGTCCATTAAAGGTCAGTGTGCTTTTCCAACACTTTCCCAATAATACGCTTATATAACCTTATTCAGTTTTTTTTTTCCATTATATTCCTGTAATTCAGATCACTATTTTGACTCCCATATGACTGCCATCAAAATCAGCAGATGCCAAGCAAATTAAAACACAAATTATGACTTGTAATATGCTGATGTATTATAATGGCAGCATTATCTCAACTTAGAGTGAATCATCAGATAAAGCACAGGTTTCTAAGGTGTCAGTGCTTTTTATACATCTTTCCCATTAGGCTAGAGTCAATGGAATCAAAAGTGGATTGAAATTCAGAGTTAAGCAATATTGCATATTCAGTTTCTGTAAAGTAAAATAAAGCACAAAATGCAATTTAAAACAGTTCTTGGAATTAAAAGTCAGCTTAACACTGTCTTGCAAAAGTGTAACAGGAAAGAAGGGAAAATGGTTCTTGCCTTTTCAGAAGCATGGTGGCCTAGTTTTACTTTTTGCATTGTACCTTTGATATTGTTCTACATGGAAGTCCAAGGGGGAAGCAGGAGGGAAGGCACAGGGTTTTTTTTTGTTTTAACTACAGAAAAATGCTTTCTGTCAACTTACATTAAGGCTGCAGTTCTCATCTAAACCAAATTACATTATGGTTTACCCAGACAAAGACATAAAGGCTCATTAAAAAACACTATGTGTTCCATCACCCTGAAAAGGTAGCAAACAATGTGGTGCTTTTACACAGGCATTATGCTAGTCAAGTTAAAGCTCAGGTGTGTGTCCTAATGAACAACTAGCTGAAGAGCAGCAGCTGAGCAATGGAAAGGGAAGTATAATATTAGGTCCTAACTTATGATCTGAACATATTTGTGCCTATTTAGTCTTACTTTGGCAATGCTCAAGCAAAATTCTTTTCCATGGAAGCATAGTACTCTCATTAAATAAGTTTCTCTGAACAAACACTTCCAGCATATTTACCAACTTAAACAGTGACATTTCAAAAACCTTAATCTTACAAATACACCCAGAACATGAATTATGTATAGACTCAGCAGACAATATTGTCTTCTACAACAGTAAGAAACATGTAGTTAGACAGTAACACATTACCAGGGGTGGTGTAAGATGGAGAACTATCTCCTAAGCAGTATACAATCACCTTTAATTACAACTACTTGTAGAACATTAGAGTGTAAGTTTCCCATATTCGGTATTTCAATAATTCAGTTGTGTTCAAGATACAACAGACCAGCACAAAACCAATAAATTGAGAAAAAGGTCTGATAATTTGCCTGTGCTGTGGCATATAAAGCCTTCAATTCTTTTTTATATCTTCAATGGGATTAGAATATACAATCATTTACCACGTATTTTCAGCAGATCTATGCTATTCCTCTGCTCCTTCTAACTCACTTCTGAGTCCATTGTTTTACAACGCAAATAGAGAGCATTTTGCCATTTACTTACATCAACATTCTAACAGGCTGTGTTAAGAAAAAAACCCTAAGTGCTCTGTAGAAGTTTTAACAACAGTGTTCCATGCTTGCAAGATCCCTGGAGAGCATCACAGAGTTAATACGATCTCTTCATCATTTCAATCTGTTTACAATGACTAAATTAGTGACTATTTTTGATTATCACTTTATGTGAACAGGCTATCAAACCTGCAATCTTCATTTGCAGCTTTTCTGGCCCAGTTTCATGTTATATTACTGAAGGGTTTGCTATTACTTCTGTAAAAACAACATTAAAAGATACTCTATGAGAGTAACTGCCTATGTTTTCACTCCAAATCATGACAGACATGGTAATAAATGCAAGCTTCCTTATAAAGAATTACAATATTCTGAAGAGATGTTAAAGTCCTATAACGTGCTTTCTCTGTGAATTTGAAGAAGTTTAGCCAAGGACACAAATGAGAGGATTAGCATTTTGCAAAAGGGGAAACCTGTAAGCAAGTGCCACACATCAAGCAAATGGCAGAACAGGCGACATACTTAGGTTTTCAGATTAGCAGGATATATAACTTCTTGTAGACTGACAGTGCCTGAAGGCACAAGGTAAGGCATTTATATGTATTTCACCATAATTTCCCTCTTCGTCAAAGGACCCGGCACACAAGTGCTCCTCATGCTACTCTGTCTCCTGCTGAAAAGCATCTGTGATCACAGCAACATGTGCCCAGGGCAATCAAAATGAAAACACAGACAAGCAAAAAGAAGCATGACAAACTCAGCCACTTAAAACCAAGAGAACAGTGCAATAAAAACAACTACTATAAGGTCCATATACTACAAAGCTTGCAACCAGCCATCCCCACAGGTCAGTCAAGTAAACACTGACATAAAACCACAATCAACATCACTCTAGCAGCCTACCTTTTTGAGTAGAAAAGTGTAATTAATCAAAACTCCCATCCTTCCAAAACACCCTCTTCAGGCATCTTTGTCAGGAACACAGACATGAGGCTAGCTATGAATACCTGCCAGCCATATAACCACCCTCCTCTATTCTCACCAAGGTGACAATCGCAAAGCTCAGTACTGGTCAGAAGGCTTCCTCTCCTCTGTTTTTTTCCCCATCTTCATCCATAAAACTTCAATGCAGGGTTTTAAATTCTTTTTCCCAATTCGCCTTTCTAGTCCAAAGAAGCCACTTTACCAGATACGTACTCAACGTGCCCTCAAAAACCCTCTAAACCACGTTTAATCTACCTGAGAGTTTGTGCATGTTTCTCGTCGCTAAATGCTATCATGAAAAGAAAGGGTTGTACACGTAAGAGTCTTCACCCAACTTTAATACTCTGTGCAGAAATAAAATGTCTTCATTCATGTGAGAATGCTCAACCCTTCCCTCGGTGTCTAAGAAATTCGGCATATACAGCCAAAGTCAGCTGCTTCTTTTTCAAGCCCAACACATTGAGAAGATGCTAGAAATACTATTACATGCAGCTTACATTACACTATACAGTCCTGCCTACTCTTCCAGCCAGTGCTATAATGGTGCAACAAGATACAGTGCAGACAGGCGAACAAACAGCAGCACCGCCAAGAATCCCAGCAAATGCCCAACCAAGCCTCCCATGCGCTCACACTTGAGGGATGGGTGGAAATACTGCTTCCTCCCGTCCCCCATCCTATTAATGCTACTATTACTACTACGAGGTAATTGCTAATCATAATAATACCCCTGCCACACACAACCTCGTCATTGTGTAATCATTGCCTTAAACAGCACTGTCCAGAGAACATAGACTATGATTTTTATAGGGGTTTTTTGAATTATTTTTAACGTCACAAAAAAAACATACTGATCAATTCGTTCTCCAGGCCTGGGTGTCTGGCTGCTCCCACCCCCACAAAGCAGAAGAGGAGGAAGGAAGAACGAAGGAGAGAGAGAAGAAAAAGAAAAAGAAAAGCACCGAAACCCTTTTCGCACCTTCAACAAAAGCAGTTAGGAGGGCCGGAAAAGCAGAGGCGGCGGCAGGTTCGGAAGGTGCAGGAATGCAGCACACCAACTTGCCCCAAGAAGGGCTGCCCGGAGCCGACCGTGGGGGCCCAGACGGCGGCACCCCCGGCCTCGCGCCCGCGACAGCCCCGCTCAAACCCCTCATCATCGGCCTCGCGCCCAACTGTCACGCTCGAGCCGCGGCTCCGCTGCTCCGCGTTCCCCGGTTTTTATTCCCGGCCGTGCCCAGCCCGGGAGCGGCGACGGGGGAAGAGAAGGTGGCAGATAAAGACATGAAGCGCCGTGCAACCCGCACACTTACCCAGAAAATGACATTGAAGCCGAAAATGAAGTATTTGATGCAACAACTGACTTCAGGCCCCTTGTAGTGCTTCCCGGACATCCTCTGTGCTCATGAAGACACTTTGCTCGCGGCCAGGGTGAGAATCAAAGCGGGGGAGGGGGAGAATACAAAAATGGGGAAAAGAAAGAAAAAAAAGAAGGGGGGGGAAAAAGAGGAGGGATGAAATAGATGGTAGGGGGAGCTGGGGGCGGCGCGGCGGAGAGAGCTCAGCGCCGGCTGCGCGCCGTGGGGAGATGCGGCAGGAGCGGCTCAGCGGCTTGTCGGCTCCGACTTGCCGGGCGCCGGGGACAGCCGGCGAGCAGCTCCCACCTCCTCCTCTTCTCCCGCATGGAGGAGGCCTCGGCTACTCGCGGCGGCAGGGGGGAGAGAGAGGAGAGGGTCAGCCGCCGGAGAAAGAGATGGCGGGCAAAAGCGCGGAGCACACCACAGCCCGGCACTGCCCTGACGGAGCCCCGAGCTGCCACCACCCGCCCTGAGCCCGCTCGCACCGTCCCTCCCCTGCCCCCACAACGGCAACGGACACCGCGCACACCCTACCCACGGGAGAGGAGGGCGGGGAAAAGCCGCCACTGGTCGGACCTGCGGCGTGATTGGCATCACACCGTTCCAATCGTACTGCACGATCCCCGACCCTAGGCGCCCCCCTGGAGGCGGGGTAAGGGGGAGATCCGCGGCGCCCCCTCCCGCCGTGGGGAGGCCTAGGTTGCGCGTCCCGGTGGAGGTGGTGGGAAGCGGATTTGGCGAGTGGCGTGGCCGTCATGTTTCTCGCTTGGGGGCTGATGGCATGGGGGCTGTGCCCGCCGGCCTTTGTCTGCGGCAATGAGGGCGGAGGGCGGCCTGGAGGCTGCCACCGCCGCGGTCGAGGTTATATAATGGGGCCAGCGGGCCTCAGGGTGGCCATTGGATCGGCCGTGTCGGGTAGCCCTCGTGTGGGGAGCCTGTCAGTGGGGTGGGTGTTCGAGCCGCACCTGTCAGTGCCGAGGTAAATGCAGCTCGTTTTGTGTTGGTGCCGGTGAGAAGCAACCGTATCGTGAGCCTGTCTCTTTGGGGGCTTGTAAGTCAAAGGCGAGGTTTCTTCTATTCTTCCTGCGACACCTCCTTCGGCTGAGCCCCCGGCGAGCGCCCCAGCCGCCCCGACCTTGCTGAATCTCGGGAGATGCCAGACGGGTAGGCTCCCTGCCTACTGGGGGCTGACACAGACCGGCCGGCGCGGGGGCAGTGGGGAATAACAGGGGCTGGCTGCTGTGAGGACAGCGGTCCGTGGCATGCACAGGGAGAAAAGCAAGGAGAGGAGGGTAGTTCTAGAAGGAGAAGCAAGCCTAGAATTTTAATGGGGAGGTTATTCTGAATGGGTGTCTTTGGATCACCTCAAGCGTGAACTCACATGCACTACACAGAGGAACGCATGAAGAACTATTTTACAATGCTTATTAGAGTTTGTGTTTATCACACGGTGAATCTATGGTGTTACCTGGCAGTTGTAAAGTTCTGTGGCTTAGGTGTACCCAGATGCTGTTGGGGAGGGCAGAGTACACATGGGCTGGCACTAACAATGTAATGAACAGCTGATAAATATTTTAATACAATTTTAATGTTTCAAGTATTTAGAGCTTCCTGGTCCAGGGTAAGTGCAATACTTTTAATTCAAAAGATAGAAGACATCTTTGTAATAAATTGTTTCCAGCTCTATAGGGCTGCAAGGTAAACGCACTTCAAAAGTAGAGTATTGTTAGAACTACAAAAGACAGTCTCTGATTCAGGATGGCTTCAAGTTGGTGATGGGGCCTTGGCCACGTGTCTCTATAGAGAGAAAAAGTATTTGTCAGGTGGGGTAGATGTTAAAAGAAAAAGCATCTGCCAAACTGGATCTATGAAAATAAGCAGTGTTATTGCTAAATGAATTAATGTACAGTGTCTGTACAATTTCACTCTGACGATACACATGATTACCACATGAGTAATAGAGGGGTAACATTCGAATAGTGCTAATGCTGTGTCTTTGCAAGGCCATCCAGTGGAGAGGGTAGAACAGGGTGAATGATCAGTAAGAGCACATTACCAGTAGGGTATGATAATGTATTATGTTAAGGTGCTGTTTTCACAAGTGGCTTCAAATATTGGTGACAACCTGTACAAACATTTAATATTACTGTCATAACACCCTTCTAATAGCACATGTTGGCAGCCTTTAGCATTTGAATGCTTCACAGGCAAGAGGAAAATATCGCAGAGCAATATTTATGATAAATTCAGTAACAATCTCAGATGGTTTACTTATCAATCCCTTCATACCCAATTGACAATTTAAAAACAAACACAAGCCACCTCAGTGATAACGCATTACACAACTTCACCTGCTTTCTCAGTCACGAATATTACCATTGCCAAGTGTCCTTTTAAAGTCAGAAACATTTAACATTGTCCCATCACCTGATCAGCTTAAGGACAATTTACTTGAAGAGAGTAATGAACACAAAGTGTGCTCCCCTTAATTCATTTTGTGTTTGCAGTTCCTGTACGGTCTCAGAATTGAGCATCCAGATGCAAAGGCAGCAAAACAGCTTTGATGTAGATAACTGATCTTTCAGAATGAGAGGTGGAACAGAGTCCTCTGTACCTGCAGCAGCTTCTCTCATTTACAAACACATTTTGTTTCCTTTTCTAGACAAACTGATTAAAAAAAACAACTATCTTTTGGTTTTGTGCTGTCTTGTGGATCTCTTCTGACATGCTTTGGCCACCTAGGTCTGGAAGCTGAGCAAGACAACTGTGACAGCACTTTAAATTCACTGTTAGTTACCAGTCAATGCTAAGTCCCAGTGTGATGATGTGGCACAAAAGCCTGAGGCAATACTAAGCAGGGACAATAGTACCTTTCCTTGCAGTATAGCAAGGCAATTATTCAAATTCTGTTATTTTATAATTCATCTGACTAGTCACAAGAGTACTACCAGACAGTATTTCAACAACTAAGCAATGTTTTTGGCAGCACAGTGCTTCATAGCACTAGGCAATGCTTTGAATTACTGCTCATATCAGAGAATGAGTCCCATCCAAATGATTAAACCTACTGCCTAGATGTAGCTACTAATGGACTTCTAACCAAAGACCGCTCAAGTCTAATGCTTAGTAAGAGCAGGAACTTAGAGACGTTCCTATCTTCAAAGGGGTATAGTTGCAGACTCTGAAATCCGTACTTCTTGCCAAGTAAAGAACTCTCATCCCAGTTACTCAATTCAATCATTTCTTAGATCCAGCACCTCTGACTTTGTGTCAGCTGTTTTTTGATGTATGAATTCTTTGACATTTTCCAGGGGAAAAGAAATGCAAGTCTGAGCGACTTGAGATGAGAAATGGCTAAGCAGCACATTGAAGACACTAGTTCGATGAGTTACCACATTGCTAATCTAACCACGTGCCACACTGAGTGAGAGAAAGCACTGTGGACTAAGAAAAATTCAGTGTCTGTACCTGTAAGACTAGTTATTTCCTAGACTCTTCATTTTAGTTGAAATTCATAAGATAGCAATATTTTTCCATGGGGAAGCCATAGAGTTTTCTGACATACAGCAATAATAGAGATATCTGCCTCCAAGTATTTTTCAATCTAAATATTGTATTAGCTTGTAATGCCACTTTTAGTCATTTGCTAGTTTTGGAACCATGAAAACACTTTGGATTCTGCTTAGAAAACAAATGACCACTGATTGGGGGGGAGGGGCACAGTGGTTTTTAGGTTTAACAGGAGCTCAGAGGTAGGAATTTCATAGGATCAAACTCAAGTGGTAATACAGGTTGCATGGGCCTTGGTGGAATTACATGCCATACAGAAGCTGTGAGCGTGCCTTCAGCTTCCCACAAGAATAACACACATCCTTTCAATTAACTCACAAGTGCAAGTACTGACTAATTACTGTTATGGCTATAACTGGTTAGTGGCTTTCTGGGGAGTATTGAGCTGCTTTTTCATATGAAACTTAGCTCTCAGTACTGGATAATAGCATCCTCTTGCAGGACCAACCTACCATCATTATCATCTGCTAACGACAACATTGTTATGATGATTTACAAAGCATTAAGCATATCTATACATCTACAAAGTTAGAACCAGAATCTGAAGTGAAGACATAGCAAATAACTGATAACCAATTGCATTATGTCTGATTTTACTTTCTCAAGAGAATGTGTGCCTGAAAATTATTTTTTCTTTCTCTGAGTGCTGCACTTTTGGAGTAAGGATCCATTATTTCATGTGTTCTGAGAGTAAGACTAAGTATGGCAAAGAAACTGAAAGTTGTATTCACTCCAGTTCCCACCAGCACTGGGCAAGATTTGGAACAAAGATGATGAGAGCTACTAATTGGTCTGCAAATTACATAAGGAGACTCACCAAGTATCAGCAATAATGGTCACAAGGCCTACTCAGCCAAGCGCTGCTGTTTGCCACCTGCAACATACTGTGTTTATGATAAGCCTAGACAAGTTTTGCAGCAGGCTAAGGAGATACACATGAGGGTGCAGCCTCAGAAGGCCCTTTGGAACAAACATGCAGAATGAGATGCACACTGTTAGTGCCAGGAATACTACTTTGAAACTGTAAGCAAGAATAATATACCCCTCTCTTTTTTTCCTGTGAGAGAAAGAAGGGATTTTGTACCAGGCGCCTTGAGCTAGGAGCTCCTACCTCTGCCACTGGTGGGAGTGATGGCATGCTTCTGTCCTCATGCTGTTAAGTCAAAGGAGCAGCCAGGCTGCAGCTCCACCATGGTGGTGCTCAGGGCAGACATTCCAAAACGCAGCTCTGTTCCTGTAGTGCACTGTTTCAGCAAGCCCCTGTCCTGCATAGTTTTACAGCGCTCTTTGTTATTAAATTCCCTGACAAGTCTATGCAATGATAAAGCAGGAATAGTATGACATACCTGATCCATAGCTCACAAATGTGGTTCCAAATACTTGCATCCAAACTGGCTCCAAAGTGCATGAACTGTGAGGTGCATCTTACACAGACAGCAATAGGGCTTATTGAGATAAAACATACACAAGATTCTACAAAAGACTCAGATTTGCAGTCCTGAATTAGGCTACAAATTGGGAAGCTGTGGCCTTCTCAAATGCAGATTATTGCTTGTGTATACCTGAAGGTTCTGATGCAATTCTTCTGTCTAAAACTGCAACCAATTTTTATTCTATAATAAAGCATCATACAATTTTCTTAAAGTTGAGGTCCATTACATTTGTCAAGGCCCTCTGAATTACTTTCATCAAATAACACAGGACATCCTTGTTAAACCTCTGAGCTGTGAAGCATCTGGTGTTTACTCTCCAATAGCACTCAGGAGAGTGAGGGTTTTCTCTGAGTGCTTTTAATGGTGGTAAGATTTTCTGCAAATCCGCCATTTCAAGTGATCTTGGAGTATGCTTCCCTTTGAGGGTTTCCTTTACTCAGCCCTAAGCCACCTGTGCTTCCCCCATCCCTCTTCCTGTGCAGATTTGTATGTTTTGCTGGGAGGCTGAAGCAGAGTTGTCCACACAACAATCCCTCAGGAATCAATCTGGCATCTCTTTCTAGCCAGATCTGTAAATCTGTCAGAGGGTCAGGGAGTGGAAGCAGGAGGTAGGATGAGAGAATACAGGACTGCAAATCTGGTTGCTGTGGGCTTCAAACGTCAAGTTGCAGCTGAAGTGGTGGTGGGGGGAGGCTAGCAGACCAATTACTCTCAGAAACCAGCTTTAGAAAAGCTTTCAGGCATAGCCTGGACAATAGCTGAGCAGTGGAGTAGATACTTGGTCAGCCTGGTCAAGAGTTCAACCCCAGCAGTAGCAAAAGGGCTGCTAGCTTCACTGTAACATGAGTGTCTCCTGCCTGTGAGACTACACAACAGTGTTCCCTGGACTTCTAATGCTTTATTAGGACTGCACAAGAGTTCTGCAAGTGAGTTGTAATCCCAAAGGAGGCAGCTGATATGTTAAACCTGATTTCCTCACACACTGGTTTCTGGTTCTTCAGACTCACCTCTTACAGCCACATCGGATAACAGAGACCACAAAGGTACCAGAGTTTCCATTGCCTTTAGTATTGACACTTGCTTTCCCAGAGCTGTCTTACACAAAGGCAGCTGCCATAGAAAGTGTAACACTTCTGATAGCACCAGTAAACAGGTATTTTACAGGTCTGTATACTTCATATTGTTTAGGTGGGTTGGATTGGTCGATAGGTTGGACACGATGATCTTGAAGGTCTCTTCCAACCTGGATTTATTGTATTGTACATGCATAGGACCAAAGTCAATAATTGTTTTCACACATTCCCAAAAGGCATAAAATAGCAGTACTAGAGGCATTACAAAACTATGCTGTATCAGTTGGTATTGTTACTTCCCATAGTGTCGTGGGAGGAATATACAAGGCCTGTGGCAGTGCTACATCTTTGGCAGATGGTCCTCTGTACTCAGCAATAGCATGCCATTTGTGGCAAGGTCAAGTAGCAGAAAATAAGACTCAAGCTAGCTACATGGTTCTTCAACTTGGGAACTCCAATGTTTTGAAGAATTCAAAAAAGTAAGTAAACTGAGTCCAGACTTTGTTTCTGGACTACTTCCAAAGGTATGGTTACACCTCATAAATAACCTACACATATTACCCTTCAGGCACTTCTGAAAGTGTGTTTTTCTGGAAGTGCCTTCCTATTTACTTGTTTGCAAGTCCAGTAAGTGGAAGTTTCCAAGCCTTTCTTACTCTCTCCTGTTCAGTTAACAAAACCATAAAAACTTTCCTGCAGATGAGAGCAGACTAACCAATACTCTTACCGAGCTGAACAATTACTTTTGAGGACTGTCTTTTCAGAGGCTTGCCATTTGCTATATACTTCACTACCTATGTGTCTTAGTCAGTTTGGATGGGTGGAGCTTATTTTCATTTCCTTTTCTTCCTCTACTGTACTAATTATACCATCAGCTTTTTTCTTTTTCCTTTCCTGTCATAGAGCTTTAAGAAAATTGAACTGTGAGTAACTGATAACCAAGACAGTATTTGGAAAAGAAATCCTACCCCAGACCTATTTCTAGATTAATCTCCATCTTACTATTTCATCTTTACCTATATTTTCTCCTATTTTCAGCCCCTCATGGAGCAAACTATTGAGTCCATGATCAGTAATTTGCAGATGACACCAAGCTGGGGGCAGGTGTTGAGGGTAGGACAGCTCTGCAGAGGGACCTTGACCATCAGGACAGAAGGGCAGAGTCGATTGGCATGAGATTTAACACATCCAAGTGCCAGGTTCTGCACACTGGCCACAGCAACCCCATGCAGAGCTACAGGCTGGGGTCAGAGAGGCTGGAGAATGGCCAGGCAGAAAGGGACCTGGGGGTACTGGTGGATAGTAGACTGAACATGAGCCAGCAGTGTGCCCAGGTGACCAAGAAGGCCAATGGCATCCTGGCCTGCATCAGGAATAGTGTGGCCAGCAGGAGCAGGGAGATCATTCTGCCCCTGTACTCAGCACTGGTTAGGCCACATCTTAAGTCCTGTGTCCAGTTCTGGGCTACTCACTTCAGGAGAGATCATGACTTGCTGGAACATGTCCAGAGAAGGGCAACAAAGCTGGGGCGGGGTTTGGAGCACAAGCCCTATGAGGAGAGGCTGAGGGAGCTGGGGTTGCTTAGCCTGGAGAAGAGACAGCTCAGGGGAGACCTTATTGCTCTCTACAACTACCTGGAGGGAGGTTGTAGCCAGGTGGGGGCTGGTCTCTTCTCCCAGGCAAGCAACACCAGAACAAGAGGACACAGTCTCAAGCTGCACCAGGGGAGGTTTAGGCTGGAGGTTAGGAAGAAATTCTTCACAGAAAGTGTGACTGGCCATTGGAATTGGCTGCCCAGGGAGG
The DNA here is from genome assembly GCA_015227895.2 of Colaptes auratus. NCBI lineage: Eukaryota > Metazoa > Chordata > Aves > Piciformes > Picidae > Colaptes > Colaptes auratus. Next base: position 39,666,051 of record CM037643.1, on the reverse strand, counting down.
TGGAGGAGTCACCATCACTGGAGGTGTTTATGAAGAGACTGGATGGGGTGCTTGGTGCCATGGTTTAGTTGATTAAATAGTGTTGGATGATAGGTTGGACTTGATCTCAAAGGTCTCTTCCAACCTGGTTAATTCTATTCTAAAGTGACCTGAGATTGCCATGTTTGATATTTCAGGTTATACTACTTGTCTCCTCCTTGTTCCTGCAAGTGGTGAGCACAAAATGCTAGTCTTATGACAGCAAAACAGCTATTTTAATGTAAATATGTACCTTTCTCTTGTTTTGAACCCTAGGATACAAATATATCTATAAACACACACTGTGGCCCCAGTAAATACAAATAAGGGATCTGAAAATGTGAAGAAGAGACTGATAAGGGAAAAAAGTGTTATCTCCAAGAAACAGAAGCAGACTTTGTTGATTACTCCTGTTTGCTTTCAGGCAGAAGAAATCTGCCTTTTGAAGTAGGCCGCCTTGCTCCTGCAGTCCTCAGGAAAGCTGACTTGTTTCACCCAGAAGCATTAACCTTTTCAAAGAGACTGGCCAGGAACAAAGTACTTTTTCTGAAAGGAAAGCTAGTTTTGCTCAAGACAAACCCTTCTTCCCCAAATCAAGGTGTGAAAGTGTGACATAAATGTCAGTCTGAAATTTTAGCAATTTTACATCACCAAATCCACCAGATCAAAATCTGTGGCTGCTGTGTCACAACTTCTTAGGACTTTGTTATGCTATGTCCCAGTATGAGTGATGAACTCTGAAATGTGTCACAGTTATACATACTTCTATGAAATAGAAGTTGTATTACATGTGTAATGCAATGGAAAAAAGTAGGGGGTTGTTAAGGTGTGCTCCAAACCCCCTTCTCCCATCTCTATCGGGTTTGAATGGGGAAAAACAAAGGCACTAAATTGCCTTCCAAGGTGCGAAATTGCCTGGGGACAGGTAATTAGCTCCCATTTCCCCCCCCCCAGGGCTCAGGTTCCTTCCCCATGGGGGAAGTCCGCTGGGTTTGGGAGCTATGATTAGCAGGATGCTTCACGCCCATTATACATTTGCCTTGGACACTTTGTCTAGAAACACGTTAAATGGAGTGGCCAGAAAGCGATCGGGGCTCTCGCCATCATCTTGCTGCTGCTCCTGCTCTGGCTCCCGCCTTCATCTTGCTTGCTCCACTCAGACCTGGCTTCTCCCCAGACCCTGCCCGCCGTGAAACCTGTGGCGTTCTGATAGTGCTGCTGCTCACAAGTTTCCCCTCGTAGCAGCCATGTGTACACACACTTTGATTCCGGCGGGTCCTTTTCCTTTGGATCGTGCTGCATTATCCACAAATTGGATTATAAAACCTGCAGTTCCTGGAGCCTGCCACCGACAAGACCTAGGGACCACCGCCAACTCCCTGCTCCGTCCTTATGAGTACAACCTGGCATTCTCATCAGCTTTCCCTAAGGTCCTGGCTTGCCTCTGATTCTAAGTGGAGTAAAGCTATTTTGTGGCTTAGCCTTTTCCATTTTCTGAATTCTCTCAATTGTACTAAAGTTGCCCATAAGCATCCTGGTAGAATTCATGACCAAATAGAACCTGTAAATAATCAAACAAG